>OZ005744.1:149066842-149621670 GCA_963930735.1 Dioctria linearis | reverse complement strand
GGGAGAACATATCAAACGTTTTGGAGTTGAAGGTTGATTAAGAAAAAAAGCTAGTTTTTCACAAATTTTCATTCATACTAAAAATATGCTACAAACACTACAATAGCTATAGATTAAGCAACGTGTTACTTGACGTTCAAGTTCTTCATTTTTGTATTTAATGTCAAGTACATACGTTTTCCAGCGTATTTTCAAGAGAATCTACAATATCTAAATGAGATACAGTCATATAAGTTAAGGTAAGCGGGAAACTTCAGACTAGAAAGACTCAATAGGAGTTCTAAACAATGCTCGACAATGTACCAGGGATTGAAACTTTTTAATAGCAAATAATTTAGATAGTAAGAGCTTTTCCTCGACTAATTGTGAGACAATTAGCGGTGCTTGGTTAGTAGATTTTTATAGTTAGAAGTTTAGTCCAATGATCTTTTTTCTTGAATGAGACTTTTTGTGCCTGGTCATTTCGACTCGACTGAGTTCATCGAATTCCGTCAACCGGTTTCCTCACTATTGAATTTATATAACATACGAATAATTCATTTTTTAAATACTTACGTTTTAAAAAATATTATATACGTCAATTAGTTCATCTATTATACATTTTTAATATACTAATATAAAATTATAATAGAGTGATGGTACTTCAAGAATAAAGAAGAAACAAAAAACATTAAACCGTTAATCAAAATTATTGGTTATTGGTACCACTACAACTATAACTAAAACTACAGAGCTAGGACTACAACTTTATACGTGAAACACTGTTAATCTGAAAACATAGAAAAGTTATTATTTTATTTTTTTAAATTATTATTAAGTGAAATTACTGAATACTTCTACCTTGTACTCATTCATCTCGTGGCACCTGAAAGAATAAATTATAAGAATTGAATTCATGGTGGAAGACAAGACCAAATTTTAAGCTAATTACTTACTTCAAAGGGAATCATAGGGATCCCACATTTCTATTCTTTAATGAGCGCCACCAGGCTTTCTTCGTCCCGGCTTTCTACAGGGATTAAAATCACTTCTTCGGTTTCGCGACATATCCCACCAATGACCCACTGTGCTTAGGAGATAACTGCAATTTTACTTCCTTTTACCAAACTTCGATTCCTCTATCTCAAAAATCATTCCAGGACCTCCTGCAAAACATGAGAACTAATTTAAATTTTATAAATGGCCTTGAAGCAACAAGAAAGGATACATGGGATATTGAATTCATATAATATACGAAAAATTTATTTTTTAAATAATAATATATACGTCAATTAGTTCATATATTATACATATTAAATATACTAATATAAAATTATAATAGAGTGATGGTACTTCAAGAATACAAAAAAAAAATCAAGAAACATTATATTATTAATCAAAATTATTTGTACCACTGCAACTATAACTAAAACTACAGAGCTAGGAATACAACTTTATACGTGAAACACTGTTAAGTAGTCTAAAAACATAAAAAAATTAAGTTATTTCATTTTTTTAAATTATTATTAAGTGAAATTACTGAATACTTCTACCCTGCACTCATTCATCTCGTGGGAACTGAAAGAATAAATTATAAGAATTCATGGTGGAAGACAAGACCAAATTTTAAGCTATTTACTTACTCCAGGTTCATGTGAATCATAGGGATCCCACATTTCTTCAGCCATTTTCAGGAACCCCACAAAAGGGATCCAAACTTGTGGAACATGCATTTAAACAAATAGTCGGCGAACCTCTATTTTTGCATGCGGTATGGAAGTAGAGTGATCTCAACATGTCACCATAAACTTTCGATTGGACTTGTGTGAACCCCTGTAGCCGTGCCTTTAAAGTAATGTTTATGATACACGGTTAAGTGCTCATATCCGTCACTTGTAAGACGCGAAAACGCACGCCAACAATCTGCATATATTGTGGTCCCTGGTAGCACACATTCTTAAATGAGCGCCACCAGGTTTCATTCGTCCCGACTTTCCACAGGGATTAAAATCACTTCTCCCGTCTGACGACATATCCCACAAACGACCCACTGTGCTTCCACGAGATGACCGCGATTATACTTTCTTTCACCAAACTTGGGTTCATCTATCTCAACAACCATTCCAGGCCCTCCTGCAAACACACGAGCACCATTTATCTTAAATCCCACATTTCTCCAGCCATTTTCAGGAACTCCACAAAAGGGATTCTTACTGTTTTGCTAACAAAAATTTTGGAACAATGTATTTACACAAATAGTCGGCGTAACTCTCTTTTTACTTGTGGTATTGAGGTATCGTTATCTTGACATGTCACCATAAGATTTCGATTGTATTTGTATGAACCTTTATAGTCGGTTCATTAAAGTAAAACGCACGCCATCAATCTGTATGGATTGTGGTCCCTGGTAACACGCATTCTTTAATGAGCGCCACCAAGCTTTCTTCGTCCCTACTTTCCACAGGGATTAAAATCACTTCTCCGGTCTCACGACATATCCCACCAATGACGCACTGTGCTTCCACGAGATGACCGCAATTATACTTCGTTTTACCAAACTTCGATTCATCTATCTCAACAATCATTCCAGGACCTCCTGCAAAGAGCGAGAGGTATTTATCTTAAATCCACAAAAGGCATCCTTGAGAAAATATCTATCGGATATATACTCACAAATTTAGACAGTAATTGCAGAAAACCGCCAGAGGCATCAGCCCAGCATATCACGTAGCACACGGCCGACACAACTACAGAACGAAAACATAAACACAAACGGTACACTATAAGCACTAACAGCACATAACATATGCACAGAAGGACGACAAAATAACAACGTACAGCAATATTTACCAAGCATAACTAATACAATAACCATCCCCAGGCACCAGACCATAAAGAAGGAGTGATGACCCTACGAGAAGGAACAGAAGGTTTCAAAAACCTCACCAACTACGAGATAAGTCCAGACGTAAGAGTAATACTCTCATATGGCCCAAAATTCATTACGCCAGGTAGATCTCATAGACACACTGAACAGGATAGCATAGGAGATTGAGGAGAAAGAGCTAATGCAGAAGCAAAACCAACAAACAGATACACGAAAGTAATAAGCGAAAGGAAGCGATCAAAGAAACAAGTTAAGAATATTCCTAAAGAAAAAGAAAGACTTTATCCTAATGGAAGCGGATAAATTTAAAGTAACGGTAGCCCCATACAATAATCTACACGACGAGCTACTAACCAAAATGATCGGAGAAGGAATACAAAAAAGGCATCTATGATGTAATACAGAACAACAATGTCGCTAAGCTACAAAAAGCCATAGGAAACTCATACAGATGGAAGCTGCAATACAACAGAAAAGGAAGGAAGCCGAGATGCTAACAGAGCTAAACGACTACCAAAATGAGATTAGCATGCTCCATCCCATAATTAAGATCCACAAGGAAGAGTTACATATGAGACCTATAGTAGCCAAAACTGGATCGATTAATACAACGCTAGGGAAGCATATTAATGAGGCCCTCGATAGAACGAGAGAATTAGAAGGTCTGAAGCATGACCTGAATGTCAAGAACAAAGAGGAACTGATCTCGGAAATGAAAGAAAGACAGAGATCACAAAAAAGTATGTCCTGTTCATCTTGGACATTACAGACATGTTTAACAACATCGACCTGGAAAGTTTGAAACGCAGCATTAAAACGAATATAGGACCTCAGATGAACGGACGTTACAACATAAACAGCCTACTAGGACTCATCAAGCTCGACATAAAACATGCGAATTATTTTAGAGTAAAGGACCGGATATACATCCAGACGAAAGGAACCCCAATGGGAGGTAAAACTTGCACAAAATACGCCTGCCTATATATAGACTTGGCAATCAATAGGATATATACTAAACTGAAAGGACTGGGGGTAAGGCAAATATTTTCAATGCAAGGCCATTCAAGTGAAAGAAGCGAGCCTGAAACAAAGAATACATTCCAAAGAGAAGGGAATAATAATGTAAACCAGGAAGTAAGAGAAATTAGCATGAAGGGCGAAATATTTGGCAAAAAATTCGAGAAAATCCAGTACCACGGAAGGAAAACCCCGGTATACAAGGAACATATAAATAGCATTACATCAGATGTAAAACTGATACAATATAACCCGCCAAGATCAAACTTAAAGAACAAATACAAAGAAGCAAACGTAAGGAAGCAGGTAATGCACAGATACGACCCAAGCAATACAAGCCAACACACCACGATGCCAGAACAATGGAACAGCGTAATTCTGTTCAAGTGTGCGGACTCTGACCTAAAATTCATAGCGCATACGAGTAGGAAAGATGTGGAGGAGACGGCACAAGCGCACCACAATAATGCGAAAGGAAAGCGAGAACTACACGTGAAAGAACTAAAGCACATAATTCAGCAACAAATCCAAATAATAGACAAGGTCAGAGGTAGAACGAAAGCAGCGTACATTGCCTGCGATGATGCCAGCAGGCAGGGAACCATCATCAGCCTGAATGCGGAGCTCACAACGAACCATTTCAGAAATAATACAACACCAGGCAGATCCTTCAGTAAGCAGAAGGACCTGAATACAACAGCGATAACAAATGCACAGAAAGCAAGCAAGCAAGGTAAGTGAATATGGATAGCATAAGTAAGAGAATATAGCTCGATAAGTAAGTAAACCAATGCAGTTGAGTGCCACAAAAAAGCATATGCATACGTAGCATGAATGCGAAATCACATATGCGTAAATATCCATGTGGATAAACTAGAATAAAAATAAAAAGAAAATCCATACGTAGAAAAAGTTTTTTTTTAAATAAAATAATTATAAGAGGCCCAGAATAGATATGCAAAGCACCGAAGAGAACAGAAGGCAGATCCTTTCACGCTACTTCCCTATGAAACTAGCACTGACTAGGCGCTCGGGGCCTCGCCACTGCCAACATGAGCAAGCAATAGTAGGAAAATTATATCTAGGAAGCAGGCAGCAAAGTTAGCGGTGAACTAACAAGTTAGATTCACTGGGGCGCATATACATACATATTAGATGATTGAAACCAAATGCAACACTAGCTCTACGTAAAAAACATAACATAACGCGCACACACATACAGAAGCACCAAAGTAGGAACACGCAGCATGCAAAACACTTACCAAGCAATATACCAGAAGGACAACCACACTAGATAAGTATTCGATGGCAGAATTAAGCGAAACCCAAGAGCCACAAGATTAGAACAGATAAGCCATTATTAAACATACCCATAGAATCATACAGGAACATGCAGACTGAACCGAGCCAGCCGAGGAGTCGGAAAAGGAATGCCACGCAAACCTAATAGGATATAACAAACGAAAACAGGAACAGATAGGAACAACGTAGGGAACATACCTAACTAACGCTACAGATCCAAGCCACGCTCGGCCCGGTGAAAATCCGTTGAATCGGCAAAGTAAGAGCTAGGTGACAAGATGGATAATAAAACACTACAGCAGAATCACGAACGGAAATATAGAACTGAAATGTTCCACTGTCCATAGAGGGCAAGCAGACCTAGATCATGCTTGGGGAAAATGCGACGGTGGACAAAGCAGAGACAGGCAAACCGGGCCGCACAATTTGGCTGACACGAGTTTAATAGCATAAAAAAACACACAAAGCGTAGCAAAACAGCACCAAATAAACCGAACAAAAACACAAAATCTACCCAAGCACCTAGAGTAGAGCTTCGCTATACCAACAAGCAAATCACAAATAAACACAATAGAAACACTATATCTAGCCAAGCACATAGAGTAGAGCTTCGCTCTACCAACAAAAGGAAAACAATATAGATAGCATGCAAAAAATAATATAAAATAATTACTGACAAATAGAATAGATGCAAGATAGACATATCAGACTAAACCAGACAATATTAGCAAAATAGCATGCACCAGATAGCGACATATAAAAATACGATCCAAGGCAAAACAGTTACAAATAGCACCCAGAACATAAGCCAAAACCAACTTAAAATACATAGCTCAGAACCAAACAACACAAGATGAAACGGAAGTATTAGCAAATACCAGAACCACAACTAATATACACATTAAAAAGAAAACACAATTAACTTAGCTCGGAAACTAAGCAACAAACTAACAACACAAAATCATAAAACAAAGGAACCACTTTAAAAAAGGGATGAACTGAAGTAGATAGGAAAAGTTAGAACAAAATTAAAATTACAGTAAGAAGACTAATTGAAGGCAATAAATAGAAAAAGTCACAGGAATTACAAACTAGTTAAAGCAAGAGGAAGTAATCAACAAAACCAATTAGAGCACACAAATATCATAAAGAAAAACGCAAAAAATAACAAAAAACCAAAAGAACTCAATAAGGTAAGAACTGCTAATTAAATAAATAATCCACAAACATGGGATAAAATTTAAATCAACAGAAAGCAGGAAGTGAAAGAAAGCAGCAGCAAACACTACGGGCGCATTGTGAAATATCACCACCTGAAATTACGCGCATCAAACAAAAAGCCAAAGCTCTATAGCAGCAGAAGCGAAAACAGCAAAAAAGCAAACAATAAAACAGGGAAAACCACAGAAAAGAAAAAGGACACAAGGTAACTATAAGGAAAGCTTGACAACAACCTAGAAAGCATAAAACTAGCACAAAAAATAAAAATATATAACAAAAAGAAAAAGGCATGCAAAAAATCACATTTAGTAAAAAACACCACAAGCACGTAATCATAACTCACACAATAGACACAGAAATTAACACAAAATTGGAAACGAAATATTATTTAATAGAAAATAGAAAATATATATATAACAAACGAACTCTTAACGGAATTAAGTCACAAATTTACTTCACAATAAAATAAAAACAAAAGTACTTAATAACGAACAGATTTGAAGACAGCACACTGGAACTGCAAAAATATGAGTAACATATAATAATAGGCAAAACAAATCCAACAAGCCCGGGTTCAAGATAGATTCGCCACCATAAAAACTACCTGAAAAATAAACAAAGAAATACAGTTCAAAATAACAATAACTGAATATGAAAAAGGCAGCCAAACAAGTAATCTATGATGAAATCTAAGAATCTCCAAGATAAACGCCAAACACAAAAACGACCAACCAGCTACAACGAAGAAGGCACCATAAAATGGATACTGCCCGTTAGTAGAACGTACACGCAAATTTAATTTAGTGAATGAAATGAATGCACTGGTAAATTTGGAGCAAGATCAGTGGTCTATTTCCTAACAACAAAGCAACGCTGTTCACTATCTTTTAAATTTCAATAAACACTTATTTTTTAGACTTTCCCACTATTATAATCAGATTATGTGTATAAGTTATTAGGTCAGAGATTCACACACACTAGAAAACACACTTATTGACCCCGATTTATGATGTATGATTTTCAAAAACAGATGGATTGAGATAAAACTCAATATATAAGTTTTGGATCATAGATCCCTGTATTACACTGGAAAATATAATTATTGGCAAAGATTGCAATATATATATAAAACGTCAAGACAATAATATAAATATATATATGTATGTAAAATTAATATAGAATAAAGTAAATTATGATGTTTGATAAATATGTATACGAAATGTATAGTATGTAGATATATATATATATGAGTAAATGTATTATAACATATATATATGAATAAATAATAAAATGTTACAAGTGGCTGGTACTCACCGATCTAAAACTAGGCATTTGAGGAATTGGCTGTAAGCTAATGTTAAGCCCTTTGTTCTTGGCTAGAACAATTCTTTATTTCCGTCGAGCCTAGAAATAAAGTGTTACTGTTAGTAATATTATCTCAGTCGAGACCCGAGATAATGTTCATTATGTCAGTCGAGACCCGGCTTAAAGAGTTATCTTAACTTTAGTCGAGACCCGAAGTAGGATTCTATATTTCCGTCAAGACCAGAAATAAAGTGTTTGTTAGTAAAGTATTATCTCAGTCGAGACCCGAGATAATGTTCATTAAGTCAGTCGAGACCCGGCTTAAAGGGTTATCTGAACTTCAGTCGAGACCCGAAGTAAGATTCTATATTTCCGTCGAGGCCAGAAATAAAGTGTTTGTTAGTAAAGTATTATCTCAGTCGAGACTCGAGATAATGTTCATTAAGTCAGTCGAGACCCGGCTTAAAGAATTGTCTTAACTTCAGGCGAGACCCAAAGTAAGATTCTTTCTTTCCGTCGATACCAGAAATAAAGTGTTTGTTAGAAAAATATTATCCCAGTCGAGCCCCTAGATAATGAGTTTTAAACAACACGAACACATTTAATAAAAAAAAAACACAAAATAGAGAATAGTAATAAATTTTATTATTATAGATCTTTTCGTTACACGTATTAATTAAGATTATGCCCGACAAAGGAGGTACTTTACTTCTTGAAGATAGAATTAAAACTTGCGCTCTATAAGATTGCAAAAGACCAATTTCGATCAGGGATGATGCCGATGGTCGAAACTAGCCCACGCACATACGACACTTTCATTATGATATTATTATAATAGTCATTGAAAAATGACATAAAGGCACGTACGATACTTAGGGTATCGTATTAACTAAAGACTTCCAAGTAATTCGCTGATGCAATGTTTATTGCAAGTGTAATGGACATTGCTTTGCGATGGAATATCTTATCTGGTTAGGAAAGTATTTGAATTAAAATTTGTTCCCAGATTCCGTGTCTGTAACAATAATGTTCATTAAGTCAGTCGAGACCCGACTTAAAGAATTATGTTAACTTCAGTCGAGACCTGATGTAAGATTCTTTATTTCCGTCGAGACCAGAAATAAAGTGTTTGTTAGTAAAATATTATCTCGGTCGAGACCCGAGATAATGTTCATTAAGTCAGTCGAGACCCGGCTTAAAGAGTTACCTTAAGTTCAGTCGAGACCCGAAGAAAGATAATTTAATTTCCGTCGAGACCAGAAATTAACGATTATTAGTAATCAATATACCAGTCGATAAGCGATATAAATGTTAGTCCCTGACAAGCCAAAAGCCAGCTTGTAGTTTTTATAGCCCTTGCTTTCACACGACACCACTGATGGAGTAGCAGAGGCGCATGATTGCAAGAATTGGTAGTGCAGCTGTGATCTTACGGTACTAGCGATAACATTTTCATAGCAACGAACAAAAATGCATAGCAACAAGAAATTTAGAGCAACCCATGTTGCAAAAAATATTCTCTCTATCACTTAGCTAAGAAATTCCCGTTGGATGATAGTGATAGAGTTGCAAATTGATCGGCTTCATCTGATTATATTTGTCCAATGCATTGTATGCTATATGACAATGCTTTTGTTAGATGTTGTACCTATTTTTGGGAAAATTGTAATTAGATTGAATTTGTTTTTTTTAGAACTCAATTTTAGCATGGTATTTTTGTAATATTTGCCGTTTGCAGGAATTACTTTTTAGCACGATTCTAACAGTTCAAATATATGCTAATGATTTTAATTTGATCTACACGATGAAGCTATACTTATGTATTCTATTTGTGCAATGTGTTATGTAGATGACAAATACATGGCTTTGTTTGGTTGTGTACCTGTCTTTTGATTAAGAGTAATCAAATTTTGTTTTAGTTTTACTAAAAATGTTGATGCTTTGTTTTCAGGATATTTTCTTTTCAGAAGTTATCTGATAACAAAATATATTCGAATCTATTTGGTTCGCACATATGCATATTCCATATTCCCATAATTATCTGAAAAGAAGAATGCAGATATTACCAAAAAGAATTATGTACATACAAACCAATGGAAAACATACCTAATCAAAACACAGCAAAATAAACATGCAGACAAACACCACAACAATAAAGTGGAGCACCAAAGGGTACCCACAAAGCCCCACAGATGACAACCACAATACAAAGATCAAAAAAAAGGAAAACAAAAATAAATACACGCAACTAAGAATTACACAAAAAATATATACGAAACAAATAACTAAATACACAATATAGAATACTACAAAATGAACAAATCTTAGAAAATATAATTAATAAAAATAAAATAAGATTAAAACAAGTGAAAAAGCTAGAATTGGTGTAAAACCAATTCTTGTGATACCCTAGCAGATGAATGCCCGTATGAAATTTGAGCAATTTTGATTTTTTGCATTGCTTTCTCGCATATATTTCTAGAACGGCTCGTCGGACAGAAAAAATGATTATAACCAATTTTATAGGATTTCTTATTCTGAAGAAGTTTTTAGTACAATAAAAATGTCTAGGACTGACGGTTTTCAAAGTATATATATATATATATAAGTAAAAAACCAAAACTATTATATGGCAACACCAAGAATGAGTTGCCCGATTTAGTCCATTTTAGAAATTTTATTTGCTATTACTATGAAAACACAATATACGAAATTTCAGCTCTCTATGTCGACGTGTTCTCAGGTAGTGTCCAAATATATAGTGGAAAACGAAATTTTTGTATGGCAACCCCACGAAGGAGTTGCCCGATTTGTCTCATTTTCGAACTTAATTTTACTTTTTTTTTTTAATGTCCGTGTACAAAATTTCAGCTTTCTTCTAAGTAAACGCGTTCTCGAGTTATCGTGCGCACGGACAGACGGACGGACAGACGGACATGCAAAAATCAAAACAACTTTTAATTTTATGCGGGGGTGTCCAATCCATTTTGCTCTACCATCATTATTTCTGTGCGTTACAAACGGAATGACAAACTTAGTATACCCTATAGATTTCATCTAGGGTATAAAAAAGGAAAAAAATAACTACTGCAAACACAAAATGACAGCACAAGATGGATGCCTTAAATAAGCTAGTAACTACATTAAAAATAACCTAGATGGCACGGTAACAAAACGATACTATAAAAAGCTGAAGAATCTACGTATGCATAAACGAACAAAAAACAAATAAAGATAGGTAATTAGACAAAAATTGTAAACAATAAAAGAAAAGAATAAGAAAAAAGAAAAGCAAAATTTTCCATTTAGTTTTAGTCAAAAGTCCATTCGTTCGTTGTATTAATTATCCATTTTTATACATTTCAATTCAAAGCAGCACAAGATAAATGAAGCATCGAAGCACGACAACGATTATGAACAATAACCATAAAATGCAGAGAACTAAGAATGGATTATAAACAACGTAATGAAAATAGTATAGAATATATTAAAACGGAATATATATAAAAAATACACTGACCCAAAAGAAGCCATGTAATATGAGCAATTAAATATAAATGAATTAGTTTTCAGCATCAGACAGACATAAGCACAGTAGTTAGAATAAGCTAATTATATATACAGGGTGTTTCACAAGTGGTGGATAATAATGAAGGAGGCGATGGGTCATGTCGAGAAATGAAAAAAATTGTATGGCAGAGGGGGTGCATTCTCAACCCTTTCCGAGATAATCGGGGTTAAAGGACTAAGGGTACGTGAAACGTAGGTTTGTACTAAAACAGTTATATCTCCTAAACGAAAACAGTAGAAAGATGGTCGGGGTGTTAATTTATAGAGAACCTCCTGCCCTTTGATTCAATGTGTCAGGGCATCTTCTACAGTATGTAGTTTAAAAGATACGGTCTGCCAAACTTCAAGTTTCAGCTTTTGTACCTCATTTTTTTTTGTTTGAGGCAAAAAAACTAAAATAAAAACCTTATAATTTTTTTTCTGTCTTACTCCTGTTAGAAGCTAAGATTGTTTTCTTTAAAACGCACTTTGTTTTCATTTTGTACCTTTCACCGTTTGTGAGTTATGACACAAAAACACAAGCTGGCTTTTTATTTTTGCCAGAAAAACTATAAGTCTTACCAGCTCAGTTTTTTTAGCTTCAAACTATTATCGGTCAAGAATAACAAGTAAAGTAGGCTTTTTTCGTAAAAAGTCATAACTAATTCGGCCGCTGAGAAAACGGAGTTAATTTCTTATTGTAAGCAATAACTATCACTAATTTCACTAACTTCATGTGCAGGTAAATTATTCTACTATAAATACCAATGTTAGAAAAGATTTCATTATTCGTAATTCAAAACTAAGAAGAAAAACTTTAAAGCAACGATGGCTTCATTTTCCAATGACGAATACGCGGACATAGTGTACTGTTACGGTTACAGCGACGAAAATTCCCTTGAGGCTCAACGCGAATGTCATCGAAGATTTCCGGCGAGAAGGCTTCCATCCGTACGTGTCTTTCAAAGAACCTACCAAAGAATTAAAGAAACTGGCAAGTTTGGAAATGTGTCGAGAGAAACCTTCAATCCTTTAACGACTACAGTTGAAGCAGAGGAGAGGGTCCTAGAAATGGCAAGGAATGATCCTGCTATAGGAACTAGGCGCTTAGCTTTTCGCTTAGGAATGTCTGTGTCAACTGTTTGGAGAATTCTGAACAAAGAGGGAATGTATCCTTACCACGTTACTCCTGTGCAGGAGCTACTATCTAGAGATAAGCCGCTACGCACCGAATTTTGCAGTTGGCTCTTAGAAAGAGATTTTGACGACTACACGTTTTTGCACAATATCCTGTGGACCGATGAATCCCAATTTACAAAAACTGGGATAATAAATTTACACAATTTACACCACTGGGCTACAGAAAATCCACACGTATCTCGGAAGGCATCATCGCAATATAGATTTTCCATCAATGTGTGGGCAGGTATTGTCGGCGGAAAGCTTCTTGGTCCACACATTCTACCAAGTAGATTAAATACCGATAATTACTTGGACTTTTTGGAAAATGATCTTCGAGATCTTATGGACGATCTACGATGGACGAAATATCCTGCAGTGGATGAACACCAATTACCGAAATAAGTGGATTGGACGGCACGGTCCTTTTCCTTGGCCACCACGGTCTCCTGATTTAACACCCTTAGCCTTTTACCTCTGGGGAACTATGAAGTCCAAGAAACTTCCAACAAAATTAAAGAGGATTTGGCAACAACTGATTTTAAAATATTTATTAAGCGTAGAGCTTTACTTTGTATTCAAAAGACGGGGAGCATTTTGAGAATATTTTAAATAGTTAATGTTATTATTGTTATTGTTCCAATCTCGATCAAAATAAATAAATATAAAAATGTTGTTAATGGTTTCAATACTATTCCACATTTTCTTGCAAGGGAGACTTTTCATGCATTGGAAGAACGTTTGTGTCATAACTCATAAACAGTGAAAGATACAAAATGAAAACAAAGTGCATTTTAAAGAAAACAATTTTAGCTTCTAACCGGAGTAAGACAGAAAAAAAAAATTATCAGGTTTTTTTTAGTTTTTTTGCTTCAAACACAAAAAAATGAGGTACAAAAGTTGAAACTTGAAGTTTGGCAGACCGTTTCTTCTAAACTACATACTGTAGAGGAAGCAGTGGCACTGTGGTAAGATTGTTCCGATGATATATGATGATCAATCCATGTTGATTTATAGTTATAATTTGGACAAGTATTATATTTGAAAAAAAGGCAGAGCTCTGCCGCACATTTGATGGCTAAGATGCCGCTGTGTTTAGATTTGGGCAGAGTATGCCAATCTTTACTTAGTCTGGCACAGTATGCCGCGGTTTACAATTTAGGCAGAGTGTGCCGATATTTTAACGTGATGGTAGAGTATGCCGATGTTGGGTGAGAAATTAAGAGACACTTTAACGATCAAATTAATTCTGACCTTAAATGACCCATGACTGGTTATTTATACAATTATTTTACATAGGAATCAGTACGCTCAATAATTCTAAAAGGGGGGAGGTATTGCCAAATTGCAAAAAAATGAAATTACAAATCATAGTTGTAGTGTCAACAATCCTGATCACTGAACTTCTTTATCATTCAATGATTGCTTATAACGATGATCGCAGACACATTTTCTATTGAACATTTTACTTGCAAAACGAAATTTTCGTATGTTGCAAATTCCTCTTAAAGTAGAGCAATTTGTTTTGTTTTTATTTTCTTTCGTTTATCGTTCCGATAATTGTTTATGTTCCTTGTCTGTAGTAATTGCTTTACAGTGCATTAGCTCGGTACGTACCTAATTATCTGTTTGAGGTGACGTAAGTTTAAAGTGGAACATATTATACATACATACATTACATCCTTACCCTCACAAAGAAAAAAAAATTGTTGAACTTAAAAAAATTTTTATATTTTTTTTTTATATTTATAGTATTGAATTAAATTTATTAATCTATTTAATTATCCTAAATTGTTTACTATTGAGTTACCTAAATGACACATTAGGCTTTTATTAGTCTTATCTATTATTGTGTGTTAGGTAATCTCTTTAACTTAGTTATTATACAATTTTACAATATTTTTAGGAATATTTCCTTATTTAAATTTACATTTATCAATCTATTATTATGCACTTCTGTGGGTTTGTCGTTCATTAATATTGTGGAGTTTACTCCTTTTTGTTTTATTATTTTTAAGGATCCTTCAAAAGGGCTTTCATGTTTCTTTCTTGTATAGACTCTTAAATATACATAGTCGTTGATATTGAAATTTGAGGGGTTAGAGTGTTTATCTTTTGCTATATTTCGGTATTTTTTAGCTGTCTCTAAGTATTCTTTGCTCTTTTCATGAGCTCTTTCAACCTTATAGCCAATTCTCTTGCAAAACTGTGTATGCTATCTATCTGTTCCTTCAAATGGTGTTTAATTTGTATCTGTATGTGGCGTTGTATTATACCAGAATATATAATATGGAATTACTTCCACTGAATCAAGGCCAGGAGGTTCTCTATAAGTTAGCACCTCGACTATCGTTCTCCTGTTTGTCGTTTAGGAGATATATCTGTTTTAGTACAAACCATCGTTTCGCGTACTCTTGATCCTTTAACGCCGATTATCTTGGAAAGGGTTGAAATACACTCCCCCTCCCATACAATTTTTTTTCATTTCTCGACATGACTTATCACCTCCTTCATTACTATCCACCATCTGTGAAACACCCGTATATTAATATAATAAATAACTGTATTATTATTTGATATTTTATTTTATATCTGTGTTTCCTTTATGCAAGAGTTTGTTAAAAAACATTATTGTTACTTTTATTGGTGTAGAGCTTATAGTATAGTCACGTTGTATGTCTCTGGTCTAAAATTGGCATTAAGAAATTTTATAAGAAAATTTCGTATATTTGGTCAAGAAATTTTATAAATTATTGTAAGCAATTTATGCTGTCCTGATGCCAGTCTCATACAGGTGCGGGGGCGAGGTAATCTTTTAAACGTATTCCTGGGGTAGAAAAATTTTGGACCCCACGTAGTTTTCTTTTCATTTTTAATGAGTCGATGGTCGCAAGCTTTAGTTTATGGCGCCGTGAACGGGATCCGAGATGCCAGCTGTTTCAGAATAAAACATTTGTAGCTCTTAGGAATGATGCGAGATTTTACTGTGCGAAGTGGGAAAGGTCCTATCTCAGTAGGCGGTGATTTTGAAAAGAAAAAGTAAATAGAACAAGTAAAAAAGCTAGAATTGGTCTCAGACCAATTCTTATGATACCCTAGATGAATGGCCGTATTAAATATCGTATGGTCACCGATCTAAGCAAGTTTGATTTTTGAAGTGGATTTTCGCATATATTTCTAGAACGGTTTGTCGCACAGAAAAAATGATTATAACCAATTTTATAGGATTTCGTATTCTGCAAAAGTTTTTAGTACAATAAAAATATCTTGGACTGACCGTTTTCAAAGTATACGTAAAAAACCTAAATTTTTATATGGCAACACCAAGAAGGAGTTGCCCGATATAGTCCATTTTTGAAATTTTATTTGCTAATGTAGTAAGAACATCATGTACGAAATTTTAGCTATCTATGTCGACGCGTTCTCAGGCAGTGTCCAAATATATAGCGGAAAACGAAATTTTTATATGGCAACCCCACGAAGGAGTTACCAGATTTGTCTCTTTTTCGAACTTAATTTTACTTTTTTTTTTTTAAGTCCGTGTACAAAATTTCAGCTCTCTAAGTATACGCGTTCTCGAGTTATCGTGCGCACGGTCGGACGGACGGACGGACATGCAAAAATCAAAATAACTTTTAATATTATCCGTGGGTGTCCAATCCAATGCTCTACTATCATTATTTCGAGGTGTTACAAACGGAATGACAAACTTAGTATACCCCTATAGATTTCATCTAGGGTATAAAAAGGAAAGTGTCTCGTTTTGAGTTTTGCGTTGAAAGGAAGTAAAAAGTTTTGCTCCTTGAATTGTTTTATATTTAAAAGTTTTGCTCCTTGAAATGTTTGACATCTAAGAGTTTTATTCATGTAATTTGAATCAACTACAAAAGATTCGATAATTAAAAAGTTGTAATTAATCCTAATTAATAGTAGAAATTTTGCTCAATAAAATTTGCATCTACGGATAATTAACCAAGGCAGTTTTACTAAAAAGCGCGCACTATTGGAATTAGAGGTTAATAGGCATAGTTTCTAGGCTGCACATCCAGAGAGGCCCCGCCCCCACCTATAAAGGTCTCCTCATATCATGTTCGTCCAGAAGACAGTACTATACAACTAAATTGGTGACCCCGATTGGAGCAAGCAAGCAGCCTTCGATAGTCAGCCAAGTAGTCATAAAAGAGACAACTGATTTGAACAAAAATCGACAGCATATCCGTTCTATCTTCGCAGCATTATAGTCTGGCCTAATCACTAATCTGCTTTGTTCAAAGCATAGTCGCATTCGGCATTTGCCGTCTTATTTTGATTGATGATTCAACTCACATTACAGATATCAAGTTAATCGCTGATTGCCCTCCAGGCTGGCAGTTCAGTTCATATTCGGCTCAATCCATACCAGCTTTTTGGTGGTCCGCAGCGCAAGACCAGAGTGAAGTTTTACCATCGCATGTATTGTTGGATCTGCAACAGGCTCGCACTCTAGCTACCATTTCGGAGTGCTACTACAACAGCTGCTGAATTTGCTGGTGAAAATTTTTCTTCGTCATCAACCTAGACTTAAGAGCAGAAGTTAAACTTTTGGCAGTAGCTTTTAAGGAATGTGAGTTAAGAACCATAGCCGCCACATTGCAACTACAACAGTTACAGTAGTAACAGCAACAATTTCAACAGCAGCAACAAATTACAACAGCAACAGCTACAGTAACAAGAGCAGCTTCAGCAACAGGTGCAACAGTAACCGCAACAACAACAGCAGCAGTAGCAGCAACATCAGAAGCAGCAACAACAAAAGCTTCCCCCTCCAATCAAGAGCAATTATTGTCATAACCGCACGCCAATATACAAGAAAATCGAAGAAACAAGAATCACGTGAAAACCGAGAATTCAGTTAAGAGTAGGGTAATGTAATTGATTAATTTTTCTTCAATTGGTATTGCACATACATAATTTTATTATATATTGTTTAAATATTTTTTATCGTAAAGCATTCGCACATCGCACAGTCCTATTCCTCTCCTTCGTTGGAGCCTTTTTATTTGGCGAAGGATAGTGAGTCAGTCGAGCCAGCCCGCCGTTATGACATAACAACTTCTAGTGCCAGCGTGTCAACGGGGACAGTTCTTTCAGCTACGCTATAAGCTGTGTCAGTGAAACATGTTGCCTTCTGGAAGCATAATCCAGACATGTGCTCAGGACAAAACAAAATATTTTCACGTAATAAGTCAACTAGACGAGAACATATGTCAACATTGGTCTGATATTGTTAAAAGACCATCATCGAATGACAGGTATACGATGATTAAAGAGACGTTGATAGCACGTCTTACAGGAAGTGCAAATTAAGCAGATTTTGACGGAATTTGCTTTGGGTGACAGCCAGCCATCACAATTACTACGTGAAAAACGTACCCTCAGCACTGGTCGCTTCAGTTCAGAGGCTTTAAAGACATTGTGGCTTCAGAGATTGCCCCCTCATATGCAAGCTATCTTGGCATGCAACCCAGGCCCTTTAGATGATTTGGCAGCTTGCGCGGATAAAATATCTGAGGTTAACCACAGGCCTGAAATTCAAGCAGTGGCTTCCATCTCCTCGAACCAGAGTCATATCATTGATCAACTCAGCAATGATGCAAGGAACCTGAAATTATTGGTCGAGAAATCTTTGGTATCTCGTCGCAATGCTTTTCTCGATAAACCAGTTGGCAGTCAGAGAAGGCAAAGGTCTTCTTCAGTCTCCCGAAATAACTACTGTTACTACTACAGGGTGTTTAATGTTAAAGCAAGAAAGTGTGTGCCTCCCTGCTCATTTCTTCGTTAAAATAGATTGTTCTCCACCATAAACGACGAGTGGATGTGGCGTGTTTAAAATGCCGTCTCTATACAGGGTCTTCGGTAAATGCCTTTAATCCTTTAAGGGGATGAAAGTAGAGGTCATTTGGGTCAAAAAGGTCTAGATACTTTTATATCGAACTCCGCTTGGTTTTCGAGTAAATCGATAGCATCGATTTTCGAGATTTTGCTTACCTCTTCAGAGTAATTTCGTTATAAGTTCTATTGTAATTAATGGATTGTGACGTTCAAACCTTTATTTAAAAGAACACATATTGGCCTTTCCAAGAATGTATAATAAGTTATAATTGTGCCTTCAGTTATTTAAAAAAAAAACAGTTTTCTGTAGAATTTTTTATTTCACCAAAATTTTTGTCGCGCTTCAGAGTACATTTATTCATTTATTGCACGAACTTGGCAAAACTATGAAAAAATTTGCGCATTATGTCCCCTTTCCAAAATGACCTCCCAAAGTGCTATGAACGATAACAATCAAAAGTTATCAGCAAACATTTGGAAGATGTGCCCGTCGAGGACATCTTCAGTTTTTTCGCAGGATTCTATCTCCTCCTACAGTTTTTAACCTACGACAACCATTTATATGTCATTGTACGGGAATCTGAACTGGCTATTAGATAGGGTACTTTTCGATTTCGAATTTCGAAAATGGAGGGGGTAATTTCGAAAAAAACACTTTTTTAGCAAACTTGATATTTAAGAAGATTTCGTTATTCCGCATCTTCATTTTTGCGGGAGGGGCGGGAGTTCAAAGTTTCAACTTTAACCGGCTATATTTTCTCAACCAAGCATTGTTCTAACAAGTAAGTCCTAAATTCAAAATTGGAAAAGACATTTTTGGTGTACATTGTTTTTATTCAATTTAAAAGGCTTGCGTATTTTTACAAAATATGTTCAAAGTTCTCCCCATTGGATCTTAAACATGCCCTTGCTCTTTTAAATAATGATCTTTGAATCGATCTTCCTGTAAAGTTCTGCCGTATCACTTCAGCGGCAGCAAATATTTCCGTCTTGAGTTCTCTTGCATTCGAAAATTCCTTTTTGTATACTAGAGACTTAATGTGCCCCCAAAAATAAAAATCTATCGGACTGAGATCCGGTGATCTCGGAGGCCATGCAACAGGTCCACCCCTTCCTAACCACCTATTGGGAAATTCCTCATTTAAAAAATTTCTTACTCTAACTCCGTAATGCGCGGGCGTCCCGTCCAATTGGAACCACATACTTCTTCTATAACTTAGCGGCAAATTTTCCAATAGATTGTCTAGCTCGTTATTGAGAAACTCTAGAAAATTTTCCGAATTTACGCGTTGTGGTAGCTGTACTGGTCCAATTAAATAATCTCCTATTATTCCCACCCACATATTTATAGCGAAGCGCCTTTGAAAGTGTGCCCTCGTGTACGCATTTGGATTTTCCTCACCCCAAATGTGCTCATTGTGCATATTCAAAATTCCTCTTGTCGTAAATATTGCTTCGTCTGTCCATAAAATAAAAGGTATTTCACTTCTGTTTTGTTGGATCCATCTGCAATATTCCATTCTACGGATAAAGTCATGCTCCTCAAGCGCTTGAACGCGTCTGTAGTGGTAGGAGTGTAGACTTTCTTCATTCAGAATCCTCCACTCCTAGAGAAAATATAAATACACATATTTCGAGACTCTCAAAAACTTTAAATGAAAACTATAGGCTAACCTGAGTTTGCGCAGTATTAGTTCTTCGGCTTATTTCTCTAATGCTCACATTGGGTTCATTTTCCACAATTGAAAGAACCTGCTCTTCATGTCTAGCACGAGATGATGTTCTCATCCTGCCAGGTCTTTCTAGTGGTTCCATTAAAACATGGCGTACTCCTCTCATTCTGACATGGGAAGGTGCTTGCCGAGTAGGGTATCTTGTCCGATATTCCCTAACAGCTTCAACTGCATTCCCGTCGCAGAATCCATAGATAAAATACATATCTAAGTACTCTTCATGTGAATACCTAATCACTGACATTTTTGTTTCCCGAAAAGAACTCGTATGGTGTATTTAACTTGGTTTAATGTTTACGATAACGAGTAACATCCCATTTTATACTTTTCGATAAAAGCGTTCTTCTGTTAAAATAAATGCCAGAGTTATTACAATGAGTAGGCAGTTTTGAAAAGAGTTGTGTGCTTAGAAAAAATAGAATACAGTTGTCATTGTTTTTTTTAGAGAAAAAAACTGGGCACATCTCCCAAATGTTTGCTGATAACTTTTGATTGTTATCGTTGATAACACTTTGGGAGGTCATTTTGGAAAGGGGACATAATGCGCAAATTTTTTCATAGTTTTGCCAAGTTCGTGCAATGGTGATATTTCGAATAAATGTACTCTGAAGCGCGATAAAAATTTTGGTGAAATAAAAAATTCTAGAGAAAACTGTTTTTTTTTAAATAACTGAAGGCACAATTATAACTTATTATACATTCTTGGAAAGGCCAATATGTGTTCTTTTAAATAAAGGTTTGAACGTCACAATCCATTAATTACAATGGAACTTATAAAGAAATTACTCTGAAGAGGTAAGCAAAATCTCGAAAATCGATATTATCGATTTACTCGAAAACCAAGCGGAGTTCGATATAAAAGTATCTAGACTTTTTTGACCCAAATGACCTCTACTTTCATCCCCTTAAAGGATTAAAGACATTTACGGAACACCCTGTATATATGTTGTGGGAATTTTGCAATTTAGGTAATTCAAAAGACCTTTAAAGTTAAATTTATTTTTTCTTTATAAAAGGTATTTCTTGCTTTCTCGCTGAGACTATTTCGGCTACTGCGTTTTGAAAAGGTCAAAAATGTTTTATTTTATTTTTCGTGGCCTACTGCTTTCTAACAATCTGCAACATTCTCCCTCCGTTAAGAAACATTTCTTAACTAACTTAACTAACATTTCTAACTAATTTAGCTATTGGTCTTTTCAGGGTTCCCTTTTGTGTTCTTACTGTTACTACTCTTACAAGGTGGTCTGATCATGGATGTGTCTCTACGACACGACCTAATGACCATATGGCTGGAGGCCGGTTCTCGTCTTTGATCACTACCATGTCGCCCACTGTCAAGTTCTGCTTAGTCTTCGTCCATTTAGGTCGATTTTGCAGGCTGGTGAGATAATCTTTGTGCCACCGTTTCCAAAAATCATTACGTAGTTTTCGAATTAACCGCCATTTATTATGTGTGGACGCTTTTAAACTTTCGGTGGATTTTTCTTGTAGACTAGTGATAGGTTGACCAATCAAGAAGTGTCCCGGTGTGATTACATCTAAACTGGTGATATCGTCTGTGGCTGGTGTTAGAGGTTTGGAGTTTAATACTCCTTCGATTTGAGTAACCAGTGTCGACAACTCTTCGTAAGTGAGGCGAGTCGCCCCAATGGTTCGCCTTAGCAACATCTTTACGGATCTTAATGCGGCTTCCCAAATACCTCCAAAATGAAGGGCCGACGGAGGGTTGAAGCGCCATTCAATATTATTGGTTGACAGAAAGTTGGCTGTTTGCTCATTGTATTGAGTTGATTTTACTAATTTGTAAACTTCGTCTAGTTGTCTTTTTGCTCCGACAAAGTTGGTTCCATTATCACTACTAGGCATACCTCTTCGTGCTATAAATCGTTTCAAGCTGGCTATAAATGCATCAGCTGATAAATCGCTGACTATCTAAATGTAAGGCTTTGGTACTGAGGCATACAAATAATGAAATATAACCCTTAGTGCCTCTGGCGCCACGTCCTCGATTTAATAACAATGGTATAGGCCCAGCATAATCTACACCTACATTCTCAAAACATCTTTTAAATGAGACCCGATGGTAAGGAATATTGGCCATCAGTTGCTGCGAAGTTGCAGCTCTTTGACGTACACAGGTTACGCATTTGCTAATGAGATTTTTGATCATAAGTCTGCCTGACAATATCCAGTAGCTTTGTCTTAAAATACTGATTAACAGAGACGTTCCAAAATGATAATGTTGCTCGTGGACGTATGCGATTAGCTTCTTTACCATAATGTGCTCCTTTGGGAGTATTACCGGGTGTTTAGTATCATAAGAACAGGTGGCTCTTTCGATTCGTCCGCCGACTCGTAGGATGTTGTCTTTATCCAGAAATGGCGAGAGGAACAACAATTTGCTAGACTTCGATATTGAACCATTACGCTGTAGAGTCATTATTTCATCGGAAAACGCGTGTGATTGAGCCCATCTTATACAATGATTACGTGATTCATGCAGTTCATGCACAGCAAGCCAGGCTGTAGTGGTTCTGTTGAAGCTCTTTTTACAACTCCGGATGAATCGTAGGCAGAAAGCGATTATGCGTAGTATTGAATGAAACCATGATATCTTTTCAAATATCTCAGAAATTGTGTCATTTTGAAAATTGATATGGTAGATGTCAACGAACCTTGGTCTCATTTCCTTGTCAACTTCAGAAGTGGTAGTGAGGCTTATTTGATTATTGACATATTTGGTCCAATCTTTCTTCAACCATGGCGAACCATGCCACCATAATTGGGACTCCTTTAAATCTTTTGGTGTTATCCCCCTCGATGCTAGGTCTGCGGGATTCTCTTTGGATGGTACGTAGTTCCAATCTTTTCTAGGCATTACCTTTAGTATCTCTGAAGTTCTATTTCCTACGTAGCATTTCCACTTTCTAGGATGAGAGCCAAGATAAAACTACCTTTGAATCTGTCCAAGCGAAGCTTTTGTATTCCGGAATTTGAAGTGCGATTTTTATTGATGACATCAGTCTTACAAGGAGTAGCGCTCCATGTAATTCGAGACGGGGAATGGATATTTGTTGGATGGGACACACCCTTGTCTTTGCAGTGATGAGTGTTACCTCTACGGTAAAATTTGGTGATTTACTTCGACAATAAACCACTGCTGCATAGTCACACTCCGATGCGTCAGAGAACCCGTGTATTTCGAAATTGCTTTCCGCAGTTCCCAGCCAACGTGGAATTTGTAAATGTTGTATATGGTGAAGATTGCTTCGAATACGGTTCCAATTTTCCTCTATAATTCCAGTTATGACCTCATCCCAGTCAAGCTTTTGAATCCAGATCCGTGGCAGTATAATTTTGAACAAAACTATGATTGGCGCAAGTAGACCAAGAGGATTGAATATCCGACTTGACTCTGAGAGAATTATTCTTTTAGTTGGTGGTCTTGACTCTGCAGGTTGAACCTCAAATGTAAAGTTATCTTGAAACGGTATCCAATTTAACCCAAGCACCTTAATTGAATTTGGATTCTCATCAATCATTAGCGAAGTTATGCCACATTTCTCAGATGGCAGGGAATTGAGGAATTCTTCTGAATTGGATGCCCATTTTCTTAGTGAGGACCCTCTTAGTTGTAATAGAGAAATCAATTCTTCTTAAAGTTGAATCGCAGATTTAATATCGTGAGCACCCGCCAAGAGATCATCCACGTAGAAATTATTAGTGATAGCCTTTTCCGCTAATGGAAACTGACCTTGGAATTTGATGGTCAGCTGATGTAACGATCTTGTTGCAAGAAAAGGTGCTGCCGCAGTTCCGTACGTGACAGTATTAAGCCAATAATTTTGAGCAGGTTGATTAGGATTTTTTCTCCATACAATACGTTGGAATGTTCTATCACGGGGATTCACTAGTATCATCCTAAACATTTTTTCTATGTCTGCCGTTATGGCTATCCGGGAAGTTCTAAAAGAAAGCAGAATTTGAAATAGATCCCTCTGAATCTTAGGTCCAACGTGAAGCTTATGATTAAGAGAGATTCCTGTGGATGTAGCTACTGAACCATCGAAAACAACGCGTAATTTAGTTGTGGTACTGCACGGTCGTAGCACTGCATGGTGTGGCAGATATGCGTGTTCCATGTTATCATCCACCTCTAGTGTTGGTTCCAAACGTCCTAGCTTCTGGTATTCTTCGATGAATTCACAATATTCCTTTTTGAGCTACGGATTGTGTAGAAATCGTCTTTCTAAAGATAGTAGTCTTTTCAAGGCAATGTTCCGTAAATTCCCCAATGTAGACGCATCTTCCTTAAATGAAAGACTAACTGTGTATTTACCAGTTGTCTTGTCTACATAATGTGTTCCCTGGAAATGGTCTTCGCAACTTTGCTCCCTACCGTCAAGGTAGATCTTTCAGGAGGAAGCTCTTCTGTTTCCCAAAATCTTTTCAACGTGTTATCAATGTCGATGATATCTACTTGTAGTGTGGTGATATTCGGCAACTTCGTCGTGTCTATGTTGTAGAGAGAACCACCTACTCTGTACCCAAATACAGTATTTTGCAATTCGGGTAGCTCTGGTGAGATGATATGTTGGCCAGGCAGGAGAATGCGAATGAAGTGATCTACTCCCAGGAGAATATCAACCTTTTGCCTCTGATTGAAATATGGATCAACCAATTGATAGTCGTTGAGAAAGTTCCAGTCGTTCATATTAAAGTCAGCAGTAGGTTGCGATGAAGTGACCTTGTCTAAAATATACGCCTGTACAAGTAACTTTTGTAATTCGTCGAGGCGAGATGTTAATGTGAGCGTCACTGTTCCCTTGGTTGAACTAGCTTTTGATGATCCCAAACCGAATACTGCTACTTTTACCCTGTTTCGTTTGAATCCTAGCCTTTGTGCGCAATCTTCTCTAATGAATGTTCCCTGTGAACCAGGATCTATTAGGACACGGCATGGTTGAATTGCACCGTTAACATCCCTAATGTTTACCAATGCCGTCGGAAGAATTGCTAATTTTGTTCCCTTTCCTTTAATTGCCGTAAATTAATTGAGGCTCGGTGATGAATCTAATTGCCACGCGTGAAGTTACTTGTTTGTGAGGGCTCTGTGTGAAGTGTTGAATGATGAGCTCGTTTGCAATGATGACAAAAGTACTTTGAGCTACACTTTTGTGCCAAATGACCTGATTTGAGGCAATTAAAATACAATTACTTTTGTGTGACGAAATTGCGTCTCTCCGTGATTTTCAAAGCCTTATATTCAGGACAGAAAAACAGTTGGTGGTTTTGTGAGCTCTTTGGACATTTTTGATTAAAATCAGAGTAGTGTTCGTTTGTTATTTCTGCTCACTTGCGGTTTTTTAAATGAAGGCTCATAAGCTTCAAGAGCGTCGCATCTTCTACATAAGTAGTTAAGAAGATCTTGGTATGATGGAAATTCTTTATCTGCCATTTCCTCTGCCCAAGCTTGACGTGTATCGGGGTCCGTTTTGTATAAAACTAAATGAATCAGCCATGGGTCACGACTGGTAGCCTCTTCACCTAAGGCCTTAATACCGCGGATTAGCTCGTCCGAAGAATCTGTGAGTTGTCGTAACTGCATACTTGATGGCTGGTTAAAACTGGGTTGATTCAGGAAAGATTTAATGTATGATGTGAGAATATGCTTCTTTTTGTCATACCGTGCAGCTAGTTTGGACCAAGCTTCTTGATAGTTGTGTTCAGTCACAGTTATATGCTTGATTAATGCTGCTGTTTCTCCTTTTAGAAGTCCTTTGAGGTACTGTAGCTTGTGTACGTCAGAAAAACCATCCCTTTTATCCACTGAAGTAACGAATAAATCCTTAAAGGATGGCCAATCCTTGTAATCACCGCTGAATGCCTCGATTTGTACTTTTGGTAGCCTAACTTCCAATGAATTGTTGCTGCGATGAACATTTTGTGATGCAAAGGAGTCAAAGATGTTGCGCAGCTGTTCAACAAATTTTGGCATTGTTGAATTTAATTCCTTCGTTGTGACAGGGTCTTGTTCTTCTGTAGTAATTTTCAAGGATTTTAAAGCTACCATTAGCACGGGTTTGGTCGACATGTACAGGTCTTCATATTCTTCGAAGTCAGAGGGAACGTCTAACGGAACTAGTTGATCCTCTAACGCAATAAACTCGATGAAATATCTTTCAAGAGATTCCAAACGCGTTTCAATTTCTTCTGTCGATCTCTGTTCTGTTGAAAGCGTAGTGGAAAACGTTTTTAATCTTGTTAAAGATGCCTTCACGCGCCCTCGTTGTGCTTTTAAAGCCTTTATGTCTGCCATTCTTTCACTTCAATTGAAATTGATTAAAAGAAACGCAAATTTCTCACTTCACTGTCTTCACTTTCGGCACCAATTTTTGTTGTGGGAATTTTTCAATTTAGGTAATTCAAAAGACCTTTAAAGTTAAATCTATTTTTTTATTTATTTTTTCTTTATAAAATATAGTTCTTGCTTTCTCGCTGAGACTATTTCGGCTACTGCGTTTTGAAAAGGTCAAAAATATTTTATTTTATTTTTCGTGGCCTACTGCTTTCTAATGCAACAATATATGATAAGTCCACAAAAAAACATTTTTTAATAGATACAGGCGTATTACCGGGTACATCAGCTGATGGTAAGTTTAAAAATAATTTGCAGCTCGCAGAAGCGAACGCATCAACAATAAATCCAGACTATGACCCAAAAATCGTTAAATTGCTTCGTAAATACCCAGGCATCACAGTAGAGACTGGTTTCATTAAAGATGTAAGGCACAAAGTCGCACATCAAATCTCTACTACAGGCACCCAATTCGGCAAAATTTCGTCGCCTATCGCCGGAGAAATTAGCAGCTGCAAAGAAAGAATTCGACTTTCTGTTGGAACAAGATATGTGTAGACCTTCCAATAGCTGTTGGTCGTCATCACTACATCTGGTGCAAAACGTCTGTGCTCCTGCACATTTCCCGACCGACACCTCATTCCGTTGATTCACGATTTCGTGTATCTTCTTCAGAACGGTAAGTTCTTTTCGACATTAGACCTAGCGAAAGCACATGACCAGATCCCTACCGAAGCTGAGGGCATTCCAAAAACTGCAATTTGCACCCCATTTGGAGTTTACCCGAATGACCTTCGGCCTGTGCAATGCAACGCAGACGTTCCAGTGCTTCACTCATACGATATTTCAAGAATTTGAATTTTGTTTTGTGTATTTGGATGACATTCTAGTCGCATCCAGATCTGAAGTTGAACACCTTACTCATTTAGAAAAAGTTTTTTAGTTTTAAGCGCCTCGCGGAATCTGGTCTCATCATTAACGTCGACAAATGTTCTGTCCTGTAAGTACAAGTAAAATTTTTAGTACATTTGGTCACACCACAGGGAATCAAACTATCGCCTGAGCGAGTAGAGGCGATCACTCGTTACAACCCAATACTATTAAGGATCTGCGACGCTTCCTTGGCATGGTAAATTTTTATCGTCGTTTCTTGCCGCACGCTGCTAGCTATCAGGCTATTTTGAACACATATTTGACTGGTCCCAACAGAAAGGGAGCCCAGAAAATCAGTTGGTCCAATGAAGCCACCGAATCATTTAATATCATTACGATCTCGACTTCTAACTACTCCAAGAAAGTTCTCAGTACAAATTAGAAAAGCTTCCCATTTTCGGCACTGACAAGTATTTATTTTGCGAGATTTCTCCAAAAGGAGCAAGACCATACATACCCTCAAATTTTTGAAAGAAGGTTTTCATAGCTTTCATAACCTTCCGCACCCCGGTATCCGGACTTCTAACAAAATGATCACAGCTACATACTTCTTACCTTTAATTAACAGAGAAGGTAATTCTTGGGCGTATGCTTGCCTCCAATGCCAACAATTCAAAATATCTAGACATGTGCACAATACTGTGGGTACATTCCCAGCATGTACGGATCGATTCCAAAACACTCACATCGACATTATAGGACCACTGAAACCTTCCGAAGGTTTTAGCTATTGCCTCACTGTAATCGACAGGTGCACTCAATGGCCTAAGGCATTGACCGATATTCATGCGGAAACAGTCGCATAGGCCCCCTGTCCAGGCTGGATAACACGCTTCGGTGTTCCAAAGACGATTGTCACAGATCAAGGTACACAGTTCGGATCCGCAGTCTTCGCAGGACTATCTAAATTGTTAGGCTTTAAACGCAACCGTACTAGAGCATATCATTCTCAAGCGAATGCTTTATTGGAACGATGACACCGCATATAAAAAGCAGCTTTAATGACTAATCAAGATAAAGCCTGGTCGAAAGTCTACTCTTTGTTCTGCTTGGCTTGAGAACAGTTTTCAGGGAGGAATTCCAAGCTGCACCGGCAGAACTTGTCGACGGACAAAATTTACGACATCCAGTCGACTTTATTCAAAATTCAAAATCACAATGTAAAAGTACATTCGTCGAAACACACCGCAATATTTTTTCCGACATAAAACCTATCCACGCGTCCAACCATTTGGAGCTAAGCCTTTTAAATTCAAACAACTTAGCTCCTACTGGCATGTTTTTGTTAGAACGGACTCAGTTAGAGCACCACTGCAACCACCCTACGAAGGACTATTTCAAGTCATCAGGTGTTCCGAGAATTATTTCATTCTCCAAATTAGAAACAAGGAGGTGAACGTTTCCCTTAATCGTCTAAAACTATATTATGCCGAAAATTACACAAATTTAGCAGTTGGCTCTGACATTGATACCCACAAACAGTCAATTACAGCTTCGTTTTCTCCAACACTCAGTGAACATCGTGAAAACTTGGTTCAGGCTGAATCTGAGCATGCAAGTTCTACAAACACCACATTTACAGACTTAAACACATTCTCACCACCTGTGAAACAACGTTATATATTAGATTTACTACTGGCGGACACACGGTAATACAACAAAGAATGACACGGGTTGGACGAATCACCAGACTGCCGCAGCGCTTCCTTGATTCGCTGAAACCAAAGGTTTCGCAGGCAGGGGAGTGCTATGGTGGCAAGCTCTAGTTTATGGCGGCGTGAACGGGATCCGAGCTGTCAGCTGTTTCAGAATAAAACATTTGTAGATCTTAGGAATGAAGCGGGATTTTACTGTGCGAAGTGGAAAGGTCCTATCTCAGTAGGCGGTGATTTTGAAAAGAAAAAGTAAATAGAACAAGAAAAGTGTCTCGGTTTGAGTTTTGCGTTGAAAGGAAGTAAACAAGTTTTGCTCCTTGAATTGTTTTATATTTAAAAGTTTTGCTCCTTGAATTGTTTGACATCTAAGAGTTTTGTTCATGTAATTTGAATCAACTACAAAAGATTCGATAATTAAAAAGTTGTAATTAATCCTAATTAATAGTAGAAATTATTGCTCAATAAAATTTGCATCTACGGATAATTAACCAAGACAATTTTACTAAAAAGCGCACTATTGCAATTAGAGGTTAATAGGCATAGTTTCTAGGCTGCACATCCAGAGAGGTACCCCCCTCCAAAGGTCTTCTCATATCATGTTCGTCCAGGACGCCAGTACTGTACAACTAAAAGTCAAACTACGAAACTCAAAGCAATAGGTAAATATAACAACGTTTCAAATTACACTTACTACTATTTTATTTCACCAGAACTTTCACAGTTGTTCGATAATAGTGATTTACCGTACTAGCACTTAATATGTACGTATATTCAATCACGATACGTATCTACCCATATGGAAAAAATCAATGTAATTAATAGAAAATAAAGAGTAGCATTTATCTGGTTGTATATAGATTAGCACTCATCCCGAATTTCAAAATTTCGTCCAATTCACTTCCAATCACAAATAACATTTGCTCTTGCAACTCGAGGTTAGACAACTGAAAATTACGCTTTTCGCACTTGAATTCTGCACTCTATTAACTACTATGAAGAAGTGACGTTACTGAGACTGTCGGGCCTTCAGCCGACTTTGGTAGAGTCATACAGTCATTGGATTTTAATTGATTATAGACTAAGAGATGGCGACAAAAATACTTACGTCATTTCATAAACAAAGTTTTCCATTTTATCATACTCTCTTATCATCGTTGATAAATTATTCGGAAGTCTGCCTGGTTTCCAGTGGTGGAGGACTTGCAGGATGGCCTCGAAGGCCTAAGAAAAACAGGTTAACTTACGTGATTCAGAATGGCAGACATACTGGATGGTGGAAGGCCACCACTTTCCCGGTAACAAAGACGCGGAAATGTGTATAACTTACATCATACTACTACAACTCGAGAACGCTTGCACTCAGAGTGCCAAAATTTTACACACGCGCTTTTTTAGAAAAAGTAAATTTAGTTTCGAAAATAGAACCAATCGGGCAATTTCTTCACAGGGTTGCTACACAAAAATTTCCTTTTTCACTATATATAAGGGCACTGCCTAAGAACGCGTACACGTACACGTACAGAGCTGAAATTTGCTACAAAGTGTTTTCATAGCAATCGCAATTACTAGTTCATAAATAGACTAAATCGCGCAATTACTACTTGGTGCTGCCATACAAAACTTGGATTTTCACTATATGTTTGCACATTACGTGAGAACTCGTCAACGAACAGCGCTGAAATTGTGAACACAGCGTTCTCACAAAAATAGTAAAAACAACGTCAAAAATTAAGTAAATCGGGGCAACCCCTTCTTGGTGTTGCCTTACAAAACCAAGAAAGGGTTGCCGATTTGGTGGTCCACAATTACAATTTTTTATGGAAATGCCGTGCGCATTATTTCAGCGACGTACGTCGATGCGTTCTCAGGCAGTGTTGAAATATATATCTAGTGAAAAACCAAGATTTTCTATGGCAGCACCAAGAAGGAGTCTCTCGATTTACTACTGCTGTGAAAGCAGCACGTACCAAATTTCAGCTCTCTGTCTTGACACGTTCTCAGGCAGTATTCAAGTTTATACTGAAAAGGAAAATTTTTGTATGGTGGCACCAAGAGCGTGTTGCCCGATTTAGTCCATTTTTCAACTATCATTTACCATTGCTACGAAAAGAATATGTACTTAATTTCAGCTCTCTATGTCTAGGCGTTTCTTAGGCAGTGCCCATAATATATACGGAAAAACGAGATTTTTGTATGGCAACCCTACGAAGGGTTTGTCCAATCGGTTCCGTTTTCGAAACTGAATTTCTTTATATTTATTTCTAAAAAAGCCGTGTGAAAAATGTTGGCACTCTAAGTGGAAGCGTTCCCGAGATATCGTAGAATGACATAAGTTGTACACATTTTCCGCGTCTTTGTTGCCGGACGAAATGTCCTGCAGTGGATGAACACCAATTACCGAAATAAGTGGATTGGACGGCACGGTCCTTTTCCTTGGCCACCACGGTCTCCTGATTTAACACCCTTAGACTTTTACCTCTGGGGAACTATGAAGGAGATTGTGTACGCGTCGGAAGTATCATCAAGAGACGAACTTATACACAGAGTCCAAGAAACTTCCAACAAAATTAAAGAGGATTTGGCAGCAACTGATCGTAAAACATCTATTAAGCGTAGAGCTTTATTTTGTATTTAAAATGACGGGGGCATTTGAAAATATTTTAAACAGTTAATGTTATTAATTATTCCTATCACGATCATAATAAATAAATATAAAAATGTTGTTTATGGTTTTTATACTATTTCATATTTTCTTGCAAGGTAGACTTTTCATGCATTGGAATAATAATAATAATAAGGTTTTTATTTTAATTTTTTTGTTGCTTCAAACAAAAAAAAAAGAGGCACAAAAGCTGAAACTTGAAGTTTGGCAGACCGTATCTTCTAAACTACATACAGCAGAAGCACTGACACATTGAATCAAAGGGCAGGAGGTTCTCTATAAATTAGCACCCCGATATAACTGTTTTAGTACAAACCTACGTTTCACGTACCCTTAGTCATTTAACCCCCGATTACCTCGGAAAGGGTTGAGAATGCACCCCCTCTGCCATACAATTTTTTTTCATTTTTCGGCATGACCCATCGCCTCCTTCATTATTATCCACCACTTGTGAAACACCCTGTATGAATACGTAGATTAATAAATATTTAAAGGAAACATATAACTCTTTCGTGCGCATGCACAAAATTAGGGACCATTCACTCAAACAAAAATAATATATAAACCCCTGATGACGTTCGTGGCGAGAGCAGAAAACGTTCCGGTAACGCCAACCCGAATAGCCTACATGGCCAAAAGCGCAATATAACATATTGCAAAGACAGGGAAAATATCGGTGGAGGTATATTCGCTAAATATACTGCATTTCTACTCATGTTAAGAGACAACATTGTTACATTTACCGGGACGTAACAAGGTGAACTTAACAACGAACAAGTGAAAAAGCTAGAATTGGTCTAAGACCAATTCTTATGATACCCTAGATGAATGCACGTATGAAATTTCGTATGGTTACCCATTTGAGCAATTTTGATTTTTTGCATTGGTTTCTCGCATATATTTCTAGAACGGCTCGTCGGACAGAAAAAATGAGTTTAGCCAATTTTATAGCATTTCTTATTCTGAAGAAGTTTTTAGTACAATAAAAATGTCTAGGATGATCGTTTTCAAAGTATATGTAAAAAAACCTAAATTTTTATATGGCAACACCAAGAAGGGGTTGCTCGATTTAGTACATTTTTGATATTTTATTTGCTATTACTATGAAAACACAATGTACCAAATTTCAGCTTTCTATGGCGACGTGTTCTCAGGTAGTGTCCAAATATATCGTGGAAAACGAAATTTTTTTATGGCAACCCCATGAAGGAGTTGCCCGATTTGTCTCATTTTCGAACTACATTTTCCTTTTTTTTTAATGTCCGTGTACAAAATTTCAGCTTTCTAAGTGAACGCGTTCTCGAGTTATCGTGCGCACGGACGGACGGACGGACGGACAGACGGACATCCAAAAATCAAAATAACTTTTAATTTTATGCGGGGTGTCCAATCCATTTTGCTCTATCATCATTATTTCTGTGCGTTACAAACGGAATGGAAACTTAGTACACCCTATAGATTTCATCTTGGGTATAAAAAGAAGAAAGAGAAGAAACAAATACCACTTATTTATTTACATATTTATTTATCTATTTATTAACATATTATAACATAAGAGCAAAATATAAAAACAAAATATATTCTTTCACAGAACCTAACACACTCGCATTCAAAATCCAACAAAACACACCAACACAATACAAATACACACTCATACACGCTAGACAAATCCTACACCGGATGGACTAATAAGGGTTCTGACTTTAAAAATGAACAAGTATGAAAACTAGAATTGGTCTAAGACCATTTTTTATGATACCCTCTAGCTAGATGAATGCCCGTAGGTAATTTTGTAAGGTCACTTCTCTGTGCAAATATGATCTTTGAAACGGACTGTTTTTCGCATATATTTCTAAACCAATTTATAACCAATTTCATAGGATTTTACATTCTGAAGAATTTTCAGTACATTAAAACCGTCTAGGACTGATAGTATTCATAGTAAATGTAAAAATCCTAAATTTTTATATGGCAACACCGGGAAGGGTTCCCCGATTTAGTCCAATTTTTAAATTTTATTTACTATTACCTGAGACAACTTACATCTAGATGTGCAAAACCTCACAAAAACGCGGTCAAACTTAAACGAACTAATGGCCCTCTAATAGATAGCTCTAAACATTGTCTCTCTCTCTTGGTGTATTATGCCATATAAATTCTTCGCAATGATAGCTTTGTTTGGTTGAAAAAAAAGTTTAAGAGCTTTCAAAAAGTGTTCCGGGCTTATATGGAGTTTTGCACATCTAGTTGTAACCTATCTCACCTATTACTATGGAAAACACCATGTACCAAATTTAAGCTTTCTACAACAACGCGGAGTTCCCCGGTTGGCCCATTTTCGAACCTAAATTTTTTTTTTTTGAAGTCCGTGTGCAAGATTTCAGCCCTCTAAGTAAACGCGTTCTCGAGTTATCGTACGGATGGAAAGAAGGACGGCATACAAAAATCAAAATAACTTTTAATATTATGCGTGGGTGTCCAATCTATTTGTTCTACCATTATTGCTAGGTGTTACAAACGGAATGACAAACTTAGTATAGCCTATAGATTTCATCTAGGTTATAAAAACAGCAGAATTAAACACCCAATATCAAAAATATTATTGCTTTCCGTAATAGATAACGAAGGTACATTGGAGCCAGGTATCAATGCATCAGGAAACCTCGATAGAAAAAACAGTCAAAGCCATGGCAACGAATGTCACTATGATTGATCAGGAAGTATATGACGATGGAAAATGACAAATTCGAAAACGTCTTATCATATGTGTGCCGGTGAACAAGCCAACATGAAGACTAGTCGACATGAACAAGCACCTAGAGATAGCATCGAGTTACCATCACTCAACATTGAAGGGGGAGAATGTACGGGGTACATCTAAAAAAAACATAATTTTTATTAACATATAATAAGTATTCATTCACCTTAAGTAATTACTTAGGTACCATACAAAGCTTTCTTGTATAATTTTAATTGCGTGAGCGAAAATGCAATTGTCATCATTTGAAGCAACTCATTGAACTCATTACAAAGATTTGTTTGTTTTGCTTACCTATTGAAATTTCTTTGATAGCTTTCTTTCTTTTTTTACGTCATTATTAAATGTAGATATAATTGCTAATTTGAATTGTCAGCAATTTATTATTATAAATTGAATTGATCAATTATTTGTTGGGGAGTTGTATGTTGGGACATGAAATAAATTTTTGTTGTTTGACGACAGTATCGTTTTCTTTCCTAATTAATTCATCAACATTCATCTCGAAGTATATATCTATCAGCATTCAACCAATCTTAACAAAATCAGGGTATCGATACAAGCATCGATTTCCTACTCTTTCAGCAGTCTAGATTTGTGCATCTAGTCCACCTCCAAATTAAAGAAAAAGAGCTTTATTTCAACAACCTATTTGATACTATGCTGATTGACCAGCGCTGATCAGCAGCTAGAATCAGCGCACCATAAATACAGCGTCAACACTAATGCTAATAGTATCAGCACTTTAATCGTGCTGATTTTACCAGCATCGAGAAAGTCAAACGAGTTTAACTTTTTTGTTAGCGCTGGTCAATCAGGGATAATTTCAACTAGGCTTAAGGGAACCAAGCGCAGGGCCCCTCATGCCAAGTTGAGGAGAATCAAAATCAGTAGTCTGTCGATTCAAAATCTACATTTACATTTGCTAAAAAATCCTAACTTGTTGCTTGAATTTGACTTTCCTTACGATTTCAGAATTTGAGACATATACCTAAGCGGTATATGTCGAACTAGTACAAAGTTCCTTAGTGAAATAGTTAAAATATAATTTTATTTGAATTTCCTTACTTCATTAAAAGATATCCACACAATAATTTCTAAAAGTCATTCTTTTTCAATTCATATATCTGCATCCAATTCACATAGCGACACTATCCTGTCTTATCAATCATCGCTTATTCGCGCTCCTTTTTAGGAACATATTATTTAGCGCTCAAATCCTAAAATTTATATAGCTGCAACTTTCCCTTTAAATCATCCTTCTTCACTGTCAATAACACACTTCGTCTATCCATGAATCAAAACTTTTACTCGAGAACATCATGTTCTTATCGAAAACTTCTCGATTGTGCTTTGTTCCTGTAGGTTCAAACACCCCCTTCACTCCATCTTCGTTTTTCTATAGTTCTTCCGACAAAATTCATCCATCAGTTTTGCATTTATGCAGTTGAACAGCACTTTTCCTTCCTTTCTGTATTATCGCTATGTTCGCTACTTGTTTTATTTTTTTTTTCGGATAAATTACTGTTTTGAATGTTCGCGTATATGCAAAAAATAAACAAATCTTGTAAGCTTTGGTTAAATTAAGGGACTAAAAGTATATGAATAACTAATAGCAAATTTGGAGTTTTGCAAGTCATATGGTATGCTTATAATAATTTGTGTAGACTGTGATAGACTTGCCAACCGTCCCGTTTCGTCGGGACAGACCAGTTTTAGAGTTGAATGTCCTGTGTCCCCGACGATACCCTGAACGGGACGCCATTTGTCTGGTTTTTAAAAAAAAACCTACATTTTTCATTAATTGTCACAATAAAAGATATATTTTGGCACTACTCTACTCATTCTTCTTTATTCTTTCACATCAGCAACACAGTTATTTTTTTACTGGAGTAGCAACACTGGTATATTTTGATCTTTCTTATGTATGTTTGTTACTGTCAAAACAAACCAACTTTTGTTTTTAAACTCAATTTTCAACAGAGCGTGATTTTTTGTAGAGGTATAACTTGTTTGTTTTTATTTTAAAACAAATATTAGTAATATTAAATATTATTTCCACTAAATTTGTACAAATTTGTTTTTGATAGTGCAATATATTTTTGTTGTACCTCCAATTGCTATGTTGAGCGAGTTTTCAGCGTCATGAAAAATAAATGGGCTGACAGTCGCTCTAGGATGCTTGTACCTTTAGTTAAAGCTGAACTATTGGTCCATTTTAATTTTAGTTTAAGATGTGCCGAATTTATTGAATTTACTTCTTCAAATAAAGAATTAATAGAAGCTGCTAATGGCCAGTTTCACAGTCAAGTTTAAACCAAGGTTTAGTTTAAACCACCCTCCAAGTTTAAACGTAGTTTAAACCAAATCGGGTTTCACAGTGCATTCTTTTAGTAACGTGGTAGTTCTGATTAAATTGTGAACTAAATTAGTTATCGTCACCATTGTGAAGCAATTTTGCTATCAAGCAATCTGTCAATCGGAAAAAGTAAACAGATCAGAAATAAAAAATATGTAGTTATATCGCTAATTTTTGCAAACATTCAAAAAGGATGAAAGTTTTAGCATAAGTGAATTGAGCTATTGCCTTCACTAATGCATAAAAGAAGATATATAACAGAGCGCAAGAAAGCGGACAAGAATAGATTCGAAGACAAAGTGACAAAGTTCTTTACTTAAACGGAACCTAGCATACAAATCAACGTCGTCCCACTAATTAAAATGATTTTCCCCGATTTTTAATTACTCTCAGTCGTCGACAGAGTTGTGAATTTAACTCAAAAAAATCTTTTTCATCGCTAGAAATGTCTAAATCTAAATCCATGATGAAATTATTTTCTTGATACCAAAAAAGAAATGCTACTGTCAAAATAAAATTGTCTTGAGTTTAAACCGAGGGAGGGCACGGTTTAAACTCTAGTTTAAACCGGGGTTTAAGCCAAACTGTGAAACTCATTCGTCGAGCTTAAACTAAATATTTGGTTCAAACTCAGACTGTGAAACTGACCAGAAAAGTGACCAAAAGTACAAATTTAAATTTAAAGACTTAAATAATTAACTACATTTCTTATGTTCCTATTAGTTATAATAATAATTATATTTCTGTTAATTGATTTTTTTTTTTGTTAAAGCTAGATTTTACGCACTGTGAATTAATGTCTTATTGTTTTTCTTTAATTAATAACATACAAAAATAATTGTAAACGAATGTTTTTTTTTTTTTTTAGTGGTGTCCCGTTTTGTAAATGTTAATGTGACTTTTTTCATAATATTCAATTCCGTATAAGTTGCACGTGTAAAAAAAATTACAAAATAACTTTGCTATAGTGCAGATAATAGAAATTGTTTGGCATTTTAACACCGCAGCGCCTCATACAAAGTATTATAAAATGCTAATTTGACTAAGTCTAATTTTAATTCTGGTCATTACTTATGGGAAAATATTTAAATTCCTGAAATCATTAGGTTCAAATCGAATCAAAGTGCAAACTCTCTGAATAATAAAAATTATAAAAGCAAAGAACATGCAAATTTAAATGTACAAAATCTATGTATAAAAGGAACAAGTTGATTTTTCATTGAGTCTTAGTTAAATTACAGTAGACTCATTCCAAATAATGATTAAACAAGCGGCAACCAGAAGTTATTGACGCTTGTATACCATAATTTGTGATATGATATTAAATTTAGAGAAGACTTGATACTTCAACGGAGCAAGAGGGAACAGAAACTCTAATGATATTCAGCAATCCTGGGGATCGCACCCTGTAAAATGTTGAATGAAAAAAATCTTAATGAATAGTACTTTAGGGCGGAGGAGTTATTTAAATCAAACTTTTGTCCGTTTTACATAAGAACACTGTAATTTTTTAAGAATGTTACGTTTCAGTGGGGGCAATCATGTTGTGTGAAGTAGCCTATTTCATGGTTTCTGAAATATTCTCGAGGCTTTTACTACAACACATAAGATAGAAAAAACAATATAAGCGCATCAATACTTTGAAGCCTTAAATCTACTATCGGTGAATAATCTACAGCTTAAACCAACAACATATCGATCATTGCAATCATTTCGATTCTGTCCAAGGTTTTTGAATCTATCACGAGTATCAAAAGTAATGAATTATATAGAAATCAATGAACTCATCAACGATCTCCAATATGGCTTTCGGACTGGTCACTCATCGGGAGACGTGTTGTATTTGTATTATACGGCGTTATATCTGAATCTCACTCTATAAATGCTAGTGTACCATTGGGCTCTGTTATATCTCCGTGTCCTTTCCTAATTTTCATTAATGATTTGCTTTCCCTTACTTTCAATCCCATTCATAGTTTTACCGATTGAATATTTGATATTATCCAAAGGAGAGACTCCAAGCTCATTGGCGATTTGACAAAAATTGCTCCTCTTTTTCTTATTCTGTGACTTTTAGGATTGTTACCTTCACATACCTGAGCGTGCTCGCCCGACCTGTCTTTTGTCTCATCCGTTGGTTCGACCCGTGTTTTGTCTAATTAGCCTCCCTGTGCCTTTATTAATTCAAACAGCTGCTTGATTTTTTTCTTAGAATTGAAACATTGCTGGTAAATTTTACAAGTTAAGATAGACCTTGAAAGGTTTGAATAGCTACAGTAACATCAGTTTTCTCGCATTTTATAAAAAAAAAACTTTAAATTCTATAACCGTATTATAATTTAATTTTTACAATTTTGTTTTTTTCAAAAACAGTGTAAAAAAAAAACGTTTTTTTTTAATGACCGCCATTTTATTATAAATTTTTTTAAATTTTTCCCAGTGCTTGATAGTATGCCTAGCGTCTTTCACCGTACATATCCTAGATGTATCAAGAACACTATGTATAGTGGGGACTGTTGTTTGGCGAAGATTCGTGAATCAGATGGTGCACTAGTTTATCCACCGTGGTTTCTCAGTATATATTGATGCGTTTCACCACTGCCGGTTATGGATGTTAGCTATTTATATTTTAGTTTTATATTTGTTCATCCTTGGCCTTGCTATGCTCGAACAAGGCTCTGTTGCTCCTTGATATTTATCAAAAATCTTTAAAATCCTAAACAACCTTAAAAATCTTCAAAAATTCAAATATTTCAAAAACTTTGGATGTTGTGTGTTTCTTGTTTATTCTGTTGTTTGTCTCAAGGCATGGTTTTGTTTATACTAAGTTGTTATTGTTATTTCACATGACTATTCTGATTTCTGTGTTTGTTGATGTTTTGTGAATCGGTAAGTGATGTGCATTATCCTATGTTATGGATGATTGGGAGCATGACTGTGTGTTTGTCTAGTGTTGATGTGTTCTTGTATTTAGTGGTAGTAGTGAATATGTATGTTATGCAGGTTGCTTGTTAACAAATAGATGTATTTTATAAGATCAATCCATGTGTTTTAATTACATTAATAAATTATTGTTAAATTATTTGCGTGGTTTTCTACTTGTTTTTCTTCTCTTTTCTTATTCGTATTATATTCAGTGTACATTCAGTTATGCTATATTGTTTTGGAAATTTGTCGTCCTTATTGTTTTCATTGTTTTATGATCTTGCATTTAAATTTTTTTTTTTTACTTTTTTGTGTTTTAAGTTCATAATGAACCCGGTAAATGAAATGATGATGGCCCTTAACATGAGTGGGCTTTTGGCATATTTGACGTATATTCCACCACCGATTTTAACCCTATTCTTGCAATATGCTATATTCCATTTTTGCCGTGTAGCTCTAGCCACAGAGCGTCATCAGTGGTTAAATATTTAATGAGTGCGTGATTACTCTCTAGTTTGTGTTAAGTACACGAAATTCTATATATGGTGCAATACGCTTCTTTTGAGTTCATAATATTTTTAATACAATTATCATTTATTTCTAAAAGATTTTTCTTTAGGTTGTCTTTTACTGGAAATTCAAATGCTACATTTTTATCGTTTACTAGAATTTCTTTGTTTTCTAGGAGTATGGATTTATTTTGGGAGTCCGGGAGTGGCTCAATGAGGACTTTCGAATAATTGTTCTCGGTAAATTTCGGAATAAGTAGGACGATTATTATTTCATCTCGGTAAATAGTTACTGCCATCTTTATTTCCTGGAGACTATCGGTACCTGTAATTAGATCTAGTTCTTCTTTACCTAAAATATTTCTTGTGAGTATCCCTAATTTGCTAGAAAACAAAATTTGCTCTATGTCGTCTACATGGCTTCTAAGAAGTACCATGTCGTGATTGATCTGGTACATATATTGTATTAAATTCATTTCCTGTCTAGAGTTATTACCCTACCTGTCAATTCTTTGTTAAAAGAGTTCAAGTAGTTTTCTATTGTATACTGTTGATTTCTGATGTGGGAAGTTATATCTTGAATTTGGTTGGATAGTTCTTTATTTATAAGGACCTGCTTATTACTCTCATTGGTTAACTCAGTATTGTACTAAAATAGTTTATCTAGTTTGTTTTTGATCTGAAGTACGTCCTCGTGGTCCATTGTTCCAGCTAGATATTTGAGGCCTGTACCTAGTATATTCATGGGTGCTCTTTTTTCTTTAAAGTGAGGTTTGATATTTTCTATTTTAGCTTCTAATAAAATGAGGCTTTGGTTAATGGTATTATACATTGGTTCTACTAACTTTGACTTGGGTTTGAGTGCCAGGAAGTTTGCTTTTATGCGATTCTTTGCTGTTTCGAATTCCGTTACATTGACTATATGTAATACCTTGCGATAAGTCAAGTAGCCGTTATTGTTGTTTAGGTCGTTCAGGTGAATTTCCTGTGTCTTGTCCATTGGTAGCATTGTTGTTACGATTGCAGTTAGTATCAGTAGTATGTGTGTCATCATTGTTTCCTGAAATGAAAGTTTTTGGTCTATTAGTTCGTTTTGTTCGGTTCAGTGTACTGTTAGTTTTTATTGTTGGTTTGTCTATGGTTTGGTACTTTTTCTTTGGTTTAACGTGTGCCCTGTAATATTTGTATCGATTATTGACGTCTTCAACGTGGTCTTCGTTCACTTTTTCTGTGTTGATTTTCCTATATTTTTAGTGGTTCTTACCTCCTTTATTTCTTTTATAAAATTTTGACCATCTTCCAGCGGGATGGTTTTTCTATTCTGATTAATTTTTTCAATAACCCTTTGTTTTTTCTCTAAGGTTTTATCGTAAATTTCCTTGTACTCTTCGCGGTGTACTTTTCCATTAATAAAATCGATAGGTCTTTTATTAGTAGTTGAATGTATGGTGTTGTTATAAAATCCTATGATCTTTAAAATTTTCTCCTCTACTGTTCCTTGGTTGTTTATTTCGTCATGTTTTGGGAGCCGAATATGCTCGTTAATGGTGTTATGTAATCCCTCGATGTCAGCATTTGACGTATGATTGCTGTTAGATGTAAAATGTATTTCTATGATTCGATTGGCCAGGAACTCTCTAAGAGGTAGTGCTTTGAAGCCTAATTCATTATCCAGTACAATTTTTTTGACATCACCGATTTGGCTAAAGTAATATAAAAGTGCTCTCTTAAATTTTGTCCACGTCCTTCCTAGAAGTTTTATTGCGAAGGCATGTTTTGAAAATTTGTCTATGGCGGTCAAAAATAAGGATTTTCCTAATGTGTAGAATACGTCTACATGTATTATTTCTCTTGGGTTCTGAGGTGTTTCGGTAAACATATACAAAGGTTTTGATGGTTTCCTAGAGTATTTTTCTGTGTTACATATATCGCAATTGTTTATAAATTGCGTTATGTGTTGCTTTAATTTTGGGTTATAGTAACATAGTTTTAATTCTTTAAAAACTTCGTCTATCCCTCTGTGGTTATTTTTCAGATGTTCCTTTTCTATTAAATTTGCAAATTTCTCTTCGTCGGTTACGTCCTCTAGGAATATAGGACAGCGTATTATTTTAAATTTGCGGTTGCCTGAAAATTTTTGGTTAAATGTGGTTTCAATAGTATGCAAGAAATCTTCGTCCGTAGTATAGATTGCATTCAGTCCATTTGGGTTGAAATGGTTTTTTAATAACATAACAGCGGTTGATTCGTCTAAAAACTTCATATATATGGTGGTACGGTTTTTATCGAATATTTTACTATTTTTTATTTTTAGGGATCCTGTGTTTGATTTATGGATTACAAATTGGGTCTTGAATACATTTAGTGCTGAATTGCTGGTGGGTATTACGGGGTCTTCGATTAATAAGTTCCATTCTGTAGTTTCTATGCGGGACAATGCCTCTGCATTGCTATTTTTCGTACCCTTTTTGTATCTGATTTCATAGTCAGGCTCAGATAGTTTTAACCTCCATCTAATAAGTTTAGAGTTTGGTTCCTTAATTGAAAATAACCAAGATAATGGCTTGTGGTCGGTTTCTACTATGAATTTTCGACCGAAGAGGTATGGACGGAAATATTTCGTAGCCCACACGATTGCCAATAGTTCTTTTTCAATTGTGCTATAACTGATTTCATGGTCGTTTAAGGTACGACTCGCATAACATACAGGATGGTTTTCATGTGAAAGAACGGCACCCAGTGCATATTGACTGGCGTCTGTAGTAAGGGTAAAAACTTTATTAAAATCCAGGTATCGCAGAATGGGGTCATTTGTCAGAAGTGTTTTTAGGATTTCAAAACTTTGTTGATATTCTGGGTCAGATATATTTAATTTTGATGTCCTTTTTTAAATATTTAGTCATTGGTTTGGCAATCTTGGAGTAATCCTTTATAAATTTTCGGTAATATCCCGTTAGCCCTAAGAATTGCTTAATTTGCTTACTAGTTTTTGGCATCGGATAGTTCCTTACACATTTCGCTTTGCTCGGGTTGGGTTTGATACATTCTGGGGTGACTATATGTCCTAGAAACTCGGTTTCCCTCTTTAGGAATTCTGATTTGTCCATCTGGACTTTTAAGTTTACTTCCCTCAATCTATTAAAAATCTTCCTTAAAGATTCGATGTGTTCTTGAACGGATGTTGAAAAAATTATAATGTCGTCTAGGTATACTAGACATATTTTATTAATGAATTTTTTCAGGACGTGATTCATTAATCTTTGGAATGTCGCAGGGGCTGCTTTTCAGCCAAATGGCATACGTAGAAATTCGTAGTGGCCATTCTCGACACTGAAAGCCGTTTTGTGTACGTCTTCCTTATCGATTTCAATTTGGTGAAATCCCTTCGCCAAATCAAGTGTCGTAAAGTATTGATAATTCCCTAATTTCTCTAAAATTTCGTCGATATTAGGCATGGGATATTTGTCGTCGACTGTTACCTCGTTAAGTTTACGGTAGTCGATTACAAGTCTCCACTTCGTTTTACCGCTGGCATCTGCCTTCTTAGGTACAATCCAGATCGGTGCGGAGTATGGGGAGTTGCTGTGACGAATAATATTTTTTTGTAACATCTCTTGGATTTGATTTTCGACTTTTTCTTTATGTACATAAGGATAGCGATAGGTTTTACATTGAATAGGAATATCATTGACTGTGCGTATACCATGTTTTATAACATTGGTGAAAGTGAGATCTGAATTCTCATTGTAGAAAATGTCAGTGAATCTTTTCACTACATTTAGAGGTGCATTTTGTTCTTCTGGATTCAAATGGTTAATTCTCAATTGGTCCATAACAGGTATTTTTTCTTTTTCCTCAATTATATTAAAATTCTGCTGGTCGACCTTCTCTGTCTCCAGTGGTTGAGGAGTTTCTAATTTGATTATCTCATTTTTTAACTTCCTAACTTTTGCGCGAATTTGAAAATTATTTATATTGTATATTCCCTCGTCGACAACAAACGAGTTGTCTTTAGATGTCTGTTCTTTAATGAAGCCTAGTCCTTGCTTCTGCGATACGGACAGGTTCATTCCGATTTCATCATATTCTTTGTTCTGAGGTATATCTTTATCTATATCGTTCTTTAATTCAAAGTTCAAGTCAACCGTTTTTGTTCCCGATATTATTTTTTTGTTCTTATAATCAACAATTGCTTCTGTCTGAAGAAGAATATTGTTACCGGTTAGACCATCGAATTGGTCATGGAATTTACAGACCAAAAATTCGACTTTGGCTGAGGGGTTACCTATCTCTTCGAATAATGGTATGTTGACCTTTTCATTAATATCCACGATGTGGTTTAAAGTTTTTAATTTAAGGGGTTTTAATTATTACTTCTCCATTTTGGATGGCAAAGGTTAGGGTTGATTATGGAATGGGTTGCCCCGGTATCTATGATAAATCTTAAAGGAATAGCTTTCGATTTAACGACTATATAGGGTAGTCTGTGTTGGAGGCTAGAGATTGAAAATTTTCTGATTGTGCGGCAGCTGATCTATTCGCGACACGCACTAAATCAACTTCCATAGGTTCTGGCCTATTGGAGTTGCTATTTGTGGTGGCTTGTGTACTATTTCCAAATCGGTAGTTTGTGTTAAAATTATGAATGTTGTTGGGTTTTAAATTACTGAAATTCGGATGATTATTATTGGGTCTGAGATTACTAAAATTGGGGTGATTATTATTGGCTCTGAAATTACTAAAATTCGGCTGATTATTATTGTGGGAGTTATTATTTGCATTACTCTGTTGCCGATGTGAATTAAAATTTGGACGGAAGAAGGGTTGGCTTGGAGTAGGTCTTGGTTGTTCGTTAGAAGGTGGTCTATTAGAATTATTCCTAATATGATTAGGGAAGTAGTTTATTGGATTACTATTGAAGCTTTGTTGTCTATTGTTATAATTGTTATTTCTATTTGATTCTCTGTTAAGAGGGGGTTTATTTAATTGACTATTTTGCCCTTTTGATACGGGTTATAAAATGCGTATCCGCATTCATAAAGTATGTCCATACTTCCTTCTAAATTGTTGGCGTTCCTGCAGTGGAGAATAGAACGCATTGGTTCTGGCAATTTATTTTTGAAACTCGTCAATGCGGCGGATTTATTTGCCTCGATAGTATTATCAATTTCTTTTTCATCTTCTGAAACTTGTTTTGTTTTAACGTTCAATCTCCTGAGTATCGTTTTAATTTCGTTGTACAAATCCACGCTGTTAGTTTTAAATCTAGTGGCTCTTAGTTCGTCAAAGAGTTCCTGTGTTGTAAGTCTGTCTCCGAAGTTCTGTATCAACGTACTCTTAATGTCAGTCCAAGAGCTTATGTGAGCGTTAATTTCTATCACTTCCCTGGCTTCCCCTTTTAATTTAGATTTAATGTGGTCTGAAAATATGTTTTAACATAATTCATCAAATCTCATTAATGTGGGGTGAATTTTATCGATTAAATCGATGAAGTTTTGAAGGTCTCTGAAATCGCCACTAAAATTGGGGAGTTTAGATATATATTTGAGGGGCTCAATGGTGAGCGAAAGCATGTTTGATTGTTGATGAGGAACGGTGAAAAAATTATTGACTATATTCGAAATTGCCCTAGATCTATCTAATGCCGACTCAAATTTTTCTGGTAATGTGGATGTATTGATGTCGTTTACAATTTGTTCAATTAAATTTTCAGGATTGGGGTCTATCATAATATTACTTTCTTCACATTACGATTTCCGTATATTCTATTATCTATTTAATATGTATATATTTGTGCGTTTATTAAGAGAGGATAATAAAAAAAATTCTGGTTTTTCACTCACTTTCTTAAACTTTCTTAATTAAAACTTTTATCACTTTCCTATGTCCAAGATTTTTTTTCCAATATTTTTTTCTGTCACCTTTTTTTTTTAAATAGTTTTGTCAGTTAAAATCTATTAATTAAAATCTATTAATTAAAATCTATCAACTAAAATCTATGTGGTTTTAAATAAAATAAGAATGTAAATAAATTTATGATAAAATATAATTCTGACCTTACAATTTATATTCCTTACTAAGTAGATTTTTGTTTTTTTTTTATGTATTCCTTATCCAGTTATTGGCGTAAAATTTGGATCCCAAATGTGAACCTTGGTGTTACATATGTATATGTAGGTATTGGTTAAATTTCTTCCTTCTTCCAGTAATAAATCTGGTCCTGTTCGTTTCCTCGTTTCTTCGCTCGGCGTACTTTAGTTATTGTTGATTAGAGTGTGTTTGGTCGATTTGCTGCAGCAAATTATTGTAATTCACTGATGACAATTAATCTAGATCTTTCTAGGGTATTAATTTTTTTTCGGACAATCAGACAGTTATGTTATAACTTCACTAAAAACTTTTTTAGTATTATAGTTTCGCACTAATAATTGAATCTTCACGATTTGTGCGTTTTAGATCACACATTGAAGCATTGAAATACACACGAAAATAATTCGCGATGTGTATCCTACCGACTGCGCCATTTAACAATTGCTCTTGCAATTGTGAGAAAAAAAAATATAAAAAAGAAAAAAAAGGGAAATAATCAATCAAAGATTTCACTTAATACAACAAATTCTTTATTATAAAACTTTTTATTTACACCAATTTTTACTTTAACGAACTAATTATTGCGCGGCCGTGTCGAATTAAGTTTTCTACTAGACTGACTTACATTTTTAATTACCTTCTCTTCTTTGCTCTACGAGCTTTTAGGAAAATTGCAGTTGGCGGACTATATTTCACTTCGTTTGATAATTTACCCGTGTGAAAGAATGTGTACGTGACAAATTTAAGTTTTCAATTCAGTGTGAAAGGAAATGTGTTATTTGGATTCTTAATAAATTGCATTCAAGAATTATTTGGATGATAATATGATATTTATAAATTTCAGGCGTAAGCGGTTTCGTGCTGTGAAAATACCGGATGATGGATTAAGGTGTCATGGTCTGATCGTGGGATACTTAATGCATTGAACGGAAAGCTAATTATGATATATGTATATGTTATATGTAATTATTATATTATGGATTTGTTTACTATAACTTTTATCCACCAGACAGCACGAATAAGCGCGAAGAGACTCATAGAAAATATTCTTCATTTCCGCATCCATCTACTTCCCAGCGTCACCACACACCCACCCCCTTGACTATCACTAACCTGATTTTTTTTACATTTTGTAACATAGATTCTAATGACTTATTCTCGGTTCAATATTCATAACATGTTATCACGGAGATATACGAGAACCATAAGTGGCCAACTCAGGCCAATCACCAGCACAAGTGGATCTCTGATTGATGAAATTAATGGAGATTCCCATCGAATTTTAGCGATTATCTTTATAGTGTACCCGTGTTCCAAAAAATTTCCAAGATTCCTAAGTCCGAAATTCTTGAAAATTCATATGCCTCATATTTTAACTCATGTGTCGATTCATTTCACGTCGACATTACACTGGATTATTCCTAGTTTTCCTTTACCCCCAATAAACTTAATAATAAGATAAAATAAAGTATCTTTAATAATATAATTAAAATACAAATAGAATTTTTCAAGTACATTATATAACAAAAGAGTTTTTCTTATGAAATAATTCAAATAATAATAAACAAGTTTTTTAACCAATAACAATAAATGGTTTTAATAATTATAGACCCTGATTTTTCAAGGATTTTTCAAGGTCCCAATTAAATAAAACTTTTTCCAAGGTTCAAATCAAATAAAATTTTTGAAAGAATCTTGCAAGTTCATATCATAATATTTTTTCAAAAAATTTTCATGGTTCAAATCAAATAAAAATTTTCTCCAATATATGAGTATACATATAAACCAAAAGGATATCTTCAAAGTTTTTACAAATTTATCGGATCTATATATACCAAGGAAATGATGCTCAGATCTAAACGAACCTAAAGGTTCTTCTAACTTCAATAAATTGAACCATTTCTATTGATACATATCATTTGACACGGCTGGAATTTCTTCAGGTGAGTTATTTTCTAAGATTATTTTTACATAAATAGAAGCTTTTCGGCTCCCTCGAAGATTATTCTTAAAATTTTTTTCAAAGTCATCATAGTTTTTACAAATTGTTGGATGATGATCTTCAAATGCATCTGTGCAACGAACACCCGAAGAAATGTACGGCTTTTTAGACGTGCGTTCTTGAGTGACTTTTCAGACGAAGCATTTACAAAAAATATCAAAGGCAGTATGGAGATGTTACAAAACATCTACAGAACATTACAGTTTTCATCAAATACTTAAAAAAAAGGCAAATATAGTACTACGATTTTCGCGAGAAACAAGGGAAATTTAGCACCAAGATATCTTGAGATACAATTGAAGGTACGACAAATTTTTATATAAAGGTTTTGATAGGGATTTAGGAAGTGGAAAATGTTATATAAAAGTTTTTATGGTGTTTCCATACTATGTAGGAAAAGTTCGAGAGGTTTTTTAAGATGTTGGGGATGTGCGAAATATTTTAAATTAATTGCTGGTGAATAGCTCCACAAATTCAAAAACTTTTATAAAAATATTTGCATGGGACATGAATATAAAAATTTGTTGCAGGAAGTTATATGAAGTTTTTATAAAGATTTCATGAGGGTTTTTTTGAGATGTGGGAAATGTTTTAGATAGCTACTGATGAGTGATTCTAAGAAGTTTTACAGGACATGAACAAGAAAATTGTAGTTAACAATTTTCTTAAATTTTGTTTAAAAGTTTCCGATTCGTGATATTTTTACAAAACCTTAAGAACTTGAATGTCTTTTAAGTGCTGAGTGAGAGCTGCGTATTTCGAAAGACCATTTTTTGTTTTTGTTTTTTTTTTGCACACCTTAACCAGGTCAATTGAACTTTCAGAGGTCCACGGCATATTCGATAACAATGTTCTGCAGCATATTGAGTATTGCAGAAACTTGACACCAACAATCTAATAAATTGCCCTCGTTTCTCATCGGAGACATTATATTGTCACAAATCTTATTGCAACGACTTGACAGTAACTGACAAAATGTCAAACTTTGGGTTCACTGCTGACGGCTATTCATCATTGAAATTTCTATCACCTTTAACACTCATCAATTTGGCTATCCTCTTACCTCGCATCATTAATGTCAGTCATTTTTACTCTCACCGAATTGGGATTATTAACACGTTGACGCTCACTTTGAAACCGGTGATGGATGACAAAAACGACTTTTTGTTTTTTTTGTTAAATAGTTGGTTCTTTGGGAGCTCGATCAAGATATCATACTTGCAGAATAAAATTAATATATTTTCCACCAAATATTCCTAAAAAATTTTGGACGTCTATAGCCGTCATTTGTTTTTAATAGCTTCGATTTCACTGATACACAAAAGACGTCTATAGACGTCTTGGTAGCTGTAAAGACCATAAACATATTTGTTGAGAATAATTTAGTAAAAATGAAATAAATATATTTTTATAAACACAAAACTGTCCGTCGCCTAAAACTGTTGGGCAGGCCCGACGCCTACTAGGTATAGCGGGATGGTATCAACGATTCTTCCGAACTATGCTGATCTAACTGCGACGCTCTGAAAAATTCCAGTCAGTTCCAATGGACACTTGAAGCCCAGACGTCTCTGGAATTGTTAAAACAGAAACTTACCTCTGCTCTTCTCCAAAAAGTTAAATTCAGCACAGCGAAATTACACAGTCACAGAGCAGGAATGCTTAGTAGCGATCTTAAGTGTACAGAAGTTTCGGCCCTTCATAGAACTTATCTCGTATAATATAGTGACTGATCATGCGAGCTTGAAGTAGCTGATATCTCAAACGGACCTCAGCGATAGACTTGTTCGGTGGAGTTTGAAGCTTCCAGGTTTCGACTTCACCATCGAACACAGAAGAGGAAGCTTGAGCGTCGTCCCAGATGCTCTGTCACGAATCCACTGTAACACCTTCTCACCATCTGATGATCCTGGTCCTGAAGTTGAACTTAGCTCCCCATATTTCAACTCGCTGGAATACGAGGAGTTGAGCCAGAAAGTTAAATCAACTTCTGTGTCAGGGATGGCTTCGTCTATATTCGGACTGTTCCGAGAACAGGCGATCCGATTCAGGAAGAAGAAGCCCACTTTTGTACCACCTATGGGAGTTCAGTCTGTGACAGAAAGACCACGGCAAAAGCTGTACGTCGACTTTCTAAGTCCATATCCCAGGTCAGCGAAAGGAAATGTCTGCATACTACTAATTCTTGACCACTTTTCTAAATTCCCGATTCTCAAACCAATGAGAAAGGCATCTATTCTTAATGTATGTCAATTCATCGAGACAGAAATATTTCATGTGCACGGAGTTCCGGACACGATAGTCTCTGACAATGGAGTCCAGTTTTGCTCGGCTCAGTTCGCCAAATTACTGGATAGGTATGGGATCAAACACTTGCAAACGGCAGTCTACTCGCCGCAAGCAAACGCCTCAGAGCGAGTGAACAGGTCTCTATTGGCAGGGATTAGGGCATACATCCAGAGGGGTCACACTAAGTGGTATGAGAAGCTAAGCCTCATAGCTAGCTCCCTCAGGAGCTCAATCCACCAAGCAACCGGCTTCTCACCCTACCCGATACCTTTCTGTCAGCAGATGATTGATCATGCGAGTTCCTATCACATCCTTAGGAACCTTGGAACTCCTAATGAACCTCTACGAGTAGATTCTGAAGACAAACTAAGATTGATCCGTGCGAGAGTGCAGGAAAATATGAACTATGCGTTTGAACAGGGTTCAAAAGCTTATAATCTTAGAGCGAAGACTGTTAGTTTCAAAGTGGATCAAGAAGTGTACAGACGGAATTTTGCCCGAAGCAATTTCCAGCAGCAGATCAGTGCTAAATTAGGACATAAATTTGTGAAGTGTCGGGTTAAGCCAGAGAAAAGAAACTCCTTATATGAGCTTGAAGATCTTCAGGGAAGAACGTTAGAAATCTATGACGCCATGGCATTGAGGCCGTGATATTCATATTTCTGGGACGTTGTAGGTCTAGTGCAAATTTTAATCCTGGTAGCCCTTATAAGGCATCCAGCCAGCTAAAATGATAAACTACAGGATGCCAATGTGCCGCTTAGGATCCTCCCAGCCTAGCGGTCGGCATACCTTTTGGAAAATATACACGTTTTACCCCAATCCCTCGCCTGACAATGCGCCAGAGCCCCTCCTACATGGTACCCTACGGCAGATAGTTTGTCGTAGGAATTCAACTTCCATAAAGCCTTTGCAAATTTAAGGAAGAAAATCTGGCACGTCGCTACCTCAACGACACCTTGGAGACATACCCTTGAACAAGCGTCGGTCGGAGATCAGAGTTAGAGATGTTAGGGCTTGGAAAGCTTTGCGATCAGTTGGTTAGGTTACTGACCGCGGAATTCCCTCGGCTAATCTCGGTGAAAGAAGGCATAGGTGTACTGCCCGACTGGATTTTTTAGGTTACCAGCTTGTCCGTACACCTCTGACTTCCGGCACGGAAAATCATGTCGAGGTCTGATCAAAGATTGATGGGACTTCAGGGATGTGCCTCCGATTCGGCACACTTCAAGTAGATCAAATCGGCCTGGAAAATCCGTCTCATTCGCCTGGAATTATTGATAGGAAGTGCTTTCATGGGTCGTGGGTCGAGTCACACATTGGGCGCCTGCAGCGATGAGGCCTATATTTTAAGACCGGCTAGCTGGAATCCAGTGCCACAGTGGAACCTCTCAGAGGCGTCTCGGGGAGGGATCCTCATCAACAAAATTCATGTAAGTTGCTGCCAAATGTTTGTTTGATTATCTTATATACCCTTTTGCAATCTCTTTGTAATTGTGAGAATAACTGAAAAAAAACTATATTAATTATTAAGAAATATTTCGTGATTCATTTTGTTTCTGTTGACAAACCAACTTAATTATTCGTAAATTCAGTTTCACACTTGAAAAGAGACTGAGATTAAATGTATGAAATATTTGCGGCTATGCACGTCGTTAAATTCTGCGAGCACCTTTTTCCCAATCTTTTTCTAATTCTGAGAATAACTGAAAAATACGACTACATTAATTATTAAGAAATATTTCATGATTCATTCTTAGAACAAGATTGAAGAAATATGAAACAAATGGATTTAACACTGATATACAGTTTAATCATTTATTTAGAATGCTAAGAATATAGGACGGCTATAGTAGTCATTCGCATCTGTAAGCACTAGCGTTGGACGGCTATAGACGTCATTTACGTCAACGTGTTAAAAAAATATAACTCCTTTCTTTTTCATTTTCACGTTTATCAAAACCAGGGGGGTGGGGGGGGGGGGGTTCTATAATTTCAACCCTCATCGAATTGGGTTCTATAATACAACTCTCATCGATTTGGATTCTTCTATAACTATAACTTTGATCAAATTGTGTTCTTTTGTCATATTGTTTATTCAAACATTGATACTATGGGATTTTTACCACCAACCGACTATTAGAAATATCATCAGCGATGGGACTCCTTCACATTCAATGATAATTATATATCCTTTACATATCCAAGAATACCTTTTACTGTTCCATGTGAAAGAAAATTGTCCTGTTTTTTCTATGGGAATTATTAGCTCCCACACTCACACATCTTTAGACTTCTACATACGTATGAGAATCATACTCCAGATTATCCCGCTGGACCGGGTGAAATGCGTAGAGCAAATCCAAATGGGTGCCTACATGGCCACGTTAAATATACACTACATACAGCATGACCATATGGTCTTAATCTTCCATAGGATTTTTGAATACACCCACTTACATCATGCATACTACGCGTTCCATGTACAGAGTTTGACATCCTATTTTCAGACCCATATCCTTATCATCTCTTCTTCCAATCACCATCCACAGCATTCATATATTTCTCCAACCTTTCCTTCAACAGCATCTAAGTGCCTTTGTGAGATCTAGTCTCGAGCGTAAGGGAGGGTGCCGGTTTTAAAATGGATAACTCAGCTTTGATTCAGTCAAATATAAATTTTATTCAAGTAATTAGCCTAGATATCACAATTCATTTGTTCAAACTTCAAATTCTAATAATAACTTAAAATCTATTAAAACTATTAATACTATTAAAATCCAGTAAAAATTCAACAATGTATAGAAAACAAACAAATTAAAAATTCAAGTGAAAAAAACAAATTCAATATTAACAAATTCCAATGGTAATGCTCCAAATTGAGTTTTTCCCCAAAACGTTCTTATTTCTGAAATGAACGAGAAGAGAATAAATCTTAATTTATTGGAATTAAACTTCCACAAATCAAATATAGCAGAATTCTCTGAGGGTGAGAGCAACGATGTAGTAGAATTAGACTTCGACTGCAACGTGCTGAAGCGTGTAAACAGAATTATACTTCTGTTACAGCGAATATTGAAACGCGTAGGCAGAATTATACTTCTGCTACAACGTGCTGGGGCGTGTAAGTAGAATTAAACTTCTGTTACAGCGAATGTCACAACGTATGCGCAGAACTGTACTTCAATCGCAACGTCCTGGAGCGTGTAAGCAGAATTAAACTTCTGTCACACGATTGAGGATCAAGTGTCAGATTTTGGGAGTGCGGATTTTAATAGAATTAGACTTCTATATGAAGGATAGAGCAAAATTATACTTTTGCTCCTAGGATGGGATTCAGATTAGACTCTGATGGAGGATATTATCAGATTAGACTCTGAAATTATAATATGGTGCAAAATTGGATGTTGGATATAAGTAGAATTATACTTCTACAATAATAGAATTAAACTTCTATATGAAGTAATAAACAAAATTATACTTTTGTTCAAAGGATAGGAAACAGATTAGACTCTGGTGGAGGATGCTTTCAGATTAGACTCTGAAAACCGAATGGTGATTTTGCTGCGGCTCGCCGCCTTTTTACAGCCGCCGTGAACAGCTATGTCCCAGCTTCATAATATGTTGCCCTGGCAACGCTTGGTTCAATGGTCCAAATTTGATTGTGGCGACACCAGCTGTTTGACGTAATGTCATTAGATGACATTACAAAAATGTAAATATTCGGAGGGAAGTGGAACTTTGGGTAAGTTTGAGCTATTTTTATTTATTTCACATATTATTAATGTATTTTTTATTTAATTTCAGCTCAAAAAATGTGTTGAACACCTGTAGGCAGGATTTGGGATGGGTTGAATTTGTTCAGGAGGAATCAGATAAGTTTCTTTCATCAAAATATGATACATTGATTCTTTGTGCTTCCCTTTTTTTGTATTTTTTTAGAAAAAAAGTTTTCATCGAGGGATGTAATTGATGTGCGGGATATGTATGTGGACTGAACAGTCTTTGTCTAATCTGACTAGCCCTTAAGACGATATGTATATTGCATTTCGTCTGTTATAACAAGTCGCATTATATCGTGTCAACCTAAATTATACCACACCTCGAACACACATTACGAACACCTTATACCATAATGCACCCCACATACCACCATCTATAGCACACACATTTTACTAAACACAGCAAATGCCAAGAAACAGAATAGCATACACCACTTCACCATTGACCCCATATTTACCCATTTATACCGGGTGTCCCATGTAACGTGTTCCCTAGGAATTTTTCTCGAAAATGTGCGGAGATTTCGAAAAAGTCCTAATAGTAAAAGGTACGTATCAACGTATTCTTTGGCATAGTAGAAGTCCTTAAAAAAGAACTTGGAAAATGATATATTAAACAAGTAAAAAAGCTAAAATTGGTCTAACACCAATCTGTGCAAGTTTGATTTTTGAAGTGGTTTTTCGCATATATTTCTATTTCGTATGGTCACCCATTTGAGCAATTTTGATTTTTTGCATTGGTTTCTCGCATATATTCTAGAACGGCTCGTCGGACAGAAAAAATGATTATAACCAATTTTGTAGGATTTTCGTATTCTGAAGAAGTTTTTAGTGCAATGAAAATGTCTTGGACTGATCGTTTTCGCAGTATACGTAAAAACCTAAATTTTTATATGACAACACCAAGAAGAAGTTGCCCGATTTATACCATTTTTGAAATTTTATTTCCTAGTACAATGAAAACACCATGTACCAAATTTCAGCTCTTTATATTGATGTGTTCTCAGGCAGTGTCCAAATATATAGTAGAAAAAGAAAGTTTTGTATGGCAACCCCACGGAGGAAATGCCCGATTTGTCTCATTTTCGAACTTAGTTTTACTTTTTTTTTAAAGTCCGTGTACACAATTCCAGCTCTCTATGTATACGCGTTCTCGAGTTATATTCCCGGCGAACTCAGCATTTTTCTAAACATATTCACATAATATGCATTATGTAATTATTTGCGTTCTTATTAAAAATAAGCTTCCACGATTTCATTCGCGAAATCGTGAAAAACAAACATCTCGAGTTACAAACTCAATGTCGGCACGTTTAGCTGTATTAGCGTAAATAAAAATTTCTAAATTAAAAATTAGGAAAGATATTTGTTGAGGTAGTTAGTTCTTAATCGTGTTTTAATCGAATCAATCAGTCGAAATAAAATAAAGTTCCTGAAATTAAATAAAGATTTCTTTTATTATTTTGATTCCCTGAAAAAATAAAGTGAAAAGTTGCGCACAGACGGACGGACGGACATGCAAAAATCAAAATAACTTAATATTATGCTTGGGTGTAAAATCCATTTTGCTCTGCCATCATTATTTCGAGGTATTAAAACGGAATGACAAACTTAGTATACCCTATAGATTTCATCTAGGGTATAAAAATGTCCTTTTCGTCCTTATTATTACATTGAGATTGCATTTTTGAATTCCGTAAATAAAACTAAAACTATCATCGAAGTGATAATAACAAAAGTTACCCATCATATCCCCAGGATATCTTCGGTTTAGTTCTTTTCGTCCTAACTGAGGATACATTGTGGCTACAACTGCAAATCAAATTAGAAAGAAACTGGTATACATACTTACTAAAAATTCTTTGCAAAAAGAAGGTGAATCATTTACAGGTAGATATGTAATATGTTGTCATAATTCCGGAGATAGAAGGGCCGGCATTTCGTCACCATTAAAATTTCAGGTAAATAATCATTATCTTATTTCTATTGTTAATGTAAACTTGTGAGGCATAAGCAATATACCGTAGTTACAGGTAGAGGTAAAAAGTTTATGAGAAATGAGGTTAAAAAGAAGGAATTTTCTGTGATGTGCAAAAGCATAATTTAAAGACACAAATATTTCATTAAATCTTAAATTAAGAACTAATTACTAATCCTTACGCTAATAAATGTGCAAAATGGCCGCCACCTTGTTGAATACAGCATGCGAAGTTTTCTCCTACATCCAATAAAACTGCAGGAATTTCTCGACAGACTCGTTTAATTTAGTCCTTCGTCGCCTACTTCGTTGTAGGCTCATTTGTAAATTCTTTGTCGTGAGTTTGTCACCATAAAAAAAATCGTAATGACGTGCAGCTCTCGGTTAAATAGAGCAGTGCTTCCCAACGTTTTTCAGTCTACGGCACGGTAACTAGTCTTGTAAAAATATAGCGGCACACTAAAAAATCTATTACTTATTTATAGAAAAAAAACTGTTAAGTTTTGAAAAAAAAATATATATATTTTTAGTAATTATTTTGGACATTTCTAAAGCAGCTTAATGTAATATCTGACCTTGAGGTTATATTATAGGTTCTATACTTGAAATGGATACGCGCAGCTCATGGTCAAGGCTTTTAATACACGATCGCTTTATGTTTTTAATGGTAACCATCGATGAAAAGCTTTGTTCACACATGTAGGTAGCAGCGAATGGTGACAACATATCAATAGCTTTTTTTTAAATAGTTGGGAATTCCTTCTTAGATTAACCAAAACTGAGATATTGGAATATTGTCTTTAAATTGAAGCTTAAGTGTACGATCATTTTCTAAATCTATTAGTTCTTCTTTTTGTTGCATCGATAAGTTTTTCGAAGATTTTTCAGACGGCAAAGTAAAAGGATTTCGAACCCAATCAAATTCAATCAGCCTATTTGATTTAAAATAATGCTGCAGCTTTTCTTCAAGTAAATATAAATGCTGCTCAACAAGTTTGAATATTTGCTTATCAAGATTTAAGGTAGAACACCTATTAAACATAGAACTTTTACCACTTTTCACTTCGTTAATCCACATCTTAATTAGCCTTAAATCCATTTATTTTATCAGTGCAACTGAGTATATTTTCATTTCTTCCTTGCATTTTACGATTAAGTTCGTTAAGCTGTTCATATATATCAGTTAAATACGCAAGTTTCTGTAGCCAGAAGTTATCGTTCAAAATATTATGGTAAGAAGTGTCATTCTCGAAAAAAGTTTTTAATTCCTCTTTAAGTTCATAAACTCTTGACAATACTCTTCCCCTTGACAGCCAGCGTACTTCAGTATGAAAAAGTAAAGACTGATGTTCTGACCCCATTTCTTGGCATAAAATTGAGAACAGCCGAGATTGAAGTAGCCTAGATTTAATAACATTCACCATTTTTACTATTTCGTTTAACGTGACTTTTAGATCTTCTGGTAAACTTTGAGACATAAGAGCTTCCCTGTGGATAAAACAGTGTGTTACTTGAATTTCATTATTTTCGGAGAGAACACGGAAAGAAAAGATTTGCTGAAAATAATCTTTTCATTTTATTGTTTCTACTTTTGGCATAATTTACTAATAACAGTATCGAAAATATTCAAATAATCAGCAATACATTTCTTTAAGAAAATAATACTAATAATCAGTAAAAGCTCAAAATTTAAAAACAGTGCATATTTTATTAATTTCAGTAATCCAAAAATTACTAAAAATCAATTTTTATAGATTAAATTGTAATATATTACTACTAATTTAAATGTAATATACTGATATTTCATAATAATTTTGTGGAATATTATCAGGCAAAGAAGATTGTTTTGATCCTCCATTTACTTAATATGTAGTCCTAGTTTCACTGAATATTAGCAAATAAGCAGTGAGGAATTAAATTTTTACTGTATTCCAGTAAAAGCTGGTTTTGATTGAAGTCAGAAGGTATTTATTGAAATCCAGTAAAAATTTGCCGAAGTTCAGTATTTCAAGAATTGCAATTAAAGTCTCGTAGAATATTTCAGAACAGTTACAGCTACACTTGTTCGTATATCATTTGGTTTTTGATATTTGAGCAGAAAGGTCGTACAGAGTTTTAATTTTATAGTGGTGCTTCATTTAAAAATTGTTTATTTTTGTAGAAATATTACCTAAAGTGCATTTAATTAGCTTTTCGAAATTAATACATTTACGGTTATTGTGTTGAGAATTTTCATGACAAAGTGATAAAAGTTATAGAATTGGTGAAAACTACAAGAAGAGTATTTAAAAGAGGACAGCTATTTGGGTATGTATGTATATTTATAATTATTGACAATTATATTATTATTATACCCTAGATGAAATCTATAGTCTAAGTTTGTGATTCCGTTTGTAACACCTCGAAATAATGATGGTAGAGCAAAATGAATTGGACACCCACGCATAATATTAAAAGTTATTTTGATTTTTGCATGTCCGTCAGTCCGTCCGTCCGTCCGTCTCTCCGTCCGTCTGTCCGTACGTACGATAACTCGAGAACGCGTTCACCTAGAAAGCTGAAATTTTGTACACGGACATTAAAAAAAAAAGTAAAATTAAGTTCGAAAATGAGCAAATCGGGCAACTCCTTCGTGGGGTTGCCATACAAAAATTTCGTTTTCCACAATATATTTGGACACTACCTGAGAGCACGTCGACATAGAAAGCTGAAATTTGGTACACTGTGCTTTCATACTAATAGCAAAAAAAATTCAAAAATGGGCTGAATCGGGCAACCCCTTCTTGGTGTTGCCATATAATAATTTTGGTTTTTTACATATACTTTGAAAACGATCCGTCCTAGACATTTTTATTGTACTAAAAACTTTTCCTTCAGAATAAGAAATCCTATAAAATTGGTTATAATCATTTTTTCTGTCGACGAGCCGTTCTAGAAATATATGCGAGAAACCAATGCAAAAAATCAAAATTGCTTAAATGGGTGACCATACGAAATTTCATACGTGCATTCATCTAGGGTATCATAAGAATTGGTCTTAGACCAATTCTAGCTTTTTCACTTGTTATTAAACGATCCGTGTTTTTTTTATATCATGTTAGAATTTTATATTTTTCAAAAAAATATACATTTATTCGTGTCATTCACACATTGTGGAAAGCCAAACATTTACAACTTTATCTACTGTTTCTGATCTTGATATATCTATTTCTTACTTGAGTCAGGGATAAATGGACCAAACTCAGCCCATTCTACAACACGACGAGCTCTATCAGACATTGACTGAATGGAATATGCCTTACCTGTTTGAAAGATTTCAAAGTATATACATACATACATACTTGCGTGATATTCAATTAAATCCTTACTGATTTTTCAACCAGTACCAGTACTGGTGAAAAATATACAGTAAACATTCAAATCTCTTTACTGGTACTTAAAAATTACCAGTACCAGTAAATTTATTGGTACTGGCGAAAGCCACTAAATCACCAGTAAACACCAGTAACAACCAGTACGCCAGTAAGCGCCAGTAATAACAAGTAACCCCCAGTAAACACCAATAAACACCAGTAACCTACCAATAACAAGAACTAAATACAAATTTATCCACCAATCTGATAAATGCATGAATTATTAAAACAGAAGACTCATTTTTATATCCATCATATATTATTTAACAAAAATATTTTCAACTTAGGTGTGTTTTACATGAAATTATTTCAATAGCTCATTTGGGAAACTTGCCAGTTATACATTAATTATTCGCTAATATCATCTTTCATATGTTCGTTTGCTTTCATGAGCACCGATTTTTCGAAATTGGTATCAGAAAGCATGCGTCTGCGGGAAGAAAAACATCGATAGCTATGTATGTGACACCAGTTGTTATATGTAGGTGGCATGTACATAATATATACATTCCTATGAGCAAGCACCTTAAGTGTAGTCATATTATTAAGCCTGCGAAAGAATTTTAACACGTTACATTAAAATCGCTTAGGACTTTAAGGATTAACGTAATTTTATTCAGAATAAAGAATGAACAATTGCTTTTCGTGAAGTAATACCTACTTAATGTGTAATAAAAATAAGCCTTCTGTTTTAATAATTCATGCATTTATCAGATTAGTGGATAAATTTGTATTTAATTCTTGTTATTGGTAGGTTACTGGTGTTTATTGGTGTTAACTGGGGGTTACTGGTTATTACTGGCCCTTACTGGCGTACTGGTTGTTACTGGTGTTTACTTGTGATTTACTGGCTTTCGCCAGTACCAATAAATTTACTGGTACTGGTAATTTTTGAGTACCAGTAAAGAGATTTGAATTTTTACTGAATATTTTTCACCAGTATGAGTACTGGTATTTACTGGTACTGGTACTGAACATCATACAAGTCTGCATACATAGATATATTAGGTAATAAAGAATATATAACGTTTAAAAAACATATTTTAATAGAAATAGGCATATATAGCACAGATTCTTTTAAATTAATGACCGCGAGAGAGCTGGACAAAATTTTCCAATCCAATGAATTGCAGCTCTTAATGGAATTTCGAGAAAATGTAAAAAAGTGGCGATTAGCTAAGGTATATTAAGTTGATGTTTCATGATTAGTAATTCTAATCCAGATTTTTCTAGAATTTAACTGCAAATATTGCTACATTGGATTCTTCCTTCAACCGTATAGAAAATTGGTTACAAAAAATTCATGACTGTGTATCGGATAAATCCTCTGAAACCATAAGTGCGAGTTTAAGTACATGCGAACAAAATTCACTGCATGACACATATTTTGTATGCCTTTATAAAATTCAAAAATTTATATTATTTATTAAAGTTTTATATAAAAAGGATTTGGAAAACTATTAAGCTACTACTGGACAGAACATAAAGAAGTCTTTTGAAGAAAATGGGTGTTTTACTCAACAATGCAGAGAATTAATTATTAAAGACGCCATTAAGCATTTTATAGGTAGAAACCGCTTTATGCATGATGCTGATTTCAAAAACATAACAGGACAAATCTACAATAAATTTAAGGGAGAAAGACATGTGAGTTAAAGAAATCAATCTTGAAATATAAAATAATTGCACAGACAAAAATTCACATACATATGTAGGTACACATTTCTACTTTAAGAACATTGTCGATGGAAGGCTTTTAATTTTTATTTGAAGCAAAACATAACTGTCAATTTGCTAATATTTTCCGAAAGCTCTGCTATTAACTTTTTCAACATAATATTATTACTTTTATATCAAATTAATTTGAATTCTTCTGCCATTATTCAACTTGAAAGTAGTTGAGTGATATAACAATTTAAAATAAATTGCTGTATTTCAAAAGTGTAATTAAATTTTCCTCAGCGCAACGCAAATTATATCGGTGTGGTGATTGTAGTATTCTGTGCATAGAGAAAGGAACATTTTTGAATGATAATTTATGGGAATAGCTTGCCATCGATATGCTACCAGTGCTTATTTATGTTTTATTCAAAATAAAGACAAGGTGTATTAATATCATGTAAATAAATATATTACAGGAAACATACTATCACTCTACAGAGCGATATCCTACAGGCAGGCTATACACGAGTTACAAAAATGCAATAGCCAAGCTCAGAAAAGGAAAAATTCATTCCACAGCTGAAACAGCATTTAATAACGGTATAAAAAACCTCAGTGAATATCATATAGCTTAGTTTGTAGTTTATTTTTCCATTGTTGGTAGACACAATTGTTTCACCAAGTGAAACCCAAGTTTGATTAAAGCACCATACAAGCCCTTGGGAAGTTGTTGAATCTAAGTGGAAAGAAAGCGCCCAGCAACGCAGAAATCAAATATTGAATATTAAGGATAAGAAAATTAGTAAAATCATTGAAGGATGGCCTGCTTATACCCGAGAATATGGACGGGAATTAGTAAGTATAAATATTTTCAATTAAAACTATTATTATTACTTTATAAAAATTTAATAAATTCTAGATCGACATTGACTTAGAATTTCTGCCCACAGGCAAAGGAAAAGGAAACCTTTTATTTAAGAAATGGGAAAATTTTATTGGAAAAATTACACCTATACTACAAGATCGCATAAAGGATAAATTAAAAAAAAAATAATTTAGAAATTGGGTAATTCTAGTAATACTGGTAATATAATATGCCATTATTTCAAGAGCAATAAATATATCTAATTTCTTCTCAGATATTCGTAATATATGGGCAATCCTTTTATTGCACACCATCCTTTCCCCAAGTGGAGTTGCTGTAAGCAAAACAACTAAAAAGCGATGGAAGTTCAGCATTTCAGACGTACAGAAATTTATGATTGTTAGAATAGGATCATTTGACAACTATGTATAATAATTGTATTAACAACATCAAGAAATCTTTGTCTGAATATGACCTTACTTTACAATCTATTATAATCATTGTTGGAGCAAAAGATTTCACAGAAATTAACGGAATATGTTCAGTCCACGTACTGAACATTACTCCCTCGACGAATCCAGCTAGTTCTTCCCTAAAAATATTATTAACAAAAAGAATCATTCAACAGGAATAAAAAACCAAAATACTTATCTGATAATTAAAAGACTGCTGTCCTCTAATTCGTTCAACGAATTACACAAAAAAATCCCACGATGACATCCACAAGCTAAAAAGAACAAAATATTATTGAAAAGTGAGATAAATTCAATAAAATAATGCAAAACTTACCCGAAAATACATGATCTCCATGTATATACACAGCTGACATGTCATCACTTTGACATTACGTTAACCAGATGCCCTCGTAGCAGCAACTGGTATAAACGTCGCTATGGCAACGCCATGAGGAGTACAACACATGACCGTCTTCAGCAGCTATAAAAAGGCGGCGAACGATTGCAAAAGCACCCATTTCCAAATCAGAGTTGATCTGATTAAGTCCTAAGCCTTGGAGTCTGTTCTGAGCAAAATCCTTATCCTAACCAGAAGTTAAGTCTGACATTCCTTATAGAAGTTAATTCTACGCCAATAAATTGAGGTTGACTCAAATCCTAATACAGAAGTCATAAATATTTGAGGTTGACTCAATCCCAAAAACAGAAGTTAAGTTGATTCTGGTTAAACAGATATTTGAGGTTAACTCAATCCTACACACAGAAGTTAATTCTGGCCGTCTTACATACTTGAGGTTGACTCAATCCATAAAACAGAAGTTAATTCTGGCTATCACAAATATTTGAGGTTGACTCAATTCTGAAACCGAAGTTAATTCTGCCCAAATAAATATTTGAGGTTAACTCAAGTACGTCGGCTAGGAGTTGATCCTAAGGATTGCAAAGTGAGGTTAACTCAAGCAATCTCACACAGGAGTTAATCCAAAGGCCTAGACAACAGTGGCGGGGCGTGGACTTGGTATGAGGGGAAGCTAAAAGATTATAATTTTACAAAAACGTTAAATAACAATGCGTTCAAAAGTTATTGCAGCGATTCTAATAAATTATCTATTCCCCTGTCGTGAGCTGCTTCTTAATCACCCAGGAGTTACTTTTTGAAGAAAATATGCAACTGTAACAGTGAACTGTGTCGACTGTTCGAAGAAGGCAATAAAACCTCTAAGTATATAATATGCGAGTGTCTCGCGCTGCAGCTTTAAGGATAGAAATCACTGGAGAAGTATTTATCTCTCCAAATAATGTTTGCAAGCTAACTCGTAAAAGCTCGTACAAAGATAGATTTAGCTGAACCGCTCTATGGTAGTTTACAAAAGACATGTCTGGTAGCCGTCTGCAGGGCCTTAGTGGCCTAGTCACCCTTACCCTGAACCTTAAGCTTAAGCACCCACGATCGAGTATGTGAGAGTAGGCATGAATTGCAGTGTTTTGGCCATCTGCTTTCAAATTAGAATAAAAGTTATTAAAGAAATTTACTTTTATATTATACACTCCGTTTCAATCAATGAATAAATAACTAATAAAGAAGCGGGATATCGTTCGAATACAGTGTACGTGAATAGGACACTTACTGACAGTAGAATGAACTTCGTTGAACTTACTTTGACGATTTTGAAAGAAAACATTTCAGAGTTCTGGGAGTTCATTGAAACTTTATAGAATTTAATAACTTAAATAAATATTATGTATTAAAATTGTGTTGTTTCGGAAGCTTGAAGTTTACAGTTTTATACTTTTAAGTGTTTTGTGAAATTAAAGTTATTAGCTTTTAATTTAATGCGATGAATTGTGCGGTGAAATTATACACAAACACTTGTGGAAATTTCAGCGGAAAACCGTTTTTTACGCTAGTGAATATATTAAAAAAAAATACCATCTTGTTTTAATTATATTATTCGTGAATTTTTTTTTTAAATATGTACAACAAATGCAGAGAAATACACGAAAGTTTTCAGATTACTTGCGATTTGGTTATTCGATAAATGTCAGAATGTTTCTTCTTTTCAATGGCAGCCCTATATTTCTTTGGAGGCGCAAACGCTTTGGCTATTTACACAGAAATTTGTAGTATAAAAAAGGCTCCCATTCAAAATGTTACAATTTCACGTCTGCTATGACGAAGCGAATACAAACACAGCACACTAATCCATTGCACGAGACCTTAAGTTTTCACCCGATAATTCGCTTCCATATTAGTTATTTATTCAATAGTTTCAATCAAAGCAATAAACAAATTTTAAATTTTCAGTTTTCTCGAAAATGGAGGAATGATAAATGGTTTTCAGAATATGAAGAGATCCTCAAGAATGTTCTAATGCACTGGGTAAGTTGCGTGGTAATAACGGTATTTGAGCTCTGTAAAAAAAATTTCAAAGAATTTGCAGAATATGAAAATGGAGAACTTCAAACTCGTTTATAGTTTTGAAACAAAGTATATTATTCGTCGCCTTCTTCATGCCTTCTCTTGAGATGTAGCAATTTTTGGAGTAAACTAAATACCTAAAAAAGTAGATTCGTGATTATGCATAACGGCGACAAATAAATTCTAAATAAGCTAAATTAAAATATCAATAATTGCTCATTTACTTATTTGACCCCAACTGTACCCTTTTGTCATCAATATCATATTTAAATAAAAACCTTTGCTCTAAAGTAATATTCCCCTATCCAACTTGAAATTCCTCTCAATAATTCACTATTTCCTATCAGACAGCAAGCGAAATGCTTCCTAATCGACCTACCGACAGAAATTGATGGAAGCAAAATTAAAAACACCTCCAGTCGAAACAAATACAGCTTAATCTATCATAAGAAAATATGTACATATGAATGAAATTAATCGAATACATGCTACCGGTATAGAAGTGTTTGTAGGTCCCATAGAAGCATTTTTTTAATTGTATCCCTTACGTTTGGAACCATTTCTTATTGAGCGTAGCCCCACTGTAAGGCTGCTGTCAGGGTGCGCGCGAGAAGCGGAGCGGAGCTTAAAGCAGAGCTTGTTCATGCGACAAGCAATGCGAGAAGATGTCCGAGTGAAAGCGAGACGTGCTAATGATTTTACATGCACTTTTTGGTTTAAAAATTAGTTTTCACTACATTTAGTTGTGACTTTCGGAAAATAAAGTTATCGATTCGTCCGACGAGGAATATTTTCCTTCGTAGAATATTTGAAATTATTTTTTTACAAAAAAAAAAACTCATTTTCTACGCATCAATTAAATATTAAAAGAAGGGAACATGTATAATTTCATCACCTACACGGTAAATTAAGTATTTTTGCGTGTATGGCCATTTCTATACTAAATTCAAGAAAAAACCATCTTCGCTCACGCGAGAAAACACTGCACAGCCAGCTTTCTCGCTTTGCGCTTTGAAATCAGCTTTGCTTTCAGCTCCGCTTTGCCTCTACTCTGACATGATCGCGCGACTTTGTATGAAAATGTATGTGCATAGTTTTCTCGCGTGAGCTCTCGCACTGGCCAGCTTTCAGCTCGGCTCCGCTTCTCGCGCGGATCCTGACAGCAGCCTAAGTGGCGAACGAGCATCAGAAGTGTGTGACGTAATAGATAGATTCCTTACGAGTTCGAATGAGTTACATTTTGTTGGATGTTGTTCGATTGCTGATGGAAGCAGAACTGCAACCCACCTCCTCAGGCAGTGGTGTCCGTTGCGATTCCATAGACCGAGCCCAGTCCTGTTGGAATGCTATACTTTTAGTTACATGTTGTTCGATGCTTTGTTTTTGATTGTTTTGTTCAGAGGTAGGTGATTTTATTATTGCTTCTCGTTGATAGTTTACAGCGCAGGGCAAATAAAAAGCCTTTACGGAAAATATTGTTGATGAACATTTTTTGAAGATATTTTTATATTGTAATTTTTTATTTAATTTCATTTTTATTTGTTTTAATTCAATTAAATCAGAAATCCTAAGGGATGCAATGCTTCCCTTGCTTCCAAAGACGCCACGCCACTGCTAGACAACGTCATACAAACGTTGGTTTAGATTTATTTCCAGAGGTTAACTCTGCACTAAATACATTCAGAAGCTAATTCTGATCAAGGTAGAAGGAAGTTCCTTCCCACACGTAGCAGTACTTAGATTGCTGCACACGTAAAAATCGCACAAGACTCAACGTCGCAAGTGCCATCATTATAATCCCAGACGCTGCAATATTCCAAGTCTGCTGCAATCAAAAGGGTACGCACTTGATAAACGTCATCAGTGCTGCCTTCATGCCCTCACGTACAAGCACGACAAAATCTGCACAATAAAGGCAGAATAATTGGTTACGTTCATCAACTTCACTTATAGCAGCCCTACAAGTTGTTATAATCGGGATATAATACATTCCGTATCATATCTCGACTGCTCTCACGCAGCAATTCAAGCAAAGAATTTCACAACTGCAATTCGAGTGAAACAGTTTAAAATCTCAAAATCAGACAAATTTCTTTGCTCTCACTACAACTGTATCGTGCCTACTCATCTACCAAAACTCTTCTTCATTACAGGAGTAGGAAAAAGGGAGCAACCCAGCACGCCAGAACCACACCGACATTTGTTTTTCTTTTAAAGAGCAACGCGGCAACCACAACTACGCCGACACCATTTTGGATTCTAATGAATTGTTTTATTTTTTTTTGAAGTTTTATGTAGACATTAAGTTTTATTGAATTATGAATTTTAAATTAGTATTAAGTCTGATTTTAATGTGATATAATTGTAAGAAAATTGAAATAGCACCCATAAGAGAAATAAAATTTTATACTTTAAGTTATAAAACTGAGTTATCCATAAAACCGGCACCCCAAGAATCACACATACACATACAGTCCACTATAGAGAATTTTCAGAATATATACATATTATGATAGCATCCTTTATAATCCTTTATTATCCTATAGAGAATTTTCAGAATATATACATATTATGATAGCATCCTTTATAACTTCGAAAATTTTTTACGTGACTTTCAATAGCTTTTAAAATTCATTTTGTTTTTGATTTACAATATCAAACTCAAAGCAAAATGGTTTGGAAATTTCTGCAAATATATTTATTTGAGATCGAAGACAGTAATAAAATACTACCCGTTTTAAGTAGCCGAATTAGCGGACTAATAAATATCAGTGTTTTTATTTTAATGTATTAATTAATAATTTTCATAATGTACTTTTGTTTCCTATGCACTGAAGCTTTAAATTCTGTTCATTTACACCAAGTAATAGTTCCTACAAATGTTCGCAAAAGAATTATATTCAAACTTTTACAAATTTGAAAGCATTTAAAAAACATTTAACTAATAAACATTGCGCAGATGTACCAAATGTTATTACAAAAAATTTAAATATTGTTGTTGATAACGGAAAACAAATACTTCATTTAAGCAAAGAAGAACTTAGTGTGAATTATCAAGGCTTTTATCAAGAGGAACGTAGTGATTTCGAAATTGATGTTCGAAACATAATTCTGGAATTTGTGTGTAAATTAAATAGCTTAGGTCACATGACCAATAAGCAAATCGAAATTATTACAAATGATATTGGAGAAATATTTGCTTCTATTTTTAATATTTTAAGGATAAAAATTTCTAGCGAAATTTGAAGTAAAGTCAAATGAGAACTGGATGTATTTTTCAATATATGTACATCTTTGTTTAAAAGCTTTAATACTGAGCATAAATTAATAAAATTTTTATGTGAACAGAAACTACTGGAAAAACCTGAAGAATTTGTAATTGAAAGCCAAGTTAGTGAAGTAATGAAGAAACGAGTAGCTTCTTTAGATAAAAAAGACTTTAAGGGTTGTATTATGCCAATTTAATACCAAATGAAGAAATATTTTTAAATTCCTCCAGTTTTTGAAAATACTGCTGAAAATATGGAAAGTCTTCAAAATTCAAAAAATGATGTCCTTAGAAATTTTACGCAAGGAAATTGTTGGAAGCAAAAGGTTAGCTCAATTGGTGAAAAAACAGTTATTCCCTATTTTTTGTATTATGACTATTTTGAACCAGATGATCCTGTAGGCGCTCATGCAGGCAGCCAAACTATTTCCGCATTCTACTTTCTTTCGAATTATGTCCTTCAGAAGAAAGTTCTAAACTCTCGAATATTTTCCCAGCTATGTTTTAAAGGCCTTGTTTATAAAAAAAAAATTGATACTGGGCAGGTCTTACATCGACTTGTTGACGTCATACGTGAACTAGAAACAGATGGGATTGAACTAAATATAAATAAATCAAAACGTAAAATACATTTTGTATTAGTATTAATAATAGGCGACAATCTCGGTCTTAATACAATCTTGGGATTTGCGAAATCGTTTTCGCATACTTATTTTTGCAGATTTTGCATTCACAAAAAAGTTGAGACTAAAAAAAGTACCAGAGAAAAGTTAATTTGTATGAGATCGAAAAAATGTATGAAGAACAATTATTATGATTATCTTGCACCTGAAATTCGACATAATTCTTTGTTTAATTCAATTCCATCTTTCCACGTTACACAAAACTTCTCGGTTGATATAATGCATGATCTATTTGAGGGTGTTATCAAATACGGTATTTAAATTCTGTCAAGTACTTTATTAAAAGCACTTTTTTTTCTTTAGATGATCTGAATTATAGAATTCAAAATTTTAATTACGGCCCAATTGAGATTAGAAATAAATGCCAGGCCATAAAACAGCAGCACCTTAATACTAATAATTTACATTTAACAGCTCGGGAAGCCTATAGTTTTAAATATTTTTTTTCATGCTTTATCGGAGACTTGGTTCCACGGACAGATAACGTATAGAAATATGTTTCTTTACTGGAAGATATTGTCGAATTATTACTGGCACCCTCCTTCACACAATCCGGTTTAACGAATCTAGAAAGAAAAATTTCCCAACATCATTCTATGTATTTGGAACTATTTAGCGATCCCCTTAAACCAAAACACCACTTTCTTGTTCATTATCCGAACATAATTAGGCAATCTGGTCCTATAAGATATTTATGGTGTATGAGATTTGTGTCTAAGCATCGAGAAATGGTAAACTATACTAACGTTACGACATCCAGAAGAAATCTTTCCCTTTCAATATGGAAGAAGTGCGCTATGAAATTTTCTTAAATGCTTATGTCCACTGCAAAACCTAATAGTAACAACCATGTAGTTAAATACGATGATAATTTAATGAACAAAAAGTATTTCGTAGACTTTTGTGTGACATTTCCTAATATAATCATTCAGAACATATCAGTAGCTACACATATTAATTACAAAGGAACAGACTATAAAACCGGCTTTTATTTATTTGAGGAACATTTGTTTGAAATTATAAACATTTTAATTTCTGAAGATTTTGGAATATATTTAGTTTTAGATAAAAATAAAATCACAAATGAAGACATACATTTCAGATGTTTTTTCCTGAAAGGAACGTGCAATGAAATAATTTTTCAATATATTGAAGACTTTCCTGATAAGCCTGTTCAAGTACATACGTTGCCAGATGGTAGAAAATTCATAAAGAAAAGTTGTCTGTAAGCGTTATAAATTTGAATTTAAGTTTAGATTAATATTTTCTTTTGAATATTGATTGAATATTAGTTGTTTTAGTACGAATTTTTATATGTTTATAATTAAATAAAACCATTTTACAATAAATGTACAGCCGTTGTTTTACTTTTTCACTTTATAGGTGTATAAATATCACGTCTGTTTGGTATCGTAACTTTATAAAGGTTGAAATTATACATCAGTTTGATTATTAATAGTAATGAATTAGCTAATATGTATCCAAATACTTACTGAAAAGTAGCAGACAAATTTCTATGATTAATCTTATCTTTTTCTAAATTCAGTGAAACGATGCCAAAATTCAGAAAGTATTTACTAATAATAATGCAAAATTTACTGTTTATTAGAAAAAAATTTACTGAACTTCTGTATTAACTTTCTATAATTTAGTAACAAACACTAATTTAAAACATATATATTTGATGTTTCCACTTATTTGTTGCTCAATCCTGTTTATTGGAACAAAACTGATTTCATCATATCTTTGATAGATATTAATCCAAATTTGGATTGGCGCCAAACCACTTGTAAATTTGATTGCTTTAATCCACATTGGATTGATTTTTCTTTCCGTGACTTTAGCCACCAAGCCTTTAACAGTTCCTGTCATTGCAGCTGCACCATCTGTACATAAGCTAATGCAATTTTTTCAATACATATTTTTATTGACAAAGTAGTCGTTGATGACTTTAAATATTTCTTCCCCAGTTTTTCGATTGGGAAGTTCTTTGCAAAATAAATAACTTTTTCTTCACAAATTCGAACAAGCTGAGCACAATTACTACAGTCTGTAGATTCATCAACCTGTATCGAAAAATTTTCTGATTCTTTAATTTTTTGAATTAACGTTGTTTCTATGTCAATAGACATTTCGTTAATACGCCTACTAATTGTATTATTTGAAAATGGCACTTTTTCAATTTCTTTTGCTTCTTTGGCTATTATTAAAGATTCAGCTATAATGTGCTGTTTTTTAGCTTTAGCTACTAATTTTGCAACATTGTAGCTAGCTTCTTGAGCTGGTTTTGACACTGTGGTTGCTGAATTCATAAAAATACTTTGTTTTTTATTATCAATTTGCATCCGCTTAAAAAAATCAACACTCTGTTCAGCATATTTGGAATGTCTGGTTTTAAGATGTCGCAGAAGTTCACTTGGCACCATTGTTTTATTTGATAATGTTTCCCGGCATATAATACAATGAGGTTGAATACATCCAGCATTTTCAACACTTGAGAAACCAAATCTGATGTATTCTTCGTTATATTGTCTATTAGGAGTTGGTTTCCCTTTTTTCTTTGGAATCTGTTCCACATCGACAACTGTTTGTTTCTCGCTTCTTTTTAAAAATTTATCCATAATTTCAATTTTGAAAAAGTTTTACAAAAAATACTTTGCAATACCTATATAATAATATTAAAATATATTTCTAAACATATTTAATAAATTCTTTTTATATTTACCTTTAAACTTAAATATTATAAAGCAAGAGCTTACGTTACTGGTCACTAAACTGAATACTAAAAAAAAAGAATATCGAAATGTGACTATTCATTCATCCGTTATATTTTTTGCAGAGCCTACTTTCTTTTTTTGAATTTTTATTTTACTGAATTTTCGACTTAATGTACTTAATTGAAAAAAAAAATTAATATGTAAATATTAGTCGAACAATATTTATCACTTCATAAGGAAATTTTAAAAAATCCGGAATTATCTTACGGCGCTTCGCAAATGTTTCACGGCACACTGGTTGGGAAGCTCTGAAATAGAGAACTATATCGTGTCTGTAAATATTTGTATGCCACTAAGAGGTGTGTTTAACTACAGTTTTGAAACAAAGATGTAAAAAAAATGATACTGCTGTAGATTATGTCATTTAAATTGAATAGTAAAAGATTGGCGTGTGCTTATTGTTACTTTATTATTTAGATTACATAAAATGAGGTAAAACATATAAAAAAATGTTCGTCAGTTAATGAGGTACTTTCAATCGAAAACTCTGATTAGTTTTTGACAATACAAACGCTAATCGAAATATGCATCAAACTCTCGACACTACACATTAATTCATCTCTAGCGACAACTCTAAAAGGCATTATGGCTTTAAAAATACATTCATCGGTCACATTGAACGCAATCTGTAACATTGCTAATAATCTGTCAAATTAAATGTCACTTAATAGCTCCAATTTCATCATTACAGAACCATAGGGTAATAGGAGAATTCTAAATATGCCAGTTTATTGTTGCCATATCTATTAGTTTTCATCTCAGTCACCATATCGGAAATTCGTAGTAAAAATCACGACCTTATCACTATAATCGGAAAATAATTTTTGATCAGATGATTGGTCTGTTATTATCACTTAAATAAAGTGTGGAGCACTGCATAGTGAAATTCCTTCAAAATCTGCTATATTTTTCTTGAGATCATTGCCACCATATTGGATACAAAAATTTGTTCGAAAATATTTCTTTTATTTCATAATGTTAGGCATTTATACCATTGAAAATTGCCAAGAAAAAGTTTTCGGAGGAACTTCTAAGTTAATCCTAACATTATTTTGGCTGAAAAAACGTCGACATAAAAAATTCAAATTTAAGAATTTCCCAAAAATTTACTAATACCTAATAACTTATTTTTGAGGCGCCTTGTTGTTTTTCGATTTAAAACATATTACTGCATCTGTAAAATTTGAAGCGTTTATAATGCATTTGGGTAAATATTGCACAATATGGAATTAGAATTCGCTAATGCACATAATATATGTATACCTACATTACAGAAGATTAAAACCAAAGTCATTGTTATGTAGCATATTTAGTTTATTCAATAATTCATATCTGGCAACGCCATAAATAGTCATTGTACGCGTTTTCATTTCACATTGTACCAAATCGCTCTTTATCACTTACACAGGTATATTCAGTACCTGTTTGTCTTGTATTCCTTCAGTTGAGTTAGCTGTACTCAATCAAGTGTCTGCTGCCGCCCAAACCAGTAGCATTGTAAATCAATATAGTTTTTGAAATTAAACCTGCGAAATTCAACATAATTCTGAGTCTTTTAATTAATCACCCAGATCATATCCAGTAGTGATGTTAATTTAGTCATCACAGTGAATTAATATTATACATTTCCGTAGAAATATCACTTGCGTATTAATATCTCTTTACATTAAACGTATCCTCATCACATTTTTTGTATGTATAGTGCTTTTTTAAAATGAAAATCACTATCTTTAAACGTGAAAATCACATCCTTGTAACGTAATATCAACTAAAATTAATCATTCATGGTGATAATAATAGTGAAAATAACGGTACTGTCATTAAAATGGAACGATTCATGCACTCACAATCATTCACGAAAATGGTGTATAGGCCAAGATTGGTACTTGTTATGATAACAAAAGTGGTAGTTAACAACACTATAGACGAACTATATTGAGTGTTTATCATGTTTACATTAACATTTGTCACTATAAAATGCTAGCTGGGAGCCTTACTAAACCTTCCACCAGGTGAACAAGGAAGCGACCTCCAGCGCCATTAGAGTGCAAAAGGAGAAACAGTTAAAGCCATTAGATCTGGTTTGTCATTTAAGTATCTTAAAGCAGATATGCTTCGAGCAAATGACGATAATATCTGATATAATCACACCCAGGGTGGATTTTGTAAGACCATTCCAAGTGTTTCTGGCAGACCGACAACAATGGCGTTCCCCTAAACCGTGCTTCCAACAAGGATCGACGGTGTGGTATACAGACGATTCAAAAACGAACAATGGAATCGGACTGAGCGTATACGGCCCCAAATGACATATATCAAAGGCTCAGTCTACAAACCCTCAAAAACTAATCAAGGAGAAGCAATGTTATCCTCATGAGGGTACCTGGGTATGAGGGCCACAAAGGCAATGAAAATGCTAATGGCCTAGTCAAAAGAGGAACGGAAACTCACTTTCGCGGACCAGAGCCATTCTGTGGCACTTCAGAGTGTTACCCCAGAGCTGCCTTAAAAGACTGGGAGAATAAACAAAAATCCCTGTATTGGAAAAGGCAACAAGGACTTCGTCTAGCAAAGAAGTTTGTCGCCACCTCTGGCAGAAATACAAAAGAGCTCCTACTCCTAAATAATTACTATGAGCACTTCTCAGCCCAATGCCCTTGCGATATCAACTAAAGAAGCTGGGCTTGGCTGAGACTTCATCCTGCCTTTGCTGTCAGGATGCTCACCTCGGAGCACTTGCTCTGCAACTGCGAAGCTTTGGTCTCCACCTCGAACGTACTTTTCCTCCACCAACCTACGTGTGGAACCTCAATCCCAGAATGGTACTAGAGTTTGTTAACAGTCTGAACCTAGAAAGGGAGTAAATGCAACGGGAACTCACAATAGATCTTTCAGGTCGCAGTGATTGCGAGGCTAACGCCTAAAGACCCTTTAACAAATCTAATCGAATCTAACTACACAACATTAAAGCATCATTACTCATTCACATATCCTAGAGATGGACAATACATCAATGCAAAAGAGTTTCTTTCAATTATATTTTGGGCCTTTCAAATTCAAAATCGCGAGCATAATTCCTAACTAATATTTCCTATAATGCTTCCTGACCGTCATTCATAATTCGTGAGCCATGTGCAGGCATTGTTGGGTTAGCCTGTTTTACTCGTAACGATGTTAGGTATCCACTAGATGACGTCATCACAAAAGAATCCCAACTATATTGATAACACAGCTCAATATAAAAACATTGATTTCGACATGCATGCTGCCAGTTATTTTTCCATAAATGGAAACATTTAAATAATCCCCATGCGGGCATTACGTCAGGGAAGTACGCTCAATTGTTCATAGACTTGTAATTAAATTAAGTATCTACAAGGCTCACAGGTATGGACGTTAGAATTTTCGTTTCAACATAATAGATGTTGCATGTTTAGCAACTTTCGTCATATATTAGGAAAATTGTCACACCTTGGCGCAACAAACAGAGCACCGCTGCTTATTCCTCTAGAACTTGGGAAAGAATGTGTGCCTTCCGGCATTATAAATAAGTGCTGATATAGAACTTAATTCTATTTAAGCATATTATTGCAATCTTAACAACAATTCTACTTTAACATAATTAACATAAAAAAAATCAATATTGATATTTTGTGTGATGAATGTTTGCATATAAAGCCATTTACTTGAGAATAAAAATCAGAGGTAATCAGACTTTTACCAAAAGACTTTAATTCTCACCTAACAGCGGCATACTCAGCCATCACCATTAAATCGGCATAAAAAACAGCGTCATACTCTGCTATTAGCAGTAACAGCATAAAAATAGCGACCTATGAAGCCATATACATATTATAAATCAGAATTTATATTGTTATTGTTACATAAAGAAGTATAATAAAACAGCAGCTTATCAGCCATAACTGTTATTTTATTAAATTATTCTTCCTACTTTATTTGCAATTTACAATGATTATGAGATTATGATATATCTGGTATATTGCAGTGTGAACCATCCAGTAAAAAGAGCTGTACTGAATTAGATTATGTATTTCTAGAATTATAGACAAATAAGTAAGAATCCTCCCTTTTTGGAGGTTATGCCGATGAGTGAGTGTAGAGTGGAGGCTTACCCTTCCTTTGAAACAATTTTCTGCTTGGATTGATGTATGCTCACACCATGTGAAAAATTATACTATATGGGCATAACACTATTATTAAGTGTGTAATCCTAAGATAATCGTGCTTGTACCATTAGACTGTTAAAGTCTCATTGATATAAAATATTAATTTTGAAATACCTACAACTTGTGGCGGCGTCGGCTTCATGTCGACGCTTAACGTTCGCGCAACGCCGACGCGCTCCGAAGTTGCTCACGACTAGCAATACGGGAACGGTTGCACCAACAATTCTAGATTTGCAGAACCAATTGAGCAGCTACTTCGCGTGTTGTGGATGAGATAATTTTTTAAAAAAAAACTTAGGGAAAATATTTTTGTTTTAAGTTTTTCCTTGTAATTCAGTTAAGAACTCTAAGGAAACAAGTCGTTTGTAGTTAAGAAGATTGTAAAAAATATTATTGTGTCAAGCGTTCTATATGTCCTATGTAAATCACACTACAGAAATATATATATACGAATAATTAGAAGCCGCGTTTAACTTCATCCAACCCATTAATCAAGTCAATCCGCACCTTATTATTATTTCCGAACTAATCCTAAACATTGTCTACCGCAGCTCGCAGGATACCCGTCAAAGGAAACCTTACAGGATCTTAAGGAATCTGACAGTTTAAAACGTCCTCCTTTCAAGCAGTAATACTGATTAAATAGGTGTGCAGGCACCGAAAGAGCACGGAGTCAGAGCAAGCATAGGAGCTTCAACTGCGGCTCCCCATAACAACGAGAGCAGAAGCAACATCAAATCAAATCAAATCATGCAAATCGGGCTCTACATCCTCAGCAGCAACCTCTAAGTCAGCCGGCCCAGTAGGGCCCGTATCCTACAATCAAGAAGGGTCTGCATCCTGCAATTCGGGTTCTACAACCTGGGTGTGGTTAAGTAATATATAGGAAATAAAAAACTTTTACAAATCGATGAATGGTGTTAACTGTTGATCGTATGTTTAGTGAACCATTATAGATTAGATAGTGACTATAATAGAAAAACAAAAAAATAATGAGTTCGGTGGTATGCAAGAAATGTGATTGGTCATTGCGAACAAATAAAGATAAAGAAAAATTATTTCGTGCAATGGAGTATGTGGCGGCATGTTCCATTTACAATGTGTAGGATTGTCTGCATATGATGCTGATATAATAAGTGAAAAACCTTGTGTGTTATATATGTGCGATGAATGTAGAAATTTTGTAAATATCATGTTAACAAATGTAACGGAAATCAAGAGTACGGTAAATGAGAATCCCAGAAGAATTCGAGAAAAATCGATGAAATTGTAAAGCGTTCGGAGAAGTTAAAAACAAATGTTAATGATAAACCGAGTAAACCACCCTATGACGATATGATATGGAAAGAACTACCTATTATTATTAAGCCAAGGTAACCCCAAGACAGTGAAATCACAAAAAGAAAAATTGAAAAGAATATAAATCCATCAGAGTTAGCGTTAAAAGTGAACGGTTTGACTAATAAACAAAGTGGTGCGATAGCAATAAATTGTGCAAATGAAGAGTTGCGAAATAAAATAGAGCAAATACTGGTTACAAAAGTGAAAGAGAAATAAGAAGTATCAACCAGCGTTCCCACTTCCTTTGAAAAACCGGCGGTAGATTGAATTGAAAAACTGTGGAAGAAAGGGGAAAAGTGTGGTAGAACAGGTAAAAGCGAACTGTAGCACATATTAGAGATTTTATTTCTAATAGGAACAGTAATAAAAGAGAAAACAAAACAGAAACCAACATAATATTCATAGTCACAAAATTAATAAATTTTCCAATTATATAAAATTAAGAAATAGATTAGTAGTAATCAAGCTTGTATTACAAAATAGAAACATTTTTACCCTCTACAAATGTAAAGCTTTGTAAAACTTAATTAATTCTAAAAGTGGCTCACAAATAGTTGTTCCTTCGTGCATTTCTTTACAACATATTATACTTTCTACGGTTTTTATTTTTTTTTTTTCGTTTAAGGTCTTAGACCAAATCTAGCTTTTTTACTAGTTTTTTTTTAAAATGACGTGCTTTCAATCACTAAGGGAACAAATTATCTGTGACCTGAGTAACTTAAGAGCTAATAACTCCTCAACCGTAACAGATAGATCATAAGTGCACTAGGTTTAATTAAAGAGGATACTCTGGGCTTTCGTAATTTGGTAAAAAGAAGTGTTTGTTAGAGGGGGTATTTAAAAAAAAAAACGGAAAAATAAAAAAAAACAAATTTTGAATTTCAAACGCCATAACTTTGAAGTGGGGAGGGGTACGGGGTGCTTAAGCAGTGGTTCAAAGGGCCATAGCTCTGCATGTAATACCGTCTTAAAATAGACTGTTAGGGGGGAAATTTTACCCCCCCCCCCCTCCACTTCCATACAATTTTTTACTTGTCTGGACAGGAGTAATCATTTCACAAAAGATAGTCACAATAGTCTGGGACGAACTGTATATCGTTTGGTGATATTGCAATTACTAAAATTTAAATATATTTTACTTGTCAAGATCCTGGCTATGCAAACTGGAAACCATTACTATGATAATTGCGATGAAAGGCATATTTTATTATATGATTTTAGGTTTCGAACTGGAATTTTATATTTCATTAACTTAAATGCCTGTCAGCACGACCCAAATTATAACCGGACAGCGTTTTGCACTTCTTGGTATCGAATACTGTCTGGATTCTTACAATATTCGAGCAAACAAATTTCTGTCAGCATAACTAATCACCTGACTTTTCATATCATAGCTAGCATTTTAGTTGGCACCACCATTTATATCCTTTAATTATGAAAGCATAAATTGTTTTAACTAGCTTACTCTTTCAGTCAGAATGCCTACTGACTACTGACTTATAACAATGCACTGAGCGATTTGCTATTTCATGTGACACAAAAAATATTGTGTTTCTGTATATAACCGTTAGAGAACCCTTTAAAACGATTACATAAAAAACATGTAAAACTCAACCAAACAGATGAAATTTTACACCCGAAAATCGAATTTAATTAAAAAATATATTTTCTTGCTATTTTAATCGCTTATAAGGAATTAAACTCATTCCGACCTCAATTTTCAAAAGTTATTCTTAACTGAATCCTGCTTATGGGCAAGAGAGACGAAGCATGGTAAACACTATCTTTACCTTATTCCATCTGCGGTGATAGCATCTGTAGCCAACATAAAACATCAAATGGCATATGCAAACGTTCCAGAATGCAATATTTTGTGTTGGTAGCTCCAACTCTGCCATAGGGCGAAAGAGAGAACTATAAACTTGTGCCATGCTTTCTTATAGGAAAATTACAATACACTCAGTCCATTGTTATAAGTCAGTGGCCTTTACCTTATTGATTCTTAAAAGTTCGTTTGACGGCGATCGTATAACCATTGTGTATAGTATAGAACTATATACTGATTAAGAAAAAGGTTCCTTGTCATAATGACAGATGGTTCCACTTATACCATTTTGAACAGTTTTGCTCACTCTCTGCCGCTAAAAGCTCTGCAAATGAAGTACGGACAAGGGGTTCAAGGGATAATCTATAAGAGAATAGCCAAAATAATAACATCCAAAGGGAAGTAGAATAATCATTAAAGCCTCTCTACAATATGAAATCAACGTAACGAACTAGCAATTTTCCGCTCCTCAACCTGATTTGGGAAAAGTTGCAATTTTTTCTTAGAAATTCACTGGCAATTTTGTCCTTAGAATTATTATGCATTATTGGATAATTTTCATGAGCGTATATGCGTAGATGAGCAATATATATGATATATGGCAATAAGCATTCATTTTTTCTTAGAAATTTACAGAATTTGTAGAATTTTTATTCAGGCTGGTGGCCGACTGGAGTTATTTTTAGATACAATGTGTGCCGTTGTTGGCCTCCAATAATACGTAACATTTCCAAGGAAAAAATTACCAGTAAATTTCTAAGCAAAAATTGCTGCCTTTCCTCGATCAGCTTGAGGCATCGTTTATTTTATATTGAAGTGAGGCATTACTGGCTTACCCTTTGGTTAGGTCTGCAGTAATAGCGCGTCTATTATACAACGAGGTACTAAGTTGAACTTCGTTTCGCAATCACAAGCGTACAACTAAAATCCCTCGAAGCCATTTACTTATACCGTTTATAGGTAGGTATATATGCATTTCAATAACTGTTTATGTTAATAATTCCTGCATTACCCGATGTTCAATGTCATAAAAATCTGTAAATGTAGCCCAATTCTTATTAGAACAGCTAGTAGGATTTGTATGTTTTTAATATTTTATTCTTTCGTTCGTTACCAAAACAATTGGAGGACATTTAGGGAATGCTAGTTGCTTATGCTTATGGCTAATATTGAAATCTTGCGGCGAGAAGTAATTAGAAATTGTTTGCCGAGTGCCCAATTAAGCATTTTTAAACCCCAGTATAGGCCCACATTTCTTTCCCTATCCCTATATATCCCACCAATACTGTATACTATACATAAATGGCTTGGCTGCAAGAAAAGGGCACGTCATATAATTTATTTTAAATGTCATGTATATATTTTATATTTATATTTTCGTTGTGTTTCCGTTCAGACATTTCGTTACATTTGAAAAAAAAAAGCTTTAATTTTCCCCCGGATGCTTTAAGTCTCCAACGGCAGAGTTTTTTTATCAAATATTTTATTTGTGCTATATTTTCAGGATCCAAGAGGACCTGCCACACATGTCTGTCTAACCTCAAGAGGTCAAAGGAAAGAGTACTTTGCTTGAGGATGTTTTGAAACTTTGTTTGCCTTCCCCCTACGATTCACATATATGTATGTACATATTCGTATATATGGGATTATATAAACAGATATTCATGGTGAATGCTTAGCTGACATGGGAATGATGAACTGTCGTGGTTTCAGCACTTCAAATCCTGCGCTTTTGTACTAGAGTTTTATGTATATTTACCTTGTATTTTTTTTTCCCCTTTCACAGTGTTTACTTATTTCCTTCTTGTTTATTTATAATTTTCCACCTACAACGCCAAACCGAACAACCTTGTAACCCTTCAAGCGATGTCATATCTGGCCTTGTTAGGTAAGTTCAAAATGTCGAGGGCATGTTTTAGGTTTCCAATTTTGTTTTTGATTTGAGTTGCTTTTTTTAATTTGAATATAAATTGAAATAACAGGGAAATGTTGATTGGACGTACCTTTGATATTTCGTATAACTTCTATGGAAATGTGGTTATTATCCATACAATAACCTTTACATAACATTATTAAAATATATCAAAGCTGCATGTATTCACCCCTTTTTACTCAATAGGGTACTCATGCGACATTCTCTTAGCACTTCCAGGAGTTTATATGTAGAACAGTTACCATTATTACCACCAGTAATACACCCAAGAATAGGCCTTTGGGAGGAGTGGGGGCTCTAAAGTCCCGTCTTACGCCCATCTGAATTCATAAGAACTACTATTTTATATTTAAAGGTTTTATTGTATTTTATCGGACTTTTAATAATACACAGCTTACATTTTATACAAAATTTGTTAATTGTGTTATAAAACTCACCTTCCGGGAGGAATCGGTGCCGCTCGTCCCCCCTCGTGCGCCAATGATTACCAGTACAAAATTGCAATAAAACCGTCATCGTCATTTTCTCCAAAGCTATCACAAATATTTCGGACTATTTAGGATTCTGCTGTTACCTTTAAGTTTCCTAAAAGTCGTGGAGTAGTATGGATTATATCAAGGCTGAATAGATTTCCAAGCATTTTGTTCAGCCTTTTTATTTCCCACAATTTTCACGATATTAATTTTAAACCTTCGGAAAAATATTAGAAACTCTTCATTTCAAATACGGCCGGGCTTAGATTTTTGAAATTAGTGCTGCATTTAAAAAAGAAGAAAGCTAAATAAAAGACCGTGTTATTTTCTGCCCGATCCTAAAACCTTTTTCATGTACACACCAATTTTTATTATTTTTCGTACATACCTAGATTTAATAGCTGTGGAAGAATTCTTTTATCATAACTATGCACAAAAAAGGTAGTAAAAATGAAATTTCTAGCTATAGGCCTATTGCAAAATAATCTTACATACCTAAATTATTCGAATCTATCATTTACTGTCAACTAGAAATTTCCTGTTAGAATTTGCTCCCTTCAAACCAACATGGGTTTATTTCGGGCAGGTCTTCAACCACTCACTTGTTGGAATTTGTCTCAGATACCATTGGCAGGTTGCCAAAAGGCTATCAGACAGGTTGTACTTATACAGACTTAACAAGTTGGCTCACTCCGTGATACTCTTTAAAATGGAAAGTATGGATTTCCCTAACACTTCTAAAATAGACAGAGTCTTATTTAGATAACAGAACATACCATATCTTATTCCGCCATTCCATCTCTAGAGTTTTGAAGGCTTCGTCTGGAGTATCTCAAAGGAGTCATTTGGGCCCATTGTTCCTTATCCTGTCTATGAGGACATTGTCTCTGTTATGAGGTACTGTAAGGTTTTGATTAATGCTGACGATATTAAGCTTTTCGTTCAGATCAAATCTGTTAACGATTGTAAACACGTACAGGGTGACCTTCAAAAATTTTACAATTGGTGCAAGAGCAATAATTTGGTACTCAATATTGACAAATGTGAGATTATGACTTTCCAGAGGAATTAGATACCAATCATTTACGATAATGAGGTCTCGGATTCCTCGATTAGCTGTGTGGACTCTGTCTATGATTTGGATGTCAAATTTGACCACAGATTGAATTTTATCTCCCATATAAACTATATGGTATCAAAGAGTAGTTCTATCCTGGGCTTTATAAGACGTTGGTCCCGAGTGTTTTCGAATTCTACCATAACACACTTGTATACTTGCTTTGTGAGACCTGTTCTTGAATACGCTAGCCAGGTCTGGTCCTTATTTTTCGGTCAACATGTCGACCGTATCAAGTTTGTTCAGGGAAACTGTTTGCACTCGGCAAAAAAGTCAACGGTCGCATAGAATCAGCAATTACTTGCTCTATAAGCGGGCGCTTGCCCCCAAAAACAATAACGCTAATTCTAGCGAATAATTCTTGCATTCAATGTGTCATTGCAAATATTTTTATGAATATGACACCCAGTCAAAGGTGCAAGAGAAGAATGCAAGAATTACTCGCCTGATTGTAATTTAAGTAGGTAAGCATTTTAGATTTAAGTCATTTCGTTGTTCGGTTTTTTTTGTTATCGCCTTGCATAGCCAAGCAATTTATTGCAATTTTAAATTATTAATGTGTATGTAGGTATTGATTCTCGCAATTAGTGGTAGGTAGGAACATATTAAGATTTGCTTAGTTAAGTGCAATTTTAATATAAATTGAATATGATTTGTAATAAACGGTCAGTCTTGTTTTTTAGTAGCAAACAGTTGTTTTAATTTTGAGTTCACTTAATCAAAGCTTCCCTTTCAGATATATAATTTTGGTGTAGTGGTACAAGAGCCGCTGCACTCTCATCAAAAGCCAAGGTGTAACACCTTGACTTATTAAAACTTTCATAGAGAACAAAATAGTTCTTGAACAGAAACTTTTTACAATTTGCTCGCAGGGACCTACCCTGGAATAATTCATTGATTCCTCCACCCTATGAGGATCGATTGAAGCTTTTAAATATGCACCTGCTTGAGAAAAGTTGTATGGTTGCCGATGTAACTTTTGTGGATCAACTCTTAAACGCGAATATTGATTCAACATTGTTAATTAACAAAACCTCTTTTCGTGATAGTAGGCACAATTTGAGAAGGCAACCTCTGTTGCATGCTAACTCCTCAAGGTCTAATTTTAGCATGTACGAACCAATTAATTGCATGTCCATTACTGTTAATAATATCCCTGAGAAATTTGTTGTTGACGCTTCTAAGAATTTTTTTAAAAAACGTCAATATAATGTACAATTTTGTTGTTATATATAATTATTTTAAATTTTCTTGTTCTATGTTGTATGCCATTTTATTCGGTGTTCGGTTTATGTTTATTTTAGCATACTAATACCAACTACGTGATGAAATGTATGTATTGTTGACCGTTTATTTATTAAACGTGTCATGGCAGCCAGCTTGTGTTATGCTGGTTGTGATAGTCAATAAAATTACAGGAGCTATTCGAAAAACCCCAACAGGGGCAATGGAGGTTATGCTCCAGTTCCTGCTCTGGACATCCACCCGGAAATGTTTACTGCCTATGAGTTAATATCCAATCTTTCGAATCTTTCGGGTACCTGCTCTAGTGCAGGCTCTACTCTTTGGTTACCTTACTACATATATTTACTTTCTTATGCTTCCTCATGGCTTCATTCTTTATTGTGTATCTTTTTCTATAAATGTATCGCTTATCGCGATTTAACTTTCCTCTTATTTTCAAGTTTCTCTTTGATAACACTATAACTTTTCGTACTGCTAATACCTCGGTGTTACGCAGGCGATCAGTCTGCCTAGTTTTGAAATACGCTTACTTGTTCTTTATTTTGCTTTCGTATTACACGCCCATTTTAGACCTATTTTTTTTTAATATGTTGTAGTTCAGTTGGTTTTGTTTTTTTTAACAGGAATATTCGTACATTAACCTCTATGTCAACTACCAATTTAAGTTTTTGTTTTGTTTTTGTTTTTACGTGTATCTTGCCACATTTTTCATGCTTTTCTTAATATTTTGGAATTTCATTATTTACGTGATTTAAAAAAAATTACCTTTTACGTCATCTATAGTATTTGCTAAGTTTATTCATCAGAGAAACAGCAGTCGTAATGACAACGCATCAACAACTATCACCTTTATTTATCCTATTACAAATGCTATCCCAATTATTTTATAAAAAATTATTTTTGTTTTATTTTATTTCAAACAATTTTCTGCTACTTGGTAAAATAAGTATTTAATATACTAAGCTATTTGACCTTTTCGGGTGGTTTATTTCTCTCTTCGTCATTGCTATTAATGTTGCATATTTATTTTTCTCTTCTGGACTCTGGCTAGCTGAAGTAATTCAGCGTGCTGGTGCATCTTTTTGAATAGACGTGATGTCCGTCCTCCGCGTACCTTTATCTTTGAATTTGCTCCTGTTGTTGTTGTTTTGTGACCCTCTTCTTGTACTCTTCAATTGTTAATCGTTTTTGTCCCGCGGTGTATGTTGGAACCTCTGCTGTGGGTTGTTTTGCCTTTGGGATGTATGATTCTGGTTCTCCTTCTGGGTATAGAGTGAGATCCTTGACCTTACTTTCTGGTTTTCGGATTTGGTTATCCTCAATCTTCTTGAAAATTCTGTTAAAAATATTGTACAGTTCCTTCATGCTAATTGAACGCTCTTAAAAACTGTGAGCTGATGGCTTGGAATTGGCTTGGCTATTCGATTTAATTTAGACTTATGTTCACGGTCCTTCAGTCGTAAAACCTCGACTAACTGCGTACAATTGGCTGGGATAATCGAATTATCTGTATACTACTCAATCTCGTTCCGAAGATTACAAGTTAATTTTCTCGGTCGCCATGAGATAATATAATAATAAGTGGTATATATGAGCACGGTCGCCATGTAGTAATATGTGAAGAGAATGCTCGTCGTTGTGGATCACCAAGATGAACGCAGATGAGGCAGGAGAAGCTTTGTAAAAAGCAGACCTCCGCTACTACAACGGGCGCAGCCGTAAACAGCAGATGCCCGGTGGTGAAATAAAAGACGGTACTTGTTATCTCTAACTAATTAAATCAATTGTGTTTTATTCGGGTATTGCTACTTTATTTATACATAAATTATTTCTTACCGTTAGCACAATTTGGTTGCTCTTTTAATTTCCTCTTTCTTAATACAAAATGCATATTTTCATTTTGTTTACAATTATTCTAGGTCATGACGCAATTTTCGTTTGACCTGGCACAAGCATTTCCATAAATTTGTTTTTTGCTGATATGCAACTTCATTATTGATTAATTATTTTATTTAATGCGAATTGTTTTCGATTGCGTTGAAATTGTTTTTCTTGTGAAATTAATTGGAATACTTGTGGTTTGGTTTATGCGATCATACCACAGTATTGTTTAGTGGTGCCTGATTCCTTAATAAGTTATATTTTAATAGGTTATTTTTTTATTGACGCAGTTGCTGTAAGCTTTGTTTTTCAGTTCTATTTTCTCGCAATTTCTGTTAAGTATCTCTAAATACTTCTCGCATTTTCTATAATTTGCTGGATGCCCACTTCCCACAGTTGACACAGTCCGGTGTTGCTCCTTTTTTGGTTACCATACACCCGTTTTCGTTAAATACCATTCGAGTAATTTGGTCGTTTAGCTAACTTGTTTTGTTTGGTAGAGGGCATTCGTGTGGCTTATGGCTACTTTTACACTTTCCGTGTCCGAATCTTTGGCAGTTGCTCGCGACGTGTCCGAAATTTTGGCAGTTCCTTGCTACGTCTCCGAATCTTTGGCAGTTGCGGCATTGCGTCATAATTGGAGACATACATTTATAGAACACTACTTTTTGTTCTAGAAAATAATTCGTTTTGAATATCTCATAGATATCAGCTCCAGATTTTATTTGTAGTAACCATTATTGAAGGGAGATTTTGACTATTTCCAATTTAGGAATATTCTGCAGAAAATCAGAATGGTCTAGATTTAGTGGTACTACTCTAAGAGGTTTTTCCTGTTTGGGAGTATAAGAGAAATTACATAGTTTTTCGCTATTTAGGAGTTCTAGTGTCTGCTTATAATCAATCAGATTAGTTAGAAGAATATGCATTACATTCTTATTAATCCTTTTGAAGAGAAACTTTCTACTACTGATAGATAATTCAGTTTTTTTGTTTTTAGAATTCTGTTAAGTTTAAGTTATATAACACTATTGGTGGTGGTTTTACTTCTTTCTTTGCTACGTTTTTGTTTTTATTATTTCTATTTTATTTGTTATAATTTAACGTACTATCTGACTTAGCGTGGGACCCCTGTACACCCATATCAACTTCCCCACCATCACAGGGGTTAGTTTCAATGTCGCTTAGTATTATTTTTCCCAGAATGTTTATCCCTTGTTGTAATTTTCTGTTGTTAGGTATGCAGGTAGCATTTTCTTCATCTCTGTTTCCTCTAAATTGGTAGGTAGATTAATGAAGGGGGCTTCAGGTAGGGTTCTTGTTTGCTTCTGTTTGAAAGAGTTTTAAATTTCAGTATTATCCAAGCTCAGGGAATTATTGTGAGCCAATGTTACAGATGAAAGTTTATTATTATCATTTGTTTCCATGTATTCAAAGAGGGGTTTATTGTTTATTACATTTATATTAGATCCCTTGAGTTTTCCTTCTTGATTTTCCTCCGAACTGGTTGGTATTATTTTAAAAGTATGGTCAGCGCAGATTGTTTCTTGGTTTTGTTGATATGTTCGAGCGTTATCATATCTCATGGGGTAGTGTGTCAATTTAACAGCATTATTCTGTTTTTGCGATCATTTCCTTCCATGCCTACAAGAAGGTGTGGGTTATTATTATTTCAAGATTCGGATTCTTGCGTTTCATTACGGTAGATAGGGTAACACCGCCAGTTCTGAGCCCCTTTAAGCAAAGTTTCAACTTTGATTTAACCGCTAATTTATAGTTTTCATATTAGATGATATGTATTTATTTTAATATGTAGTTCAAATAATCTGTATTAAATTTCATTAATTTTTTTTTATTTAATTAGTTAAAAGTACAAAAAAAGTGAAGTTCATTTTGCTAATTCTGAGCCACCTTCTATTTTTATCCAAATTAGGTATATATATGTCGGTAGAAATAAAAAGCAAACTTTTGAAATTTTTCATAACGAGTTATGAGTAAGTATTGTTTTATATATTTTTATTTTTTTATAGCTGTTGGTTTTTGTTTTAAGGTCTATCGACTTAAAGACATCGACTTAGTCAACTTAACAATTCTCCTTTCATCCTGTAATTTTTCCCTCGCCATTTTGGCAATTCTTCGGTTTTCCTATTTTTTCCATTAGATTTTTTTTCTTAATTTTGAGTTTTGCGGCTTTTATTCGTTCTTCTTTTAATTATTCAGTTAATACTTTTTATCTATTTTTAGTTTTATTGATTTCTGGAACGGGGTTGAAAAAATTATGAAGTTTGAACGTTCACTGCCCCTATTTGCTTTCCTTCTTGGCGTTTTAAGGACTCTAAGGAAGCTTCCAATATCTGCGTGTACGTTTTTCTTGTTATCTTCAATACATATTATTGGAATATCCGAAATTATTAAGTACATTGGTAATAGTTTCGTTTACCTGCAAAAACAAAACCATTTCAATTATACCATGAACTTTGAAATTAGTATTTTTGTTACATCAAAAAGAGCAACTTCCTCCAATGGAGAAAGTGTGAATTCCTGCCCAACTTCCAAATTATGGACGTCATGGGTTTCTAAAATGTCATTCACTTCAGTAGCCTCCATGTTCTTGCTAGAAGCTTGATCCTGAAAGAATAATTATATAAATCGTCTTAAAAAATTTCTATTGCAAAATATACTCATGTTGTTTTGCATAGGACTTGTCTTTAGTTTCTGATAAATTTTATTAAGTAATAGGAAGTCCTCTGTTCACGTGCAATTACATCTGTCGATTGTATTTAATTGCAATTTCTTCTCTGGTCTTATTATTTATCTTAATAAATTCGTCAAGAGTGAGATAATTAGAACTTTTAGGGACGTTATCTAAGTTTCTGTTTTCATTTTCGTTTGTGCTAATTGATGTTCCAAGACACTTAGAGAAATCAACTGCATTAGGATCAAAAGGATATAACCCGCAAGCACGGAATCCATTGACAACAGTTTCCTCTTTCATGTAGTTTTCGACCACCTTTTTTAAAATTGGGCAAAATTCCGTTTTGTCAACTGCTCATCAATGTTTTGAATCCTCCAGTTTTGAACCTCTTTTGTCAAACCCAATTTGATTTGTTTGAATATGGCAACATCAGCCGGTTGCAAAATTCTGGTCGAATTGCGATATAAGCAGATAAGCACTATTTGTAGTTCCTTACACAACATAGATAGTTTGTAACTCAAATGTGTCCAATGACCATCGACGTAGATAATGACAGGAAAGATTATGTTATTTTCAATCAAAGCAGGATAAAACACTTCTTTTACATAATATAGAAAAGCTTCAGAGGACATACAACCTGAATCTGTTTTTGTGTACCGTAGGTCCTGCGGAATTAATTGCAGGATATCATTTGGAGCTCTTTTGTATGCAAAACTGTCATTGGTGGAACGATCAAAAAATCAGATGAAAAGCTAAACATAACCGTAATGCTTTGTTTGGCCTTTCACTTTTCGGTTTCATATACATTTGCGAAATAATGGAAATCCAGATTCATCGCCATTAAAAATCCGGGTTGGGTCTTTTATTACATCATATAAGACTTGTAAAACTTTTTCATCAAAGTATGATTTAATTTGACGAAACCAACCTCTAATGTCTTTTTCTGACACAGCTGCGCTAACACATTCGGAAATTCTAATTGTTACTTCTGGATGCCACGTAAGAAATGAATTATACCATTTGTCTCCAGTTAAATTATTTTTAAAGGTAGTTTCTCGGGGACAGGCATTTAGAAATTATGGAAATTCTTTAACTGCCCACGCACTTCGTGTTTTTGTCTTGAAAATCCTCTTGCATGGTTTTCTTTCAAATATCCACCGAACCATCTTGATTTCATCTTCCGCGGATGAGACAGGACAGGGCCAGGTTTATCTTTCTTGGCACGTTTGTGGAGACGATTTAGCAGTGTTGGTCGGGGAACGCCATACTTTTTAGCCGCTGCGTGAATTGAAGTACCAGTGTTTACGTCATTTAGCGCTAAAGCAATATTGTTGACGTCGTACTTTCTCTTCACTGCCATCTTTGACACTGTTGCAAAGAGAACACAAACGTAGAAATAAAAGAAATAAGAGGAAACGACTAAACTTAAAACCGAAGAACAATTTTATTTAAAAAAGGACGTACACTTACAATTGTTTTAAAAAGGACAATTGTTTTAAAAAGGAGTTGTCCGACAGCGAAATCATGGTTAACTACTCTCCTTCTATGACTACTACTCTCTGTGAGATAATTGTCAGTTTCCGCGTTAACAGAAAGAGTGCTAAACATTTTACCCTTCAAATTACTTTTGGCCGTACAGTAAAATTCCGGTATGCTTTTTTATCCAGTTTTGCCTCCGGCATACATAAAATCTACAAAGGCTTAAGAGCGACATACACCGGCACCTCCAGCACTCTCCTCATATCCCCTAATCATTCCTGCCCTGTTGTGCTTGCATCAGAGGGTATCCCCTGAACTCATTTTAATAATATATAAAAAAAAAACTAACTTATATGGTCAGGGGGCTCAGAACTAGTAGTGTTACCCTAAGACCAGCAGAGATTTTTCCTGTTTGGTTTAGTTGGTGTGATCTCGATGTTCCGGCATTATTATATGTCACGGACCTGCGAGTTAACCATACCTTGCGTCCCAAGTGCTTGTACATATCCCCTGGGGAGGTAATTTTTTTGGTTTGGGGCATTAACATTCTTTGGTTTTCTCTTTAACTTTTCTTGATTTACAGAAGGTTTATCAGTATTTTTCCTTTTGCTTATATTCTTTTTTCATTTAGGCTCGTAGTTTTTTATGGCTTTTTTTCGCTGTATCTAGTATCTAGTATCTGTATCTAGATACATTGCTAACGATTGATTCGTGACTAAAAAAATCCTCACTAGTAGTTGAAAGGAAGGAAGTACATTTTCTTCACGGCTTAATTCTTCATCAGATATTGTGTCATTGTGGGCTTTGATTAGCTGGGCTATAGTATCCATAAATTAATGACGAAGATCCGGGGGAATCTTCCTTCTACTCATTCTTCTTTTTCTTTAAATGTTTCGATTAAATAATCCTTTATTTCACTATTAATTATTTATGCTTGATATATAAATAATTTCACTACACTTCACTATTTCCTTCTATTTTCCACTGATTTTTCTTACTTCTATTCCTGTGTTCAACTTTTGATTCTAGGTTACCATTAAATGGTTTTAAACCAGATATATCTTTTCGCTCCCTCCCGCTTCCTGTTATTTTTATACCTTTTTCAGTCTTAATTGTTTTCTGAAACCTTTCTCTCTGTTCTTGTTTCTTATGTTATTTCCTTCTGTTTTAATATAGATGGATAATAAACGATCGAAATCTTGTTTCAACGGGGTTTTATGTATCGGAAAAAGAAGTACACTACCCGATAGTACTCGCCGAGGCCTTTCATTTGGTAGGCGACATGCCGTGGTGGAGCTCACCACTCGCCGGGTGTACCTATCCTATACCCTAAAGTACCACCGGAAAAAACTTTGCTTCCATTAGCTGAGCCGAATAGTGAAATCGGTTTTCCGATCGGGCATCACCCTACCGAGCTATGAGAGAAAATTCATATTTCCTCTCCCCCTCGGAGACTGCAGCCTAAATCGGTATACACCGATAGATAACTATGTGTCTTCTACCCCAAATCATTGAATCATTTAATCAATGAAATCCTTTGAATCATTAAAATCGGTCAACAGATGACCGACCGTGATATTGAGGAAAACGTACCAGGTATAATTTAAGGAAAAACGTACCGTAGAATTTGTAAAGACGGCAGATAAATGATAGAAAATTACAAATTTCGGTGCAATTTGTAACTCAGAATGCTCCCGAACTGTGTGAGATAATGGCTTGTGGGTTTTGTGCATTTTTGAAAGTTTCAACCAATATAATTTGGTTTCTCCTACTCTGCTGTACATATATATATATAAATATGTATATATGTACCTCCCACCTTGTTATGCCTTCAGTTGGGGGGGGGGGGGGGGGGATAGTCACAACAACTCTTTATCTCTCTTGTTACAGACTATTACTTTATAATTTTCCCTTAACTGTTAAAAAACTTGAATCCTTTTGACACAATTCTTATCACACTTTTCTTTAATAAAACAATTTCCTTTTTTTTCAAGAACTTTCTTCTCCATTGATACAACCCTTAATACACTTGTTAATAATTAAAACTTTTTATTACATTCTTTTCTACATATTTTGGAAAAACTTTAATTTTTTAGACACGATACTTGTATTGATATTTGGTATTTTTTCTTACAAGACTTCTTTTTCCTTTTTTCGACTTTATCGACAGAGACCGCTCCGACGCCAAGCTCACCAAATCAAACTCAAAACCGAACTCTATGCTTGATCACTTTAATTGTGATCAAGAGCCGTTGCTCAGAGCAGAAAATGCATAATTGCATTTTTCTTACCCTGAGAAAGTTTTTGTCGTTCGTTCTGGACGTGTTCAAACTAGTCCAGAATATTTTTGCCGGATGGTGGCTTAAAAAAAACTTAATTTTACCCCTTTGTAAATAACAGCCACCATCTTGGCGTTTGAAATTGTGGCGAATACATACAATGTATTTCGTTGCGCGCATTGCTTATGCTGAAGGCTTTCCCGATATGTATGTACATACACATACTGTATGTTACCCGAAGAATTGTCTTCTGATTTTTTTTTTCATTTTTGATGTTGCATTGACAACTTTTTCTGATGGCAAAATATGTCGTGGGAATATTTTTCGAACTTTAAAATTTTTGACATTTAATACTTCTATTTTTCTGGGAGTCGTCTCCGCAGGAATGTCGGTTAACATACATAGATTGGGATTGTGTATTTGTGTGTACCAGAATTTTCATTGGGTTTGGGTATCTAACATTATTATCAAACCAACACAAATAAAAGAGTAAATAGCCAAGGACAAGACTTCAAAAAGTGGAGGGTTTAAAAAAATTAAAGAAAGAAAAGTAAAAACAAAATGGGGAGAATTCAATTGATGTTTTATTTTGATAATGTATTTTCCGATGCTGCGTGTGTGTATATGTGTATTTTTTGTTAATATCTTTTTCGATATATGTGGTTATTTGTAATGCATAATTTTTAGTAATTATATAAATTTTTTGACACTATATTGGTATTCATATTCTAACTATGTGAAAAATTCCTCAATGATACTGGTGCTACTGAATTATCTTGACGTGTCATGTAGTGTATATAAGGCCTGAAATTGATTCCTCATCTAGAATTACAGTGTATCTTAAAAAAAAAATTCGACGCGAGGGGTTATCGTAGCCACACCGACGTCCTCTTTGAGGATTGTGTGATGCACAAAGCACACCATAATTATCTAAATAAATAAACCCGACAAATATTCAGTTCATTGTTATGATTCATAGCGAGTAGACGTGCTTGAGTCTTGTCGCTCGTACAGTTACCGCGCTCAAACGTTTTAAGCACATTTGATTCCAGTGCAGTGTTTTATTTTAATAATATGTAGTGCTCTCGATGTATTATTCAAATAAATCGTAATTCTGCATGTGCTGAGTCTGCTTGCAATCCTCCTCTCTTGAGAATGGTGCAATACCTAATATTTGCCTTTGAGAGTCGTATTATTGACCGCATTGATTCCATCCTTGAGGATATTTATAGGAATACTAGCATATTCTGAATTTGGAAGACAATTGCTATGAAATAAATTTCCGTTATCAGCGCCCTCTCGTCTTCCTAAGGTTTGCCGAATTGTCCAAGTTTTAATGCATCTTTGTATTTGCGCTTATCAGAATTGGCGGATAATCTGATGAAGGCCACTACAGATCTAACCAGGGAAGTCATTAACCACAAATCATTTTGAAATACACTACACAGTGAAGACGAAGACCTGAAGCGTTGTAAGCGCTCAGCTGATATTATAATCAGAGGCATTCCAGTGACAAAATATACAAGCAGTGACTGCAAGACTCGCCACTGTAATTAAACATCAGTTATCACCGTTTGCTGTGGCCTTTCGTCTCCAAACAAATCAGCATAATACTGCACGACATCATCTTATTGTAACAAGCTTGCTTGTACAACCATTGTTTTACGTCTATCTTGCCCACTGGAGCATAAAAAATTCTTAAAATTGTAAAAAGCAGATGGAAATTACAGCTTGCAAGCATCTGCAAGCGGGTTTCTCTTCTCCCATTCGAATCGGCGCGCGAGAGTTTTACACCGAAAAGTAAAATATTTTTCAAAAGGCGCTGCAGTTAAGAAGAATGAATAAAATTTATTCTGTGTTTACAGTTCGCGGTCTGTGGTCTGGTGTTTATAGTTCTCGTTAGACATATTATATATTTGATTTTGTAATTCTTAGTATTTAGTAATTTTCTTATTCTTTCATATATTTGCATTAAAATAGCTTTAGCTCATGCTTGAATTCTTGAATTTATTTAATATTGTTTTAGTGATATATACAATCGGGATATGCATTGGTCTTTGTTTTGATCTAACTTTTATTGGGTGATACCCTGTCTCCTTTGAACCAAATGAGCGCTATTCTAAATGTATTTTCCAAATAGTCTGAGGGTTTCAAAATTTCCGCATTTAATGCGTGCAGTTTAAATAATAAAATTGATCTTCTTAATGAAATTTTTTATATTAATATAATACATGCGCTTCTGGTTAGTGAAACTGTCACATGAATATAATGTTTCTATAATTATACTCTCTCTTTCACCATTTTTAACTAACACACTAATCAAAAAGATTCCTATGTAAACTTAAAGTGGAAGAAAGACAACTTACAGCATGCACAAACTTATGTTAGAGGAAAAGGAGCAAAAGCACAAGCAAAAAAGCTAATAACAATTTACTCCACTTCCCATGTCATTCGGCTTAGTACAAGGTATATAGAAATATAAAGTTAAATTTTGTCACTTGTTCTGTGACGTAATTTCGTGACTAACGTATATATGTACATTTCTGTAGGAAAGACAGAGAGAGCGCATGAAAAGCGTTCGTTTACTTTTTCATGCATTTGACATCCCCCCCCCCCCCGAGAGTGTGTTCTTACCCAGAAAGTTTTGTACGAGAAGTACACGAACAGACCTTATTGCCTATTCCATCAGTTTCCTCCTCGAAGCTGCCTTTAGGCCCAACCCAGACGAGAAAGTTTTGCGGAAGGAAGGAATTTCCTTCCCTTGGCTTAGACGTGCCATAACAATAATCTTGCCTCGCGTATTTCCTTATATGATTACCGAAATTAATAGTGTGCGTGTTTAATTAAGTCGCAGTTTTTGAGATAAACAATTACTGTATCACAAATTCACAACACATAATGATTATTAAATTATTATATTAGCTGTGTTCTTTTGTGTCCGCAGAACACAGCAGAACAAAAGAAACACAAAAGAACGCTTCCAGAGAACAAAATTTTTATATACAGCAGTTGGCACTACTTTTAAGTTTCTTTATGAGGTGTCAAGAGCTATTAGTTATATTATTCAATGGCTCACAAATTACAAATTTAAAGAATTTGTTTCATAATTTTTTATGATAGTTTCAGCGGTCAGCTTAGTTTGACCACTTATACAACAAAAAATCGAAAAACTTCGCAACTACATTTTCATACAAGATTTAAATAAAGCGAACTAACAAATAGTTCGCTTCAATCGACAAAACAAATTTGTTCTGTCCAATGTATGGGAGTTCTAGAACAAGGTACACAAAAGAACACAGCTATTATCACCTCAAATCGCAAATAAACATCTGTACAGCCGTCCGATGAGAAATTGCAGAAATTTCGCAATTTCAAACTGGCCGGCTTGCTGTAGTATTGGTATGCAGCCCATACTCCCGAGTAGCACGGACTTTTTCCTACCCTCGAATACTTTTCACCCATATAAAGTGCCAATATCGGCCCCTGTGTGGGCTATGGCTTAGATACGCAAGCATTGTCATGCAAAGAATATACGACCAAAAAGTGTCACGAAAGTTTTATCGTTAAAAAAATGCAAAATAAGACTGAAATATATACAATTTGCACTCTTAATTCATTATTTGAGGTCCTTTTATTATTCCTATAGTGAAATTAGTTAGTGGCAATGATAATTTCCTCAAAAGAAGGCAAATTTACAATGCATCTTAACGAAATGTAATAGTGTGGAATACAATTCTAATAATCTTCCTTTAATTTATCTTTTATATGGGAATGGAATAATTTAAAAAAGTAAAATATAATATCACTGAGAAACTTAACAGTGAAAGTTCATATCAATTAATTCCACTTTTCCTAATTACATTGAAAAATTGTATTACATATATGAATCCATTCCCTTTACTTTTAATAAGCATTTCAGAAATCAGGGAGTTCAGCGACTTTTTCCATTTTATTATTATTAATAAACATTAGAAATTTGAAATAGCGTGGTTTCTAAAGTTTGAAATGTATATTATTATTCAATTTTAGTTGCAGCCCCTCAATGTATGCATATCAACTACGAAAAGTGTAGCATCTTACAACGTGTGACCCCTAGTTTTGGCCTTACTCAGCAAGCCTGATTTGTAAAGAAAAAATCCAGGATATAGGAATTGTGCCTACGTCATATGGGGACAAATGTAATGCTGTGAGTTCTGTCATTGTTTCAAGATTATTTCAGGCTGATGGCATCATTTCACCAAATATCCACCTATGGTAAATAGAAAATTCATAGACACGTATGTATTATTATGGTCGATTTACTTTTTAGGTGTATCTAATGGCTCGTCACAGAAGCTAGACCTGCTCTCACATGAAAGGGGTAACCGTTATAGCATGGCCAGCGCAATTAAATAAGATCTTCACCAGATTTTCACTTCCATCACGGTGCTCCAATTTATCAAGTCCTTGAAACTGTTGTATTCCTAGAAAACCTGTGAAAAGGGGTAATAGGTTTAATTGTTGTATTCCTTTATATCATCCCTTTTCACATAAGGTAAACATACCGAAACCATGATTAGCTTTAATTAATTGTTTTTTTTTTTTGAGCACTGTGAAACACATTTAATAAAGAGTAAGAAAAGGCTTCTTATTATTTCACAAGGTTATTTTATTATACAAAACGCGTTTCGATAGCTAGGCTACCATCATCGGTAATCTTTTTAAACTGAGAAACAATTTCAATAGACTGTACAGAAAATATAATAAAGGGTCACTACAATAAATTGAAAACAACTCAAACATCAAGTACAAGTTACTGATAAAAAACTATTCAGAAAAAAGAATGTTGACTGAAGTAGTATCTGCTATCAATATGCTGAAGGCTTTCCCGATATGTATGTACATACACATACTGTATGTTACCCGAAGAATTGTCTTCTGATTTTTTTTTTCATTTTTGATGTTGCATTGACAACTTTTTCTGATGGCAAAATATGTCGTGGGAATATTTTTCGAACTTTAAAATTTTTGACATTTAATACTTCTATTTTTCTGGGAGTCGTCTCCGCAGGAATGTCGGTTAACATACATAGATTGGGATTGTGTATTTGTGTGTACCAGAATTTTCATTGGGTTTGGGTATCTAACATTATTATCAAACCAACACAAATAAAAGAGTAAATAGCCAAGGACAAGACTTCAAAAAGTGGAGGGTTTAAAAAAATTAAAGAAAGAAAAGTAAAAACAAAATGGGGAGAATTCAATTGATGTTTTATTTTGATAATGTATTTTCCGATGCTGCGTGTGTGTATATGTGTATTTTTTGTTAATATCTTTTTCGATATATGTGGTTATTTGTAATGCATAATTTTTAGTAATTATATAAATTTTTTGACACTATATTGGTATTCATATTCTAACTATGTGAAAAATTCCTCAATGATACTGGTGCTACTGAATTATCTTGACGTGTCATGTAGTGTATATAAGGCCTGAAATTGATTCCTCATCTAGAATTACAGTGTATCTTAAAAAAAAAATTCGACGCGAGGGGTTATCGTAGCCACACCGACGTCCTCTTTGAGGATTGTGTGATGCACAAAGCACACCATAATTATCTAAATAAATAAACCCGACAAATATTCAGTTCATTGTTATGATTCATAGCGAGTAGACGTGCTTGAGTCTTGTCGCTCGTACAGTTACCGCGCTCAAACGTTTTAAGCACATTTGATTCCAGTGCAGTGTTTTATTTTAATAATATGTAGTGCTCTCGATGTATTATTCAAATAAATCGTAATTCTGCATGTGCTGAGTCTGCTTGCAATCCTCCTCTCTTGAGAATGGTGCAATACCTAATATTTGCCTTTGAGAGTCGTATTATTGACCGCATTGATTCCATCCTTGAGGATATTTATAGGAATACTAGCATATTCTGAATTTGGAAGACAATTGCTATGAAATAAATTTCCGTTATCAGCGCCCTCTCGTCTTCCTAAGGTTTGCCGAATTGTCCAAGTTTTAATGCATCTTTGTATTTGCGCTTATCAGAATTGGCGGATAATCTGATGAAGGCCACTACAGATCTAACCAGGGAAGTCATTAACCACAAATCATTTTGAAATACACTACACAGTGAAGACGAAGACCTGAAGCGTTGTAAGCGCTCAGCTGATATTATAATCAGAGGCATTCCAGTGACAAAATATACAAGCAGTGACTGCAAGACTCGCCACTGTAATTAAACATCAGTTATCACCGTTTGCTGTGGCCTTTCGTCTCCAAACAAATCAGCATAATACTGCACGACATCATCTTATTGTAACAAGCTTGCTTGTACAACCATTGTTTTACGTCTATCTTGCCCACTGGAGCATAAAAAATTCTTAAAATTGTAAAAAGCAGATGGAAATTACAGCTTGCAAGCATCTGCAAGCGGGTTTCTCTTCTCCCATTCGAATCGGCGCGCGAGAGTTTTACACCGAAAAGTAAAATATTTTTCAAAAGGCGCTGCAGTTAAGAAGAATGAATAAAATTTATTCTGTGTTTACAGTTCGCGGTCTGTGGTCTGGTGTTTATAGTTCTCGTTAGACATATTATATATTTGATTTTGTAATTCTTAGTATTTAGTAATTTTCTTATTCTTTCATATATTTGCATTAAAATAGCTTTAGCTCATGCTTGAATTCTTGAATTTATTTAATATTGTTTTAGTGATATATACAATCGGGATATGCATTGGTCTTTGTTTTGATCTAACTTTTATTGGGTGATACCCTGTCTCCTTTGAACCAAATGAGCGCTATTCTAAATGTATTTTCCAAATAGTCTGAGGGTTTCAAAATTTCCGCATTTAATGCGTGCAGTTTAAATAATAAAATTGATCTTCTTAATGAAATTTTTTATATTAATATAATACATGCGCTTCTGGTTAGTGAAACTGTCACATGAATATAATGTTTCTATAATTATACTCTCTCTTTCACCATTTTTAACTAACACACTAATCAAAAAGATTCCTATGTAAACTTAAAGTGGAAGAAAGACAACTTACAGCATGCACAAACTTATGTTAGAGGAAAAGGAGCAAAAGCACAAGCAAAAAAGCTAATAACAATTTACTCCACTTCCCATGTCATTCGGCTTAGTACAAGGTATATAGAAATATAAAGTTAAATTTTGTCACTTGTTCTGTGACGTAATTTCGTGACTAACGTATATATGTACATTTCTGTAGGAAAGACAGAGAGAGCGCATGAAAAGCGTTCGTTTACTTTTTCATGCATTTGACATCCCCCCCCCCCCCGAGAGTGTGTTCTTACCCAGAAAGTTTTGTACGAGAAGTACACGAACAGACCTTATTGCCTATTCCATCAGTTTCCTCCTCGAAGCTGCCTTTAGGCCCAACCCAGACGAGAAAGTTTTGCGGAAGGAAGGAATTTCCTTCCCTTGGCTTAGACGTGCCATAACAATAATCTTGCCTCGCGTATTTCCTTATATGATTACCGAAATTAATAGTGTGCGTGTTTAATTAAGTCGCAGTTTTTGAGATAAACAATTACTGTATCACAAATTCACAACACATAATGATTATTAAATTATTATATTAGCTGTGTTCTTTTGTGTCCGCAGAACACAGCAGAACAAAAGAAACACAAAAGAACGCTTCCAGAGAACAAAATTTTTATATACAGCAGTTGGCACTACTTTTAAGTTTCTTTATGAGGTGTCAAGAGCTATTAGTTATATTATTCAATGGCTCACAAATTACAAATTTAAAGAATTTGTTTCATAATTTTTTATGATAGTTTCAGCGGTCAGCTTAGTTTGACCACTTATACAACAAAAAATCGAAAAACTTCGCAACTACATTTTCATACAAGATTTAAATAAAGCGAACTAACAAATAGTTCGCTTCAATCGACAAAACAAATTTGTTCTGTCCAATGTATGGGAGTTCTAGAACAAGGTACACAAAAGAACACAGCTATTATCACCTCAAATCGCAAATAAACATCTGTACAGCCGTCCGATGAGAAATTGCAGAAATTTCGCAATTTCAAACTGGCCGGCTTGCTGTAGTATTGGTATGCAGCCCATACTCCCGAGTAGCACGGACTTTTTCCTACCCTCGAATACTTTTCACCCATATAAAGTGCCAATATCGGCCCCTGTGTGGGCTATGGCTTAGATACGCAAGCATTGTCATGCAAAGAATATACGACCAAAAAGTGTCACGAAAGTTTTATCGTTAAAAAAATGCAAAATAAGACTGAAATATATACAATTTGCACTCTTAATTCATTATTTGAGGTCCTTTTATTATTCCTATAGTGAAATTAGTTAGTGGCAATGATAATTTCCTCAAAAGAAGGCAAATTTACAATGCATCTTAACGAAATGTAATAGTGTGGAATACAATTCTAATAATCTTCCTTTAATTTATCTTTTATATGGGAATGGAATAATTTAAAAAAGTAAAATATAATATCACTGAGAAACTTAACAGTGAAAGTTCATATCAATTAATTCCACTTTTCCTAATTACATTGAAAAATTGTATTACATATATGAATCCATTCCCTTTACTTTTAATAAGCATTTCAGAAATCAGGGAGTTCAGCGACTTTTTCCATTTTATTATTATTAATAAACATTAGAAATTTGAAATAGCGTGGTTTCTAAAGTTTGAAATGTATATTATTATTCAATTTTAGTTGCAGCCCCTCAATGTATGCATATCAACTACGAAAAGTGTAGCATCTTACAACGTGTGACCCCTAGTTTTGGCCTTACTCAGCAAGCCTGATTTGTAAAGAAAAAATCCAGGATATAGGAATTGTGCCTACGTCATATGGGGACAAATGTAATGCTGTGAGTTCTGTCATTGTTTCAAGATTATTTCAGGCTGATGGCATCATTTCACCAAATATCCACCTATGGTAAATAGAAAATTCATAGACACGTATGTATTATTATGGTCGATTTACTTTTTAGGTGTATCTAATGGCTCGTCACAGAAGCTAGACCTGCTCTCACATGAAAGGGGTAACCGTTATAGCATGGCCAGCGCAATTAAATAAGATCTTCACCAGATTTTCACTTCCATCACGGTGCTCCAATTTATCAAGTCCTTGAAACTGTTGTATTCCTAGAAAACCTGTGAAAAGGGGTAATAGGTTTAATTGTTGTATTCCTTTATATCATCCCTTTTCACATAAGGTAAACATACCGAAACCATGATTAGCTTTAATTAATTGTTTTTTTTTTTTGAGCACTGTGAAACACATTTAATAAAGAGTAAGAAAAGGCTTCTTATTATTTCACAAGGTTATTTTATTATACAAAACGCGTTTCGATAGCTAGGCTACCATCATCGGTAATCTTTTTAAACTGAGAAACAATTTCAATAGACTGTACAGAAAATATAATAAAGGGTCACTACAATAAATTGAAAACAACTCAAACATCAAGTACAAGTTACTGATAAAAAACTATTCAGAAAAAAGAATGTTGACTGAAGTAGTATCTGCTATCAATAGATTTAATCTAGCAAATAAAAAAGGCCATGCTCTATCGGTGCTTCTCCTGAATTCATCAAGCGGTTCTCATACAAATGCATAAATTGAGATTCTCAAGCGTCTAGTTTTTGTTTATTTGATTCAGCCTTAATTAATTTGAAGTTATCTAAGTGAAGTTCATGGTTCAAATTATTCAAAATATGATGTGCGACACTTGATATATTACTTTCATTGTTTACTATGTGTCTATTGTGTTCACGGCATCCCATTTTAACCGCTCTCGATGACTGGCCAATATATATATAGAATTACATGAACAATTCAAAGTAAATATACCACTTTTATCCAGAGCATCAACTATTTCTTTAGATCTGCAAAGATAAGCGCCAAGTTTATTCTTAGACACTGGAACAACCTGTTTTTCGGTTTTCTTAAAGATGTTTTTAAGTTTCCCGGTAATTGCTGGATGATATGTAATCAGCACTCTCTTAACCTCATTCTTCTCACAATCGCTTTTTAAAGTAGGAATGGTACGTATCTACTTATTTTGGTTTATTTTTTGTATGATTGTGTCAATCATTTGAGGGTTATAGCCATTTATCGAGGCAGTGTCCTTGATATATTTCAACTCATTTTTGTAGTCAATTTCAGTCATCGGAATATTCAGCATACGATGGATCATGGAGTAAAAAGCAGACATTTTAGCTTATCCACCAAAAGGAGTAAAGAAAATTGCATAAGCAATTTTCTTCACATTCCATAAAGTCAAACGAAAATACTCCCAGTAGAAATGTTGAATTTAAAAAATAAAATAAAAGGCAAATCGTAGCTTCAGTACCATCTGTCATGAAATTAGAATACGTATGTACGAACGTACATACATATCACACAAAAAAGCTTTCAAGATAAGGCATGCGCGCCGCGAATTTACATGGTATGTATACGCGCGCCACAATTTCAAGAGACGGGACGGTGGCTGATGTTTATAAAAACATCATATTACAGTTTTTTTTCAAGCCACCGTTCAACGAAAAATATTCTGGACTTGTTTAAAGAAGTCCAGAATAAATGAAAAAATTTCTCATGGTAGAAATACAACTATGCATTTTCTACCCTGACTGACGGCTCTTCATTGCGATGAAAATGATCAAGAGCGCAGTCGAATTTTAAAACAAAAACCAGTAGTTTCAAAAGGTCAATACGCGTCGGTTCTGGAGTAAAATCAAAAAGAGAGTTGGATTTTGAACTTGGTTCGGGCTGTTATATATTTGGGGTACTCACTGATCACCACTTTATGCCGTCAACTGCTCCTTTTCGTGGAGTTACCTTGGTTCGAGAATATGATTTCACTGGTATCCGGATTGAATAAAAAAAATCACAACTCTTCGCTGCACTGATCACCATTTATTTTTTTATGTGAAACTACAATTTTCCTTTTCTTTCTTATTATTTCTAATCCTATCTTATTCACAATTTTCCTCTTCTTTCTTTGTTTAATCTACACTTAACTGTGTTTTTAAAAACTGGCGACCGCTCGAGAGCCTTTTTTCTGACCAAAACCCGGAACACTATCTACTCTAGACTGATCTTAAAAACCGACTGTCGAAAACTGGCTCTTTTCATGCTTAAAACTCGACTGCACTTGACTTCGATTTGTGTAATCGCAAGTCTAGTTGCTCAGGATAGGAAAGTGCTTACTTAGCATTCCTATCCTGACAAAATTATTTACCGCTGGGCATGTTTAAACATGCCCAGAACTATCGCGTCGGACGATAGTTGAAATTAACTTTGATATTTTCATAAATATCAGACCATCGTCTTGCTATCGTGCATACATTGTTGCGATCACAATGTACGCAGCTCGCGACAATTTGCTGATAAGAGCTTTTCTCGTTGAAGGCTTGATCGTTTCAGTCTTCACCGACGTAAAATTTTCATGCGCCCGATATGTATGTATGTATATATATACCGTATATACGACAAATCTTACTGAAGGTAAGATTTATCGTGGGGCTATTTTTCTGTCGAAACGACTTGGGTTGAAATTTAAAACTTTTATTTTTCCCAAGTCGTTTTGTGGGAAAATATTTTTATTTGTTGTACTCTATACAACTTCATTTGTGGTAGATTGAAAATCGGAAGTTGTATTCGAATGACTAATTTGTCTTGGACTAGACGAGCCTTTGTTTCCGCTGTCTGATATAGTAGGGAGAGACAATTTTGTGCATCTGGGCAAGTAGCGTGGGACTTGTGGTATATCTCTAATAAATTTTTGGGAGACACCACTAGCGGATGCAACCCTATTCCATTGAAGATAGGTCTTGTTGATCTTGATTCTGGGACCACTTCTCGAATGATACTTGTTCTTCTCTTGATATTTTCTAAGAGTGAATGAACGTGTTTTTGTTGAACCAGGCATAGCTCATCCATTTGAGAGCGATTCAAGCATAATCTATACACTAGGTGTTCCGCCTGTACTGCCATATGCGTCTGGTTGTCCAGTTCCAGTAGATTTATCTCCGTTAGTATACTCCATGTACTATGGTATACTTTCAATTTTCCTAAATCGTCATACAGTATTCCTGTATTGTTCAGGGGACTTTTGTGTAGGGTTCCGTTTGTATTTGTCCCATTGCCAGATGGGAACAGCATATTAACACCAATATGTGCTTCATGTTCTGTAGAACATGCAGGAGAGGCTTCATTAGTCAATTAGTCGTACTTGATGATCTTGTGTGTATAACTAGAAAGTCTTAATTTAATTGTGGACTTTAGTATGGACTTAACTTATTTGCTAAAGATATATGTACCAGTATACTACTCATAATAGGGCCTCAAACGGTTGTTGTGTACGACAACCTGCCGGTTGCCTATTTTTATGGTAGTGTTTGTTGGACTGGGTAAATTGATTATCAGATATGGGCCAACTCTGATTTGAGACAGTTTGTGTTTGCGGCTTTCACTTTTGAGGAGGACTTTGTCTCCTAGGTGGAAAGTGAGAGGCCTGACTGTTTTGTCGTAATATGCCTTTGAGCGTTGTGTGCTGGCTAAGAGATTTTTACGAGCCGTGGCATACGATTTTTGGAGTCTGTATTTGAGCATATAGTAATAACTTTCGTGGTTATAAACGGGTTCAGGTTCCCGTTTTAAATAAGATGGGACATCCGCTGTGAAGCCGTAAAGGCAGTCCATTGGGGTTAATTTAGTACCCTCGTGTACACTGTTATTGTACACCAATTCAGCGGTTCGTAGGAATTGATCCCATGTTTTGGGATTTTCGTCTACGATTGTACGCAGATATTCGATTAATGGTCTATAGGCACGCTCTAGTGCTCCATTAGACTGTGGATGGTATGCTGAAGTCTGTAACATCTTTACCTTTATCAGTTTGCTGACCTTCTTGAATAGCTCAGTCAGGAAATTAGTTCCCTGATCGGTGACTATTCTCTTTGGAATGCGATAACGCGTGACAATCTCGTTGAAAAAGATTTGCGCCACCGTTACTGCGTCTCCGTTAGGTATGGCATACCAATCGACAAATTTGGTAAGGTTATCTTGAAAAGTTAAGATATATTTATTACCTAATATGGTCTCTTCTAGTGGACCTACTATAACGAGGTAAACCTTGTCGAAAGGTTGTTCTGCGATGTCCGCTATTAACATTGGCATCTTGAATTGTGGAGATGCCTTCATTGTTTGGCACTTAGGGCATTTTCTTATGTACTTTTTTTTATCGCTAAGCATGTGTCTCCACCAATACTTGCGTCTAATTCTTTTATAAGTCTTAATGACACCCTGATAGCCGCCGAAAGGAGAGTCGTGATAATCCTTTAGGATTGTTTGAACTACCTTGGGGCTCGTGATTATTTCAGGAGCATTGACTGGACTTCTTTCTTGTTTAAGCGTATCAGGGGGTTGTATTTCCGCCTCTGAGGGTCCTTTTCTCTATCCTCCGCTGCCGTGGGCTGTGTTTCAGCGCTGGGGCTCGTGTCGGCCTCTTGGGCTTTCTGTTTTTGAGCTCTGGTCACGGCAAAGCAATGAGCGGGTTTCTTGGTTTTCTTTTTATTTGGGGGATTATTTTCCTCCACATCAGAGTCCATAGTGTGGTGAACTTGGGCTTGTACCGTTAAGGTGTTGCCTGTATAGTCTTCGTTTAATACTTGCGGAATGCGGCTTAATGCATCCGCATTGGTATTATACTTCCCTGGTTTGTATTCGATGGTATAATCGAATTCTGATAATTGTGATGAAATCTCACCAAGCGGGAAGTCGGGTCTTTAACATTTAAGACAACTTTGAGAGGATTGTGGTCGGTGTAGACCGTGAATTTTCTGCCTTGAAGGTAGAATCGGAAATTCCTAGTGGCCCAGATTATAGCCAATAATTCCTTTTCAATAGTGGAGCAGTTTTTCTCGGCTTTGTTTAGCGTTCGGCTTGCATAGGCGATAGGCTGGTCTTTTCCCACCTCTCCTTGGGAAAGCACAGCGCCTAATGCTTCGTTGCTGGCGTCCGTTGTAAGATTAAAGGTTTAGAAAAATCTGGATAGGTTAACAGTGGTGGGGAAATTAGAGCATTTTTAATGCTTTGAAATGCTTCTTGGCATTTCTCGATCCAAGTGAATTTTACGTCCTTGTGGAGTAAATTCGTAATTGGACGAACGATTTTTGAGAAGTGCGGAATGAACTTCCTATAGTAATTGGCGAGTCCCAAAAAGGACTGAACTTGCCGTACTGTTCTAGGAACAGGGAATCTTTGGACGCAGGCCGTTTTGCTGGGGTCTGGTAATGCACCTTCGCTAGAGCATTTTTAGATAAACAACTTCTCGTCTCAAGAACTGGCACTTCTCTGGCTGCAGTTTGAGTTTGTTCTCTCTCAATTTGTTGAAAACTTTGCGAAGTTTATCATTGTGGTCATTTAGGTTTTTACCATAAATGACGATGTCGTCAAGATAAACGAAACATTCGAGGCCTTGTAGGCCTGTCAGAACGAAGTTCATGAGGCGTTGGAATGTAGCGGGAGCTTCTTTGAGTCCGAATGGCATACGCTTAAATTCGTAGTGCCCGTAATAAGTGCTACAAGCGGGCTTATGTCGATCTTTTATGTCGACTAAGACTTGGTGATATCAAGAATATCCTCGATTCGGAGTAGCGAAAATGCGTCGCCAATTGTCTTTTCGTTCAATTTGCGAAAGGCGACAATGACGCGCCACTTTTTTTCACCATCGGGTCCCGCCTTTTTGGGGACAACTTATAAGGGTCAATTCCAAGGGCATTTGCTAGTTTGGACTATCCCGTTGCCTAGCATTTCTCTTAATTGTTTTTTGATTACATGTATCTGGGTCTCTGGTAATCTATAGGCCTTTTGGTTTATGGGCGCTTGATCTTGTATTAAAGGGATATTGTGCGTGATAGCATTTGCATATGTTAGCTTGTCACCTATAAGGTAAAAGATATCATTGTACTCATAACAGAGTGCGGAATCGAAGCTTTTTCTTCCGCATTTAGATTTGGGTCTAGGCTGAGCTCTTGGTCTACCCTGCTGACTCGCGGAGTGGGTGTGGGATCTTCATTATCCGGAAATAAGTATCTTGCGTGCTGTAAGATAGCTGTATTTTCCGAAAAGCTTGCGTTTGTTTTAGGTTGTTGTAACCTTTTTTTGTGAGTATTATTACTTACTTTACTAATTGGCAGGGTATGTGCTTCCTGCTCTGGTGGAGTAACATGTTTTATGGGTACTTTTGACTGATCCGAGTACTCACACGCATTCGTATTTTGGCTAATGGGCCTTGAAAAATTGGTTTTCTTAATACTATTTGACGCTGGAGCCAACTTTGCCTTCAATGAGGTCTTACGGATCTCGCACGCGTCTTTTACAGGGGCCATGGGCCACTTTTTATTCTTAATACCAATTTTATTAAGTGGTGGAGTCGACTTTGCCCTTAAATAGGTCTTACTGAGCTCGCACGCACTGTTGATGGGGATCTTGGGCCAAGGTGGTTTCTTAACACTAATGTTACTAAGTGGTGGAGTCAACTTTGCCTTTAAATAGGTCTTACTGAGCTCGCACGCACTTGTGATGGGGCTCTCTGGGCCACTGTTGTTTCTTAACACTGACTTTGTTGTGTGGTGGAGTCGTCTTTGCCTGAGAATAGGTCTTACTGAGCTGACACGCACCTGTTGTGGGCTTCTTAACCTTGTGGTTACCTTACATCTAGGTATATTGGATGGAGGAGTCAGCTGCATTTTGCTTGTCGGCTTCTGGAGCTCGCTCGCATCTTTAATTTGGCTGTGGGGCCATGTAAAATTTTTGTAACTTTTTTTCTTGCACGGTCATTGTTACCTCTACTTCGGGTCTTACTGAGCTCGCACGCGTCTTGTATGGGCTCTTGGGCTGCGTTAGTAGCTTATATCTAGGTATTTTTGAGAAAGAAGTCTTGCTTGACTTGTGTTCCGCCTTGGGAAGCTCACTGATGTTTGTGTTACTCGCTTGCGGGTTACTCGGCTTGAGAACGTGTTGTGTATCAGTGTCTTGTCCTATTGGTATGACGGCGTAGGCACGTATACGGAGCAGTTGTAATAATAAATTGTTGATGACTACTTGGAAATTGTTAATGTTGAGTATGGCAACTAGCACTGTTTCTTTCCCAGTAGGGAGTAAACTGTTGGCCAGGAAGACTCCATCGCCCTATCTCTTTTGATAGACAGAGCATTTATTCCTTCACTCGCAACGGGACTATGGTGATAAATTTGTGACCTAGCAGGTATGCATATTGGTTCCTCTAAAATAACCAGATGCTGCCCTCATTTCGCTGGTTTCTTGATCACCCAGACAGCTCTTTTGAGATGCCTTGGAAACACTGCATGTAGATAGCTTAACCTGTTTAGGTTCCATCTTTTCAGCAAGTGACCTCACTTCGAATGCTTTTCTGGAATACAGCTTGTCCGTTTTGCATGACAAGGGCACAGTAAACTCTTCGGGATTTGTTTCCGTACAAGGAAGCTTGAGCTTGGGCTTTCAACGTTACAATTGTTTTATAGGAAATCGTTTAATAACAGGCCGTCATCGGAAAGACCTGGCAGGTTTTGTACAACCTGAAACATGCAGGGAATTTTGTTTATAAAATTGAAGTCGCCCTTGCAATTTCCCAATGTCTTTCTGGTTCCAGAAGGGGTCTGTAAAGTGCATATCTCATTGGAATTAATTATCTTGAGGTCTTTAATTGCTCTTTTCTTAATAATACTAACCTCAGCACCAGTGTCCACTACTAGTTTTGTATGGCCGTTAAGGCTTAGATTAGATTAGATTTGTAAAGGGCTGTATAGGCGTTAGCCTCGCAATCAGTGCGATCTGAATGATCTATTGTGAGTCCCCGTTGAATTTACTCAATTTATAGGGTTAAGACTGTTAATAAAGTCTAGAACCTGGGCTTGAGGTTCCATACGTAACTTGGTGGACGAAAAGCATGTTCAAGGTGGAGTAATCTCCGCCTGGCCAAAGCTTCGCAGTTGCAGAGCAAGTGCTCCGAGGTTTCGTGAGCATCCTGACAGAAGCGGCAGGATAAATTCTAAGCCAAACCCAGCTTGTTTAGGTGATACCTCAAGGGGCAATGGCCTGAGAAGAGCTCAGTGATCATTTTGAGCTCTGTTCTTCTAAGGAGTAGGAGTTCTTTTGTTTTTCTGCCAGAGGTGTCGATAAACTTTTTTGCACGACTAAGTCCTTGTAGCCTTCCCAATACAGGGTTTTTTGTTTATTCTCCCAGTTATTTAGGGTAGCTTTGATGTAACACTTTGAAGTGCCACAAAATGGCTCTCGTCCGACAAACTGAGTTTCCGCTCCTCTTTTGGCTAGGCCATCCGCAATTTCATTGCCTTTGTGGCCCTCATGTCCTGGTACCCTCATGAGGATAACTTTGTTTCTCCTTGATAGATTTTTGAGGGTTTGTAGACATTCCCAGACTATCCCTGACTTGGCAGTGTAGGACTTTAAGGCCTTGAGGGCAGCCTTGACTGTCCGAGAGGATATTAATGGTTGATTTATGGCTCTTTTAATGCAGGTATTGGCACATTCTTCTATGGCTAATACCTCGGATTGGAATACGGTAGGGGTAGGGCCTAGTGCCCTTGATATATGGCATCTGGGGCCGTATACACCCAATCCGACCCCACTGTTTGTTTTGGAGCCGTCTGTATACCACACCATCGATCCTTGTTAGAAGGACGGTTTAGTGGAACGCGATTGTTGTCGGTCTCCAAGAACCACTTGGAATGGTCTTACAAAATCCACTCTGGGTGTGATTATATCAGATATTGTCGTCACTTGCTCGAAGCATATCTGTTTTAAGATCGCCTGGCTTTAACTGTTTCTCCTTTTTGTGCTCTAATACCACTGCAGATCGCTTCCTTTTTCACCTGCAAATGCAGGGGTGCAAGGTTTATTAAGGCTTACATGGCTGCTGTAGGACAGGTTCTCATGGCGCCAGTTATTCCTAGACAGGCACGCCGCTTGGTTTTTTGAAGCAGAGCCTCAGCCGTCTTTTGATTAGTTTTTGGCCACCATGCGAGGGCAGCATAGGTGACCATGGGTCTAACAACCGTGGTGTACGTCCAGTACATCATTTTTGGCTTCAGACCCCATGTTCTGCCAATGAAGCGACGACACGTGTAGAGAGAACGCATCGCACTATCCGTCACTCTGGACAGATGCGAATTCCAGGTAAGTTTCTTTTCTAGGGTTATCCCCAGATATTTGACTTCGTCTGAAAATATCAATTCCGTATTATCAAGAAGAGGAGCCGTTAGTGAAAGCTTCGATCTCCTTGTGAACGGACCGATAACCGTTTTGTTGGGGTTTATGCTAAGGCCTTTGCTTAAACACCACGTGCGGACTTTGGAGAGGGCTATTTGCATGAGGTCGGATATGAATTGATCATGCTTGCCCCGTGTTGTAACTAATAGGTGATCCGCGTAGCCTTGAACATTAAAACCCGAACTGGTCAACTTCTCTAGCAGATCATCAATCACGATCGACCAAAAGAGTGGAGAGAGAACTCCTCCTTGTGGGCAGCCTTTTGCTGCGGTGATCGTGACTGAGCAGTTCCCTAGAGATGTGGTTATCCTCCTGCTTCTAAGCATGGAGTCTATCCAGTTTACCGTGGAGGGCTCAAAGCCTTTATCCTCGGCAGCTGATTTAATTGCATCGAAGGAGGTATTGTCGAAGGCTCCTTCTATGTCCGCAAATGCACATAAAGCCACCTCTTTTGCTTCGACCGATTTTTCGAGGTCTTTGACTAGTGTGTGAATGGCAGTCTCAGTAGACTAGCCAGCTTGATAAGCGAACTGCTTAGAATGAAGTGTTGATTTAATCATAATTTCACTTCGAATGTGTAGGTCTAGGATTTTTTCCATGGACTTAGGCAAGAATGAAAAGAGGCTGATGGGTTGGAACGATTTAGCTAGAGAACTAGCTCTTTTTCCTGCTTTAGGTATAAATACCACCCTGACGTCTCTCCAACGTTGGGGAACGTACCCTAGAGCGTAACTGGCTCGAAAAAATTTTTGTAGTGGAAAGAGTATTTCTTCAACACCTTGTTGTAGTAAGGCGGGAAAAATGCCGTCTTCTCCAGCAGATTTAAAGTGCTTAAATGTGCCAATGGCCTATCTAACCTTGTTAGGAGTGAAGATTCTTCCCGCAAGGCTTATTCTCCTGTTAGAGACTCCGTGCTTGTCCACCTCAATCGGGTCTGGAGCTATCATTCCTTGATCGGGAGTGAGAGAGTCGGGAAAATGAGTTTCTAATAAGAGCCTGACTGTTTCCTCGCAACTCTCGGTGTAGTTCCCATCTTACTTTTGAAGTGTGCCTATACCATTCGTGTGATCCTTTCAAAGTACCTTATGTAGCCTGATAGCTGCGGGCAATTGATCTATGCCATCGCAGAAGGTCCGCCAGATTCTTCTTTTGGATCTCCTTAGTTCCGTGTTATATTCCGTTAGAACCATTTTATATTCCCCCCAGATGCCAGAGAGCTTAGCTCTGTTGAATAGTTTCCTGACTTCTTTTCTTTTCAAACTCAGATCCCTATTCTACCATGGTACCTGCCGATTGCAAGTCTTTTGTTTCAGAGGGCAACTGTGTTCGAATGAAGTCATTACAGCCGTTTGAAGCTGCGTAGTGGCTGAGGCTAGCTCCTCAGTCGTGCTAATGCTACCGCCGTGAGAGTCAACTACAGCCTTAAGGTGTTGTCGATAGAGTTCTCAGTTAGTTAATTTAGGGATTCGGTACTCCTGACATGTGTTGAGTGTGGCATCTATATCGAACCTGATGTGTCTGTGATCTGACATGGAAATATCGTTCGATATATGCCACTTGCTTATTTTTGTACTTATGAACATACTGGCAAGTGTTAGGTCCAAGACATCTTGTCTAATGATGTTCATAAAGGTTGGCTTATTACCTCGATTTAGTATCTCTAAGTTGTTAGACAATATAAAAACGTAAAGGTTCTTACCCCTGGCATTGGTATCCGTGCTGCCCCATGGCGTATGATGTGCATTTGCATCGCATCCAATAATGAAATGCTTTCCTCTGCGTTTACAGTAGTTGATGAGCCGTTTTAGCTCTGGGGGAGGTAGTGAACCCGCTTGTCCAGGAAAGTAGGCTGAGGTAACTACTACATCGTGGCTACCTCCTGAAGACCTCGACAACTGCTGTAACCACGTCCCTCGAGATGAACTGTGAAATAGGAATAATGTTTAGTTTAGTGTTGAGCAGTAGTGCCGCCCTAGTATATTCATGTTGGCCTTGATGTACCCAGGGCTCCTGAATGAGAGACAGACTAAGTTTCTCCGAGATAAATCTCCCGCTAAGCACGTCTGATGCCGCTTTAGCATGATGGAGATTTATCTGAAGGCAACTTAGGTGATCATTGGCCACGACTAAGATGGCTTTTTATGGCCGCTGTCAGACTTGGTGGTGGATCCCTTAGGACCTTTGCTTATGCCCGGCTTGGCACGGACAGGAGAGGGCTTCTTCTTAGTCTTTGTAGACTTCTGTTCGGAAGTCCCCGACTTGGGCTCTGCAGTTCCTGCTACTTTACTAGGGCCCGCCTTTGCCTTGACCAGAAGTTTGGGGCTGCTGACTCCTGATGTCCAAGGCTGAGGACCGTCAGCCAGAGTTTTAATCTGACTTGGGCCATCCCCAGCTTCCGACACTGCCTTTACTGTTCCACCCTTGGGTCTTAGTTGGACAGACCCGAACTTAAACCCAATTGCGAATTGAGCCTTCGTTAGCTCTGTGACTGAGGGTTTTTGTACTCTGCGCAACACTATCCATTCAGACACGTTTAATCACAAGATTTGGTCCTTCCCAGGGCTTTAGCTCCGCAACTAAACCTTTCAGCCACGTCACGGTGTCTTGATTGGCGCAGTTAAGAACCAGCCACCCTGGTCTAAATGTGGAGGCCAGGAAACTTGGTTTTAGGGGCTTTGCTTTCTCTCAAGATAACACCCTGTACGGACTACAATTGATCCGCGTTGAGTTGTATAACCGACGGGAAGAATACCCACCCGAACGCTCACTGCAACCTCCTTATAGGAAGGCTGCTTACGCGAAGGCAGGGAGGCGTGCTTCTTTGAAGGATTCTCCGTTGCTGCCTTGCTGCGTTTAGCACTAGGTTGCTCCACTTTAGGAGAAGAGTCGTCAGAGCGAGTCCGTTTTTTTAGACTCTCCTCATTCCTCTGATCTATCTGAAGTGCAGCAATCCTTCTAGCCTCTGCTTCTGTGTGACCGTGTTTTAAAAGCCATTTAAACCTTTTTTGGCCGCGCCAGAGAGCTTTGGCTTGCACTCTTTGCAAATGGGAACTTCAGTGTTCCCGCTGTCCTGTTGGCCATGTTCTGGAGACCTAAGAAGGTCCTCCTCGTCTAGGGGGAGTGTATCCATCACATCACCATCACATGAAGGACTTGTAATGTCCTGGATATTGTAGTGGTCGCTAGGAACCCCGTATTGGGTTGTTGGTACATTGAGAGGTGCACCTCCCTCAGAATTTATGGAATTTTCAATTTTGTTCCCACGAGTATGCTCGGAAAGGTTGTCGAGATAAGGCTAGGTTTGAAACCGGAGGTCGCCTGGTATCCGGAGTCCATTGTTATAAGACACACTCACGCAGTGCCATTCACGCAGTGCCAGGCACGATTGTTTACACCTGGGATTACGGGTTTTATCGAGTTTTACTCTCTAGATCCGCCGTATTGAGTCAGGCAACCAGCAGCACCCCAGGGGATGCCTACCAGCTGCCTGTGCAGGAACACCTCGGGCAGGATGTGACTCTTCATCACGTACGGACGGTCTTGGGAAAATTCCTTCCCTGATGTGGCGTTAATGTAATTAAGCGCCTTATACCCACCTTGCTCCCCCGTTAAGGCTTATGTCCAGTGGAATTTTCACTGTAGGGACACCGGAATCGGGCGCTTGAGGTGACCCTTTTTGATTTGCGTTGTGGGTTTAAAGTCGATCCGGGGAGTTTTGGGCCGACTGCATGTCGTTTCCCTGACTCCGGGCTTCCCATTTTTTCTTTTGGCGCGAATCTGCGCCTGCGTGTCCTCGGCGACCACAAAAGGTGCATTTGAGTCTTATGTTGAAGAGTTGAGGACTTTTTGTGTTGTGTTGATCCTGTGTAGATCTATAGGAGAGGCGTGGAGGCACAATCTGTTGTGTTTGTTGTGTTTTTCTCCATAGATTTTGCAGTTTGAGCAGAAAGGGGTGTTTTTGAGCTTTAGGCAATCTGAATACGTATGACCCTTTCGCTGGCAGAAATTACACGGGATGTTACGTACCAGTGCATCTGTGTCCGATTTTCTGGCATCAGTGTTTGTAAATGGCCTTTGTCGTGACTATGATGAACCTGGATTATTCACATTAAGTGAAAACTGATTTGGGTTTGGAGCTCGAGGTAATGCGAACATAGGTTTGGAAGGCATGTGATAGTAGGGAGCTCTATAGTAAGCTCTCACTCGTAAATCTGGGTCTACTGGAGCCAATGGAGGAGCTTGTACCAGAGGAGTCTGGACGAATGTAGCACCTTGCTGTAATTTCTTCATGTCCAGGGCTTTTTGAATTAGTGCTTCTAAATCTCCTTCTCCCTGCGTGAGCAAATATTGACACAAGTGTGCGTTAGTTACTTCACTTTTCTAAGCGTTTTTGGCGAAATCGATCAGCTGTGTTTTCACAGCAGGGACTGCCTCAGCTCCATACTTCTGTGTTGCTGGCTCGTTGCAAATCGTCAACAACTGTTTCAATTTTGTAATGAAAACAGTGAGAGATTCTAACGGGTTTTGTCTGGTTGCAATTAATTTGTTCATCAGCTTACGATATGTCTCACAGGGAAGGTATGTTCTGTTTAGACGTTCCTCTACTTCCCTAAATGAAGCAGGGACGTCTGAAGCGAATAATTGGTATGCGTCACCTCTGAGTCTTGTGGGAAGAACCTGAATGAAAGCCACTTTTTCTTCATTATTTAGGCATAGTTTGTTTGCAGCAGCCAATGAAGGTTTGTAGCTCTCGTCCCAATTGTGGGGTACTTTCACCCGAAAATAAAGGAACGAGTTGAGCTGTGAGCTTAGCTACCTTAGCGTAGTCCACCATTGTGTTTAGTCTATTGACAAGAAATTTAAATTTGGGTAGACTAGCTGGGATTGTTTCTGGGCTGAATTCCGTTAAGGATTCTTCGAACCAATCGATCAGCAGATCTTCGTGAGTTGGTTCAGCTAATTTACCGTCGCTGTCACTATCACTATCACTGTGACTTAACCTAATACACTTATTCTTTTCTAGATCTAAACTGAGTGAGCGCCGGGAGTCGGAAAACTGTTCAAGTTCCTCTCGGAACTTTATTGTTTTTTCTTTTAAGGTCTTCAACTTGGCGAGCCTGGTCTCACGCTCTGATCTAAGGCGTCACAATGGGTAATCGAGAGTTTATCCGTTTCCCGCGCGCTCTCGTATAATTTATTTAAAAACTTATCTAAACTTACTTGACTATTCGGACCTGGCAGAACGGTTCCGCGTCGAAGTCGAGGTCCTGTTTGGCGAAATTCAGCAGCAAATGCTGTACCTTCACCGGGGTGCTGAGTTTTTGCCCCTGGGGCTGATCCCGCGTTGATCGCGCGTCGGCTAAAGATGGAGAGTTTTTCCTCGCTGCTGTTTCTGTTTCCTGCTGAGGTAGAGCGGGATTGTCGGCTGGCATATGATGTTTGGTGAAAAGGGGGGGGGGGGGGGGCTTCTTGCCTGCTTAAATCCCTTTGTTGTGTTTGATAGGGGGGTTTCTTTAACCGCCTTCAAGTTCCCTCTGAATCCTTTGTCGGTTGATTTCGGCTTACTTTTGCCCAAGGCCCCCCAGGGCCGTCTTAACTTCCCGTGGATCTAGTTGAAAAGCGGGCTTATGAGCAGTTTTCGATTTCCTCTTCAACTCCGGATCGTTGACTGCTAGCGTTTGGTTGTCTGCTTGGCTACAACTTCAGGCTGCTTATCGAGCTGTGTCCTGGCTGATCTGTATTCGTCCTTGTGGGGTAGTTTGAAATGTTTCTCCTCTTCCTTCTGTGATGTGTTCGCTGGTATCCCTCAGTGGTGCCTGTGCACTAATTGGGGTGAACGCTTGCCCGCCTGGTGCAGAGGCGCCTAGAGATGGTATCTACCCGAGTGTTGGGGGTGACTTGGCCTGAGTGGCTTCGTCAAGGGAACCTCTTAGGTTCGCAGGATAGCGGATTTTAAAGCTCTTATGCCTTTCTATTTTGACTTTTAGAAAGCAGGCTTCCACTATCTTACCGTCTGCGCCAATTTTGTTATATATTTGGGGTACTCACTGATCACCACTATATGCCGTCAACTGCTTCTTTTCGTGGGTTTACCTTGGTTCGAGAATATGATTTCACTGGTATCCGGATTGAATAAAAAAAAATCACAACTCTTCGCTGCACTGATCACCATATATTTTTTTATGAGAAACTACAATTTTCCTTTTCTTTCTTATTATTTCTAATCCTATCTTATTCACAATTTTCCTCTTCTTTCTTTGTTTAATCTACACTTAACTGTGTTTTTAAAAACTGGCGACCGCTCGAGAGCCTTTTTTCTGACCAAAACCCGGAACACTATCTACTCTAGACTGATCTTAAAAACCGACTGTTGAAAACTGACTCTTTTCATGCTTAAAACTCGACTGCACTTGACTTCGATTTTCGTAATCGCAAGTCTAGTTGTTCAGGATAGGAAAGTGCTTACTTAGCATTCCTATCCTGAGAAAATTATTTACCGCTGGGCATGTTTAAACATGCCCAGAATTATCGCGACGGACGATAGTTGAAATTGAAATTTGATATTTTCATAAATATCAAACCATCGTCTTGCTATCGTGCATACATTGTTGCGATCACAATGTACGAACCTCGCGACAATTTTCTGATAAGAGCTTTTTTCGGTGAAGACTTGATCGTTTCAGTCTTCACCGACGTAAAATTTTCATGCGCCCGATATGTATGTATGTATATACATACCGTATATACGACAAATCTTACTGAAGGTAAGATTTATCGTGGGGCTATTTTTCTGTCGAAACGACTTGGGTTGAAATTTAAAACTTTTATTTTTCCCAAGTCGTTTTGTGGGAAAATGTTTTTATTTGTTGCAAAGCAATTTGAAGAAATTGCTGATGGCAATTTATTTGCCTTGTAGATATATAAGCTAACCATGTGTTGAGCATGATTAGCTTATTTCTATTTATGAAAATCAAATATTCTCCAATTTTTTAAAAATGGTAATTATTAATTACAATTATCGTTTTTAACCCTTTTTAAGTATACAACAGGGCGGTTCGGCGGTTTTTTTTCAGTTTTTTAACAAAAAGATAGTAGCAGAAAAACTGCATAATCGTGACTAAAGAATAGGATTGTTATAAGAAAACCAAAACATGTATCAAAGTTGACGTGTAATTCAGTGGTTAAAAGAAAATCAATTTTCGATACGTGAAAGAGTTTGTAAAGAAGAGAAGTAAAATAGAGAAAACTTAAAGTGTTCACAGTGTCTTATATATGTACATGCCCTCCTATAACAAACGGCAGGATCACGCCACCCCGTGGCTAGTGGATAACTTCGGCTTGTCAGATCTCAGACCGTAAGTACCCCATAGGCAGTTAAAAAAAACTGTAACAAATTGGCGCAGCCGGTAAGATAGAGGAAGCCTTCTTTGCAAAACAACAAAAATATAAGCGCTTGAAAAGCCTCTATCTACCAACGAACAAAAAGGAGTTAAAGACGGGATCGAATGCTGGGCAAGACAGCCTACCCTCCGCCTGAAGTTGAGTCTGGCTTCAGGAGTATTTCGATCTTGTCGGCTCCCAACGCTCGGGGTCGGACAGCTTTAACTGCCTTTGTTTGTAAAACACTTAGCCACCCCCTCATCAAAGCACCCAAGTGCCAACGTGGGACAATAGCGGGCTTCATCCCAGCCCAGGAAAAATAGACGTCCACATTAAGAGGAAAATTCCAAACCGACACCTGAGGGATGATCAGATACACTCCAATCTGCGATCCGGAGCTGAAAGGGACTTCGAAGTAGGCAACGCGCGCCACTTTCAGCTTTTATCCAGGGGAAGTTAAGAAGGCCACAGGCCCGCCCGGCATCACTGAAAATCTCCAACAGCAACCGATTCAACGATCCTGATTTGAGAGGGACCTCGAAGAAGGCAAAAGCCCCCCTCTCAAATACAACGAAGGGAAATAAGACGGCAGGAGCACCCTAGTTGCAAAATTTTTATACACGGTGGTCCATGAGCGAAGAGAGCTCGCGCCAAGAATCATCGCCGGAAATCCAACTTCCACCAACTCCACAACGATCCTCCTCGCCGGGCGACGCACAGAGGGTACCAGTACAACACCCCTAGCAAATTCAACAACAAGAGGAGTCCCGTTAAAGAGCGGGACAATCCTGACAGGTCCCCACCAAGTAAGAAACACTTTGAATTTAGAATTATATTTAAAAAATTTGGAACAGAAAGTGCGAAACTCCTCCGAACTCTCTGTGAACCAGTGCGAATCAGTAGAAAAGCAGATCGAAAAGTCGAGAAAAGAAAGATTGGAAACAATCGAAAAATTTAAAATTATCACAGAGAAGTTCAAAAAGAGCTTAAAGGAGTGTGAAGAATTTTCCCACTCTCTCGGGGTAGATATCATCCAAAATAATAGTGCTAGGCTAAGAGAAAGTGCCATCGAAGACAGTGTCAGTGATTCCACCACGAGTGAAGTCCTTTTAAATTAGCTGGGCGATTCCCTTCTGGAGACTAGCAACGAAGATACTAGCTCCCGAATAGTGTAAAATTCTAGTTTCTAAATCCCCAATTTAAGCATGGCAGATTACGCTAAAATCGCCAAGCTAACTGCCCAGCTCGTTCCCCTATTCTCGGGAGAACAGCACCCAAAATACAGCCTTGAGCTCCAAACATTCCTAGGATGCTGCAGGCAGGTAATTCAGTGCATTTCGGTGGCGGAACTATCAGCATTTTTACAAATCTTCCCCAACAGAGTTAAGAGGCGAAACTTATCAGCTTTTTGCCTCAAATATGCCCACTACTTTCAAATAAGTAGAAGAGCTGATAAATCGCACATACCTGCCTAGAGAAACTTACCAGTAACTGGTAAATAAATTGATTACCACAAGGCAGTATCCTTTGGAAAATCTCACAGCCTTCACGGCACGAGTAAAACAAATGCTGGCACTCTGCAATGAAACAGCAGAATCCAAGTACGAAGCCACAGCAACACCAGCTGTTAAAACGCAGCTGGAAGATTTCGCAAAAAATGCATAAAAGGCTGGCGTAAATAACCCGAATATGTGCCAATATCTTCTGACCTTGACAGACGGCACTGTGGATGACCTCGTACAAAGAGCACTTGACATGGAGCGTCTCCAGCAAAGTGCTCTATTCCTGCAACCTCCACGACAGTTCCAAACCAATATGTTGCAGAATACATTGCCAAATTCTGCCTGTACCAGTGTACCAAATAACGCACAATTAAATCGAAGTAGTACTCTAGTAAATCAAAGCGTATATAATCCTGGCATCATATCATACTCACAGGATCCCCGGCAAAACAATATGCCCATTAACCCAAGTAGTCACATACCAACGTTACAGTTCACACAGGCCGGCACAGCATATATTAAACAGGAACCACAATCGCCAAATAAAAATTATAATGTAAATATTAAAAATACCTATTTAAATTAAATCAGTTGTAGTTTTTGTAATCTAAGAGGCCACACATATGCTGATTGCCTCAAAAGGAAAAAGACGCCTTATTGTGTGAACTGTAAAATGTATAGCCATGACGTGCGTGACTGCCGAAGAAACAATAATAGTTTCCAGAGACCACATAACAATAATGTATTACCAAATCAACGACCAAGAGACCCACAAGGTCCCAACAATTCTCGAGTATACAACGTACGTAAGAAATGTGAATTTTGTGGTCTTTCTGGACATGCAGTTAATAGCTGCCAACAAAAACGCAAATGGGAAGCACGGAGTCAGGGGGCGCGTTTAGGCGGAGACCAAACCGGTCAAAATTTCTGGTTTTTCCTCCGCGTAATTATAAACCATACCAAATTGGTTGGTACTTTAAAATGGTTGTGACCAAACACTTCCAAACCAGTTTGGTAAGTGCGCATAAACTGCACGCAACTACAATTACCAAAACCCAACCTCAAAATACATCACAACACACAACACTTGACAGTAAACGTAAGAATTTTGCAAAAAAAGGTTAATATGAATCGTTGGGGTTTTGAAGAAACAGCAACACTATTGGACTTGTGTATTGAACAAAAGGTCCAAGAACAAATGGATGGAAAAAAGTATAGGCTAAAAGATGTTTTTTGCAAGGTTACGTACGAGCTAAATTCAAGCGGATATAATAGAGAAGTAAACCAAGCAATAATTAAGTACAACAAATTGAAAGCGCGGTATTTCAATATAAAACAAAAACATGCAAAAAGTGGAGCAGGGAAAATTGATTATCCCTTCATGAAAAAACTCGATGTTATATTTTCTTGCCGTCCCAGAGTAGCCAACTCAATGCACTGTGGAGTTGAATCTACTGCTGGAAAAAATTTTACCCAAAATGAGTCAGAGGAAAATGATACTCCAGGTAAAGTACCTATATATATTATCATAAGATTTGTACTCTAAAATAGTATTATTATTTTCAGATGATGTAACAAATGAGTCTAATTTAGAAGAGGGCCTGCGTAATGCTTTAACACCGGAAACAAAAGGCCGCAGTGCTACGTGAAAATTCGAACAATTTATGTTTTACTCCATCAAATAAAAATTGTTTAATTTCATGTCGGACTTCTTATGCGAAAGCCTTGGAAAACGCTGTTGAGGTTTGGGGTGCTGTGCAGTCTAATCTTCAAGAAAAATATATGCAGGAGCAAGAAAAATTAATACATCAGGCTTTTGAAGAGCGAATGCAAAAACAAGAGCAAGAATATCTACAAAATTTATTGTCGAATGTAATCCAACGAGCAGTTGGTGAACCACAATACTATTACTACAATTCAAACGTATAGCTCATACATGTTACAGTAGCCGCCACAAAAATTAAAAGGATATCTTTGTTAATTTCTTTATTTAGAAGTGTGTTTATTTTTCTAGTATTAAATTCATTCTTTTGTGCCTTAAATCTCAGTTTTCGTGGCGAATACTATAGTACAGTCAGAAGCTATATACCTATACTGCCAAAGTGAAAAATGGAATATTTTGTGATATATTCCTTTAAATGGTCACGAATTTCGATCGCCAATGGGTAGCACGTTCTACATATATTTGCTCTCTTTCAGGCTGGTCATCGCAGGCTAGTTCTTCATTTCTTTCTATGCATGTATTTTCTTCAGAATATTTAATTAAATTGTGAAGTGTACAGCATGCTGCAACGATTTTAGGCATGAAAGAATAATCAATATCGCATTTTTTGGCTAATATTCTCCAACGACTTTTGAGGTTGCCAAACGCTATCTCAACATTAACTCTGGCTTTATTTAAGCAGACGTTGAAGTTTTCTTCATCTGATGGTAAGTTTCGGCCAACATAATCCTTCATTAGCCATGGCAATAACGGATACGCTGGATCTCCAATAATATAAAAGCTTATTTCCTTCCCTGCAATATCTTTGTATTCCTAAAAACAATAATGAAAGTGTATTAATTCAGTAAATTGTTATTGAATATACCTTTGGTATAAGTATGTCATGGTTGCAGTATAGCGTAGAACCTTTAAAAACTGAGGCGTCATGGACACTACCAGGATATTTACATGATATGTCACGGAAAATGCTAACATAAATTAAAATATATAATATATTTATAAAACAAAGCCTACGAAGTACTATAATCGACTACGGCGTTCGATATAATGGACTCCCCTCCCTTTCGATTAACGAAATCTTTTCTGCCATTTGAGGGTGGAATAATTGATACATGTGTGCCATCAATGCAACCAGTAATTTGGGAAACACCGCTTTTAGCCTTGAAATATGAACTAATCTCTTCTGCTTCTTCTTTTTTGGCATATATATTACTTTTGGCATAATATATGAAACAATTGCATTTACTACCTTATACAGAATTTTCTTCACGGTCGATTTGTGGAACCCGAACAGTTCTCCAATTTCTCGATATACGGCGCATAAAGCTAATTTAAATAGAGCTATTGCTACTTGCTTTTCTACTGACGCGGTTTTAGGATTATCTTTAATGAAATTTGTTTTGAGCTCTAAATATGAACGCAACACATCACAAAGGCTTACGAAAGTCGCTTTGGAAACCCGAAAGTCAGACATCCACTCATCTTCAGAATACTTTTGGAGCATAATAAATGTCCACTGGGTATCATCCCTACTGAATGTCTCACACGATCTGACAAAAGGTTGTCTTGAAAAAATTATTTTTTGTAGCATACTTGATGCAGCATATACGTCTTTATGAATTGTTCTTCTTATTTCACTAAAATAAAAATAGCTATGGGTCAATAAGGCATACAGAATAAATGTATTAGAATTTCTCACCTTAGACATTTGAGAAATATCTTTTTTTTGTATTCCTCAATTTAACGCGTTTAATTAAATAAAATTTAAAAAAGTTTTCGAGATCCATCCTGGGAGTTGACAGTTGTTACCTTTTCAATTTGAGGTTATGCTACTGGACCGCATAAACCGAAACCTTATTCATACCAAACTAGTGTGCGATAACTGGTTTGGTGTCCGCCTAAACGCGCCCAGGTAAACGACGTACAGTCGACCCAAAACTCCCCGGCTCGACTATAAATTACCCATCAAATAAAACAGGGTCCCCTCAGCAGCCCGATTCCAGTGTCGCTACAGTAAAGCTTCCTTTAGACACAGGCCTGCACGGCCAAACTAAACTGGTAGTTGACACAGGCGCTGAGGTAAGTATAATAAAGCAAAGGTCAATAAATGACCCAAAAAAAATCAACCACAATGAGGCATGCACCCTTCAAACTCCATTTGGTACCGAATAGACGCTTGGAAATTGCCAGGGAAACTTCGTTTTCAAAAACAAAATCCCCTGCAAGTTTCAAGTCGTAAAGAACTTGCTTGGCCTTTCCGATGATGGACTTCTAGGAAATGATTTCCTAGCAGAAAACTGTAACATTGAGGGTCCTAATAAGGCACTACGGTTTCCTCGCACGGAGACTAATCCCGATGAATTTGCTTTGCCATTGATGTTTGAAACGGACAAGCTACATTATGAAAAAGCAGTCGAAGTAAGAACACTTGCAGAAGAATTAGAGTCTAAACAGGCTGAACTATCCACCTGTAGTGTTTTCAAGGCTTCTCAAATGAGAAAAGCTGGCTGCCAAGCTTCAAAAGAGCTCAAGGAATGTGACATAAACTGTCTGGGCGAACAAGAGACCGACGAAATCAGGCAGCAATTGGTTACCTTTAAGGAACCAATCTGCATACCTGTGCGCTCTCAAATTATTTCCCCAGTCCAGCTAAAAACTCAAGAATAAAAGCTCTGTTTATCCCAAGAGATAAGCGATGGAGTCTTCTTGCCAAACAGTTTGCTGTCATCTGGAGAAGAATTAGTGCTGGTCAGTATTCTCAACTCTAACAGTCATCAAGTTGTCATACATAGCTTAAAGCTACAGCTATTTCCAATAAATGACTACACAATAGTCCCATTAACACACACCAAAGACCACAACCATACGCACATTCCCATACCAAATATAAAGGCAATATCAAACAACATAATAGACGGAACTGAGTGTCTAAAGCCTGCCAAAAAGGTGCATATAGCTCTTCCGTCCAAAATACCGAGGCATAGATCATTATTAAATAAACAACGACCATATAAACCGTTATTATATGGCGAGTCGCTAAAGCCTATACTAAAGGTGCATATTACTCCACCGTCACAAAAAATTCTACATGGTCAAACAGCAATAGCATCGACGCGCATGAGTATATCACACAACCTATGGCAAAGACCACACAGGTGTACCAAACTCAGCCGTCAACAGAACAGAAAGCAGATACCCGCAACATACTAGCTTCAGCACAATAAAGCCTCAAAAGGAATCACATAAGCCTCACCTACTTACAGGTCAAAAACTTAAAAGGAAGAGTAAGTCAAACCAAGGTTCAGCCGACAAAACGGCAATATTACAGTATGTACGATATCTATACCCGGATTATGAGACTCCGGACGACCCAAAGCAATACCTGGCATATCTAGGCTAGAGCAAGAACTCAGCCTAGACCCTAATTTGACCGCAGAAGAAAAAAATTCGATATCAGATCTCTGCGAAGAGTATAACGATATCTTCTTCCTCAAAGGTGACAAACTCACCTACACAAATGCGATAACGCATAACATTCCATTAGAGCAAGATCAAGCACCAGTAAATCAAAAAATTTACCGCTTACCTGAAACACAGCGGAAAGTAATTAACCAGCAGCTAAAAGAAATGCCAGACAGCCGGATGGTCCAGTCTAGTAAAAGCCCCTGGATTTCACCTCTACTAGTTGTCACAAAGAAAGTGATACCTGACGGTGGAAAAAGGTGGCGCGTCGTTGTCGACTTTCGTAAATTAAACGAAAAGACAGTTGGAGACGCATTCCCGCTACCCCGGATCGAGGACATTCTCGACCAACTAGGACACACTTTCTGAAATATTTCACCACTCTCGATTTGGCCAACGGCTATCATCAAGTTCTTGTCGACAAAAGCGATTGAATAAAACTGCTTTCAGCACAAGCTATGGGCACTACGAGTTCAAGTGTATGCCATTCGGGCTCAAAGGGAAAGGATCCATCGCCACTTTTCAACGCCTAATGAATTTCATCCTGACGGGCTTACAAGTCCTCGAATGTTTCGTTTACCTAGATGACATTGTCATCAATGTTAAAATTTAAACGACCACAACGAAAAGTGGAGAAAAGTCTTCGACAAGTTGAGAGAGCACAACTTGAAACTGCAGCCAGAGAAGTGCCAGTTTCTACGAAGAGAAGTTGTTTATCTAGGACATAAATGTTCTAGCGATGGAGCCCTACCAGACCCAAGTGAGACGGCCTGCGTCCAAACATTTTCTGTTCCAAGAACAGTAAGGCAAGTTCAGTCATATTTAGGACTTGGCAATTACTACAAGATATTGATTCCAGACTTCTCCAAAATTGTACGTCCAATCACGAATTTACTCCGAAAGGATGTAAAATTCGCTTGGACAGAGAAATGCCAGGAAGCATTTCAAAGCGTAAAAATGCTTTAATTTCTCTATCACTTTTGATTTACCCCGATTTTACAAAAAATCTTTTACTCTTACTACGGCCGCAAGTAACGAGGCTCTAGGAGCTGTTCTTTCTCAAGGAGAAGTCGGAAAGGACAAAGCCGAAAGAAATTACTCTACTACAAAAAAGAGTTATTGGCTTTTGTGTGGGCTACCAAGAATTTCAGGTGCTATCTTCTAGGCCGGAAATTCACGGTCTATACTGACCATAAACCTCTCAAAGGTGTCTTCAATATGAAAGACCCTACTTCCCGTTCAACATCGAATTCAAACCCAGGAAGTACAACACTAATGGCGATGCACTAAGTCGCATCCCTCAAGCATTAAAGGAAGACAATTTAGGCAATACCTTAACGGTAAAATCCCTAGTCCACCACACGATGGACTTAGATGTGGAGGAAGACGATTCCACAAAAAAAAGCAAAAGAAAAAATGCGCTCATTGCTTCGTCGTGACTCGAGCTCAGAAGCAAAAGGCTCAAAAGACAATAAATGGCTCCAGTGTGGAGACAGAAGAGCACACGAAAGCGGACCAAAACGAAATTTAACTCACGGCGGCGGAAACACTAGACCCAGCAACGCTTGACCCGCATGTAAGTACGATTAAGACACTCGAAGTTATTACGAGCCCCATGGAGATTCAAACAATCCTAAAAGATTATCACAATTCTCCATTCGGTGGTCATCAAGGTGTCATAAAAACTTACAAACGTATAAGACGCAAGTATTGGTGGAGACACATGCTTAGCGACATTAAAAAATACATTAAAAAATGCCCAAAGTGGCAGATGATGAAAGCATCTCCACAATATAAAATGCCAATGGTTATCACGGACATCGCAGAACAACCGTTCGACAAAGTTTACCCCGATATTGTAGGTCCATTAGAAGCAACTACATCAGATAGCAAATACATCTTGACCTCCCAAGATAATTTAACAAAATTTATCGACTTTGTATGTCATACCTAACGCAGAAGCAGTCACAGTAGCGCGGGTTTTATTTGATGAAATCGTCACGCGCTATCGCATACCCAAAAGAATACTCACCGATCAGGGAACAAATTTTCTGAGTGAGCTATTCAACAGGACATGTAAGCTTCTAAAGGTAAAGAAGTTACAAACTTCAGCATACCACCAACAGTCTAATGAACCACTAGAGCGTGCACAATACCTGCGAATAATCGTGGATGAAAATCCCACAACATGGGACCAATACCTACGAAACCCTGCACTCGTGTACAACAATAGTGTACACGAGGGTACTAAACTTACCCCAACTTTAAAACGGGATCCCGAACCCGTCTACAATCATGAGAGCTACTATCACCTATTGAAGTTTAAGCTCCAAAAATCGTATGCCACGACACGAAAGAACTTATTGGCAAGTAAACAACGCTCAAAGGGGTACTACGATAATACAGTACGGCCCCTAACTTTCCATGTAGGAGACAAGGTCCTCATCAAGAATGAAAGCAGGAAACATAAGCTTTCTGAAATCTGGGTAGAACCGTATCAGGTAATCGCAATACCAAGCGATGTGAATACCACAATCAAAATTAGTAAGCGAATAGTAACGGTACATAATAATCGTTTAAAACCGTATTTCGAGTAATTGCATGTTGAACAAAAATGAACCAGGTTCACTTGAAATTCCTACTTCATTGTCCGTTAAACCTCATTTCAATACCTCCCCAGAAACATTTGCGGTGGACTCACTCCACTGCCCAGTTTAAGAACGGCACAATACAAGTACAAATATACTTAAAGGATTGTTTTCCTCCTAGAAATTGTCCACAGAAATGGCGTTAAAATTCATCATATTTGCCCTCTTCATCCAGTACACAACAGGAGAAATCGCTGACAAACCCTATGTAATGACCCAGCTAAATGACTCGGGTATACTTTTCTAGGACCTGGGAAATCTCATGGTATATCATGACACCTGGAATGTCCTCACCGTGATAGATTTGGATGAATTAGATGCCCAGATAAAGCTAGCAGAATATGCAGAGCACTTGGTGCATAAACTCTGCATAAATATAACAAACCCAGAAGACCTGTGTAACGTGCAGCAACTACACATACACGCTATAATAGATAGCGTACGAAAGCGCACGGAAACTATAAAGGAACTAGTACCAGGAAAAAGCAAGACCAGATCGCTATTTGACGGAATAGACGGTGCCATGCACTATTTGTTTGGTACAATGGATAGCAATAACGAGAAAGAAATATACAGCAGGTTAGATGAAATTGAATCAAGCGCACAAGCCGTAGTCGAGCTAGAGAAACAACAAACTAGTGTTGTAAAAACTACCTTGGAAAAGATTAGAAACCTGCTGGCTATGTTAATAGACAGACAACAAAAAATAGCACACCAGATAAACGATATCCACCATGTGGCCGATGACTTAACTACGAGGCAACTAAGACAAGAGATTATACCAAGCTTATTACTCCAAATCATCGAAGTTGAATATCGACAACAAGCCTTTCTGGATATAATAATGGCTAGTAGAACCAACCATGTTCATCCACTCCTCCTTTCTCCACAAAACTTGCTACAAATATACCGCAAAACAACCTCGAATTGTCCGAATGATCAAAATTGCCTATCTGACCTATATCATACAGCAGGAGCTCAGTCACTCCTTATGCAGAACAAATTGATGGTGGGAATTACTCTCCCAATTTTTAATTTGCCAAAAACAAGGCTACAACAGATTCAATGCTATCCTGTACCCAAGTCATTATTCATTAATTCCAGACCCTGGTTATTCATACATAGCCAATAGCGCAAAAACTCAGGAATTTCTCTTATTAAAAGGCGAGGACATGAAAATTTTTAAGGAAATAACAAGTAATTTGGATGAAAACACGTATGTAGGCCGGCTGACCACGCCTATAATCAAAACGGCAACATCCAATAAATGTGCCATTAAATTATTATATAATCCTTTAAATGGAGTGCCCAAATGCAGGACCAGTGCACAAGTTCCCCAAATGGACATGTTGATAAAACTGATCAAGGCCAATGCATGGCTATTCTCGTTCATCACTTCCACGGTGTTACATATCACCTGTCCAGATCACTTTGTGATCTCAAAATTAGAGGGGCAGGGGATACTTGGAATAGCGCAGCCATGTCAAGTGCAAATAAGTGAAAAAGTGCTCAAATATGAAGGTCAAAGTAAACACCCGCTGAAAATAATTCAACCCAACCAATTTCCAAAATTTAATCATTCCTTATTGAATTTGAGTCTGGCCAACATTTTACCAGAACTTCAAAACCAAAACCAAGTTCCAATGGAGACGATCTCAACAAATCAATTTATACTGGCACTCATTCCTTGGAAGATATTCAACACAAGCTAGACCAGTACAGTAATAAGGTATCGAGCAGAAGCTCTCATATCCTGTCAACAACTTCGATATCATTTACGAGCCTACTAGTACTGGCCATAATGATTGTTGTGGCAGTAAAATGTCTAAACCCTGTTGTCATCAAGATGAGACAACAGAGAAATCATTCACTAGGTAACCCCGAAATTTCATCAGAGGGAATTCCTTTAGAAGAGCGAAGTTATGCTCCCCAACCCAGCTTAAGGCGATCCAGAAGCCTTGCTAAAACCAAATCGGTCCAATTAGTGTAAAGGTGCGAGCACGGACACTGTCAACATGGATCACCAAATCAATGTAAAATTGAAACAAAAGAAGTAGCCCTGGTAAATTATATACAAAAGTATATAGAAATAAAAGTAATTAGATTAATAATACTAGAGAGAAATTTCGTTAGAATTAATGTTACATAAATATCAAATAAAGGAAATAGGAGAAGTAAAAAATTAAAATGCATAAAATAATAAATTAAACTTAAGAGGAATAAATAAAATAACAAAATAAGTTATAGTAGAATGTAAGTTGGAATAAATAAATACATATAAAGACTCTTTACTAAAGAGAAATAGCATAGGAATAAAATCAAATGAAAATAAGACCGTGTCTAAATCTGCGAAATAACAGCAGATGACAGTTTGACCAGTTGCAAATCTGTGTACTAAAGAACAGATCAGTAAGCAAAACATTACCAGGCTACTGCACACAATTTCGAAATTATTACACATGCTAGTATTAAAGATATAGTAAAACAGAAAAAAAATGTGTAAAATATAAAATTACCCCATTATTATATATATGTTAGAAGAAAAAATGTTGTACACCGTCCGATCCGACCTGAAACCGCCAGCCCCAACACAAAAAAAAAGAAAACAAAGCAAGAAGCAAATGAAAAAGGGAAAGAAAAAAACCTTACATTGGGATTACTAAGTTTTTTATTTTTTTTACTTTTTTTATTTTTATTTTATTTTTTTTATATATAACACGAAAAAGAAGGAGGATAGGAAAGCAAAAAAAAATGGTCAAAACCTTTTAAAAAAAAGGGATTATTAGCGGCGAGCCTAGTCCTCATCGCTGTCTTCCGCGGGTACGGAGGGTCCACAAGAGGGAGGTGTGGCCATGATCTGGCGAACAGTCGCAGTTAGCGGGTCATTAAAAACGGGGTAGCAGCCCGCACACAGCCCAAATCGCACAGTGAAGTTGAATCTGGCACCTGTAAACAAAAAAGATATGGTTAAATAAGTCGACATTTGCGAAAATCTAAAATAGCACTTACCAGCGCCAACCCAAGACTGTCCTTGGTGCGGGTATAGAGCCAATTCCACCCAGTACACCTTGCCAACAACTGCATCCGCCCCCACAGAGTAAAGGGCCGCTGGCCAGTCCGTCGCAGGACCAAGAGAATGGGTCCACGCCAGTGTGGTAGCACATGCACCACATAAATTGGGCAGGCCACGCAGGTAAGCCCAGGCGGGCACTTGAAGGGCGTATTATCCACCTTCACCGTAAACAACATCTCGCGTAAAGTCAGTCTGGACCAAAAAAAATAAAGGTGGTATCGACACTCCAAAATACAAGGCGCAAGTGCTAACTAACTAACAGAGAAACAACACCGGCCCGGGTAGTATTTAGGTTTAATTGTTGTATTCATAGAAAATTAAATTAATTAATTTTTCTCTAAGAAATTAAATTTACAATGTATATTAAACTCTTTTCAGTAATTTCACAATCAGGAGAGAAGACCAGAAATATAAACACAAATTTTCCCTATCATCTGCCATTTATTTTCAGCTTCGGCTATTTTAATTTGACATTTGAATGTGGAAACAGTCCGAGCATGAGCGCAGCCATAGAAAGAAAAAGTGGCTGCGAGATTTTGGACGGCCAAAAGCTGGTTGTAAGCTTTGCAATCTTTATGTGGAAATTGTCAAAAGGTCTTTGTATTGAATTGCGACCAGAAATATTGATTTTGTCTCTATCCCAAATGGTTACCACTTCCAGAAGTTTTAAACTTATTATTATTTTCCAGTGCCAACATTTTTAAGAAATTGACAGGCACACATACATAAATATTACCATAGCTACTTTGTTGCTTAGAGTCAGGCTTGTAAGCAACAAAAGGCTTCTATGATAGCAGCTATCTTAAAATCTTGGGCAGAGAAAATGTCACAAAGCAGCTAAAAGCAGCTATAGCTGTAATGTTGTATACAGCCCTAGTTTCTACTCCATCGCAACTTTTGCCAAATGGCAAAATGGCAATTGTTTACAGCCAGCCGCTGATTTGAATGGAGTGAAATTTCAACATCTTGAACTGATTTAATAAATAAATAAAATAAATAAAAAAAAAATGTCGCAAGAAAAGTTGATTAGTTTGGTGCGAAATGAGACGAAAGTTCACTACGCCGAAGCAATCAAACGCTCACACTGTGTTAAGCTAAAGTTCACTACGCCGGCTGAGTCGAAGTTGTGTATGCTCACACTGGGATTCAGGCTTGATAATTTATTGACTAGTCAATACCGACAGGCCAGAAAGCATGTATTAACTAGTCAGTAAAAAAGACTACCCACACGAGACATTGTTAGGGAAGGAAGAAATTTCCTTCCTTTGTACTTAGACGGCCATGAAGAATAAATCTGCTTCATCGTGTTTTGGAAATACAACGAGCACTGATGTGCTTCCCCGCTTAAAGAAAAGAATACCAGACGTTACACATATTCTCTCACGAGTTGGTTGATCGTGTTAACGTGTTTATTTATTCAGTTATTTTGTGTTCGGTTTGTTTGTGTTATTCGACAGGACCACAGCTTACAGGTATTATTACATAAATACCTTTCCCTTCCAAACATTTTCCTACTATTCGCTAAAAATGATATTTACATATCTATATATATCTATTAATATTTATAAGTTGGTCTAATAATGTCTACTTACTTTCGTCGTGTACTCCAGCATATGGAGTTACCAACAATTAATATCTAGTTTTAGTTTAGTTTTAGAGAGTGATCTCTACTTGAAGTATTCATGTAAACGTACTGTATGCTACTTTTCTAAAATAACCTCTAGAGCCTACATCTGAGCTACGACTTATATTTGGTGTTTAAAATATATTTCTGTTTGTATACAATTGATTTATAAGACTTCTTTGGTACCGTGATGTGTACTTACATAAAAGTAATACTTGCCCCAACCATTGTGTAACTATCCACCGGGAAAAATGGGAATGGTTGACTTAGTTAAAGTTTACTGTCAACATTACCTGGAATGCATCAGTAATGAGTACATGAACATACCTTGCGTTTCCCTGGTTTAGGAAGGCAGGCGTAATGTATTGATGCATCATATTTTTGAGCCTATTATGTACCTTCCTGGGAATGCTTAGTGAAGGCAGAGATAATTCATTCATGTTGTATATACCTTACGTTTACCTGGTTTAGGAAGGCAGGCGTAATGTTGTTACATACGTAAATTATACCTGCCTAAACAAGTCTAAAATAAATACGTAATTATAAATTAATAAAATTTCTAAATATTAAAGGATTTCATCCATATAAATTTTCAATAAGCTAATCATGCTTAAAAACGTGATTAGCTTATCTACTCGATCAGTGAAGAAAATTGCATCAGCAATTTTCTTCACATTTCATGCATTAAAACAAAATTATGTACGAACGTACATACATATCACAAAAAACAGCTTTCGCGATAAGAAGTGCGCACCGCGAAAATACATTATATTGTAACGATTATTTTATTATTCTAATAAAATAAAATTGCCCCGGCCGAGCGGTAGCGACGGAGCAATCCTAATTGTGTATTCGTATACACATTGCCTCTCAAAGACCACAGCCTTGTCTAAGTGCTCCACCTATCCGTCACTTGTCGACTCGATCGTTCCTGCAATTTTTTTTTTTTGCAGATAAGCGCTCGCGCAATCGTCATGGGGATTCCTTCGTGTCTTCGCTAGAATTTTCCCTGCGCACGGGGTGAAACCAAAGTTTTCACCATTCGCTTTTATCTCACAATAGTCAACAGCACTCTCCCGTTGACTTCAACACGCAATATTAATTGCGAAATTCGAGTGGTGGACGTCTTTGGCAAAATGAGGTGAATGTAAAATTAGCAAGCAATTTGTGAGGAAAAAGTGCACTAGAGGAGTCTCGGAAATGGACGAACAAAAACTCTACGTCAAGAAGTCTGGTGTTTGTCAGCCGTGGAACAATGTACCAGGTGATGTAGCCATTTGCCGGCACTCAAATTTTGTTTTGTTTACCTAGGGGCGTTTAGGATAGTTTACGTGTTGATAATAAAATTGCAATCGTAACGCAAAGACGGGCAGAATAGGTGCCAAGTTGGCAATAATAACGCCCAATCAAGTGTTCAGTTCCGTGGACTTGTTCGGTTATTCTGTGACGTACCTATAGGTGTCGAAGCGTCGGCGCTAGTTGAGGCAGAGTAAGCGTGAGTCTGCAGGACTGAGTGGCATTAATGAAATGCGTGAATGTGTGTTTCTGATCGACACCGGATTCCACTGTGGGAAAATCTCCCAGGAAATCGAGCTCAGGGGGTCCCTTCGTGGTAGCTTGTGCAATGGATTCTGGTTGTCTATAGGGATCGCTTTTGAACGTTACGTGATGTCACCTAGGAAGGTGGAAGTCGATTCTGAAGGGACCTTATTGTATAAAATGTCGTTCTTTCACACACTGTTTCACTTGCTGCGCTCAGTTAGACGTTTCCTCTAAAACCGAGAGCAAAACTTAAAAGGATTTTACCGACGGGATTTCATCGACTTCGAGTTGACCAATTGAATGGGAGTTCAGACTTGAACTTAGCTGAAAGCGTCTAGGTATGTATATATCGACAAAAATTTACTCTTCGTACTACAATCGTCTTAATTAGTGGTTGTGGAATGCAAGTGGCGTTCCTACCTACGTAGTATTACATCAAAATATTCCCAATATTCATGAAAATTGCAGGATAAGATACCAATTAAGAACTCGAGCAGCACGTATGGCCGCTTATTCAGGCATGCCGGTACTAAAGTACCTCACTTCAATTTAAATTAAGCAACAGGAAATAAGCTTGGGTATTTATAAAATTCAGTAAAAAAAAATGACCAGCAAATATAAAAGAAAAACAAAAAAATGAAATGAAATTTTCAACTGCTGCTACTTAGTTACGCGAATTGTTTTAGGAGCGGGATTCCGAGATTCCGTTGGAAGATCTGTCCCATTTCTTGGGGATACGCCAATTTTCCTTCTTTATGGGATAATTTAATTTACACTTTTTGGTGGATTTCAAACCACTTTAATGTATGATTACGAAAACTTCATCAATTTAACAAACGATTACCAACTTATTAAATTTTGAACAAATTTCAATCAACCCAAAAAAATCGTGTATGCTGTCAACTTTTAGATCACTGGTAGACTTCTCGATCAATCCAAAAGGAACTCTCTCTCCTCCTAATGATGTACGGTCTTCAGGGGGAAAATGTGTGCTGCCACGTGAGTGGGGCCAGAATTCGCCGCATTGGGGGCAGCCGCGCCATCCCTTAGATTTGTGGGTCCCCACTCTGACGCACCGCTTTGTCTCCTTCAAAAGCATCATAGTTTACGCGTAGGACTTTAGCAGGCGTTTGTCTTCATCGCGGGGAAATCTAAGGATTTCGCAACATTGCCCCCTTCTGCAGGTTCGAAGTTCCGACCGAGTATCTGGGAAGAAAAAGAACTTGAGAGCCGTATCTTGACCTTCTATAAGTAAAACGAGCAAAGGATTAAACTTATTATATCCAAGCATCTGGATTCGGTAGCTCTGTGTCTGCATCTCAACAGGATATTCCGTGTGCGGTTCTTCATTTCCTTATTGAAGAAGAATCCTATTTCCCAACTGTGTCGTTTACCTATAGTATAGTATAGTATTTCATTTTAGGATTAGCTCGTTCCATCTAGAACAGTGGTATATCTAGCTCCGGTTGCATTCGCTGAGTCTCTACGTGCACGCACGTTATCTGAGTGAACATCTGATTAGTGGCAAATAAAAATAGTGCCATTCACACGGTTTTTTTTACCGTGCTATTCCATATGCACGCATATCATCGTGGTGGCTCTCTGATTAGTAACAAACAAAAAGAATGTCATCCTTACAGCTCTTTCATACGTCCTTCTATCCTAGGTCAGATTAGGTGTTTTAGAGTTTTTGTTATATTGTCAATCAGCTGACGTCGTCCTATTTTAAACTGCTTCTAGTGCGCGCGGTTTTCTTTATGTAACCTCGGAAGTGTGGGCTTCCGTTAGCTACGTGAAGTGACAACTCGCTTGTGAAATATAAGCATGTAGCGTACATAGAATTGTCCGGCATCTATTTTGCGCGGTTTTCCTTACGTAGCCTCGGAAGTGTGGGCTTCCGCTAGCTACATGTGGTGACAACTCGCTTATCAAATATAACGAGGCTGCAGACATGGAATTGTCGGCATATATTTTGCGCGGTTTTCCTTACGTAGCCTTGGAAGTGTGGGCTTCCGCTAGCTACATGTAGTGAAAACTCGCTTGTCAAATATAAGGGGGCTGCAGACATGGAATTGTCCGGCATCTATTTTGCGCGGTTTTCCTTACGTAGCCTCGGAACTGTGGACTTCCGCTAGCTACATGTAATAACAACTCGCTTCTCAAATATAATGGGACTGCAGACATGGAATTGTACGGCATCTATTTTGCGCGGTCTTCCTTACGTAGCCTCGGAAGTGTTGGCTTCCGCTAACTACGTGAAGTGACAACCCGCTTGTCAAATATAAGCGATCACCTGTCTTAAACTCTGAAGTTAGTATAAGTATTGGCTGTATGCAATATTGAGTACCAGGATATGTACGGCAGTGCTGCTGGATGAGAAACATTTTTCAATGAAGTTTATTTTTTTATTTTTTATTTTTTTTTTTCTTTTTAAAGCCACGACAACACACGCAGGTGCCTTAGCTTTTAGGTGCACAACAAATTCAACTAAGGCCGGTGTCTGACCCTATTTTTTTTTCTTTCTTTTTTTAACGATAAAGTCAGAGCAACACGTAGGTGCATTGGTTGTAGCGTGCACAACGAATTCAACTAGTCTGGCTGTTTGACCCGAAGCCCATGCATGACGCTGATATTTCACAGAAACAGGCTTTTCTACTCCTTGTAAATTTTTCCCAAGACCTTTTCTTGGCTCGAAGCCCCATTTAGCGAGCAAATTCGGGGCAACATTTTCTGAATATTTTTAGCCAGGGAACAATTTCACTAATCTCATTTCTATATGTGTCTACACTAGCGTGGAATGTGTCATTAAGGGCGTTATTCCCGGGCAGAAATTTGGCCAATCTGTCTGCGTGAAGTATTTTTCTTGTTTTACCACCGGGGAACTCCACTCTATAGAGGATATCGTTTAAGCAAGATAATACCGTACCGGGGCTCTCCCAGTATAGTTGAAGCTTGGGACTCTTTCCTTTCGAACGTTTCGGGTTATATATCCACACCTCTTCGCCTTCTGCAAACTTGATAGGGTGGGCCCTAAGATCATATTGATTTTTCATATGCTGAGAAGAGAGAGTTAGGTTTTGTTGAACTTGGTGGTGTATTATCCCGAGTGATTGTACTAATTTCTCAGCAGATCTGGGCACAGGGCCGTAGGTGATATCAGGAGGAAACCTAAGTTCACGGCCAAAATTGAGAAGCGCCGGCGTGAATTTGGTGCTATCATGTACAGCGGAACGGTAAGCTGGAAGGGCTAGTGGGAGGAATTGATCCCAATTCGACTAGCTGCTATTGACAAACTTCGAGAGGTATTCAAGTAGAGTCCGATTGAAGCGCTCTACTATTCCATCCGATTGAGGATGGAGAGCAGTCGTTCGAGTCTTTTCGATTCCGAAGCGTTGTAGTACTTTTTGAAAGATTTCTGATTCAAAGTTTCGCCCTTGATCCGAGCGCAACTGAAAAGGCATACCGAATCTGGAAAGGACAAAGCGATCCGCTATTGTTTCCGCCTTTTGGTCGGGGGCTGCGAACGCTTCTGGCCACTTAGTAAAATAGTCCATTACAATAACGACGTACTTATTGCCTCTTTCGGTTTTAGGTAGTGGTCCTAAAACATCAAACGCTATTCTCTCAAATGGGGCCCCCACGTTATTGATTTGAAGTTCTCCGCGCGTTTTTCTGGAGGTCCTGACAAATGTGACATTTTGCGCACCATATTTCAACGACTTTCTGCAGAGTTGGCCAAAACCAGTGCTCCTTAATTTTCTCTGTTGTTTTGCGAATGCCAAAGTGACCGCCTTCTGGTTTATTGTGAAAATCATGGAGGATCTTATTGACATGACTTGCTGGCCCGACTTTCATGTTCGCCACCGTGCCACGTAAGATAGAGAACGTTATTTACTAGGCGTAATGATTGCCATTTTGTCCAGAAGACTTTCAAGCTTGGACTTTCAGGGAGTATTTGTTCTCTTGAAGACTTTTGATCTTTTACTATAGGACTTAACTACTTTTAGAACAGGGTCGTTATCTTGCTCAGCGGCCAAATCTATTAAAACTTTCGAGGATATAAGATTTACTGTACCTCCCTGCTCCTTTTGCTCTTTTTGCTCGCAGTGGTTGCATTCCTGACAAGGGCGACTCGAGAGAGCACCCGCGTTAAGATGTTTATTACCAGCCCGGTGTTCGATGGTAAAATGGTACTGCTGTAATCTCTCCAAACATCTTGCTAATTGCCCGTCTGGTTCTTTAAAATTCAACAGCCAGCGGAGAGAAGCATGGTCAGAGCGAATCCTGAATGATCGACCAAAAATGTAATGGTGGAAGGGACTAGTCGCTCGTACTACAGCTAGCAGTTCCCTTCAAATCACGCAATAGATTTTCTCGGACTTACTGAGTGTCTTGCTATAATATTCCAGCACGTTCTCCGTACCGTTTTGAACTTGGCTAAGCACTGCTCCAAGCCCGGTTTGACTAACATCAGTATCCAAAATAAATTCGCCTTCGAGTTGAGGGAATGCCAGGATAGGAGGACAGATTAGACGAGACTTTAGATCATTAAAGTTTTCTTGCTGATCTATTCCCCATTCGAATTTTCTTTTCTCCTCTGTCAACTCCGTTAAAGGTTTCGCGATTGTAGAGAATTGTGCACAAACCTCCTGTAATAGGAAGCGAGACTAAGAAAACTTCGAATATCTCTCTTGTTCTTTGGGGCTGGCCAAGAGCTAATTGCTTCCGTGTTATCTTGGTCGGTTTGGAGTCCTCTTACGGAGCCCACTTGTCCCAAATATTTAACTTGTTGACGAAGAAGGTGACATTTCTTTGGGCTTAACTTAATATTGGCGGCACGTAATCTGTCGAACACTTTCGTCAGATTAGCAAGGTGGTCGTCGTAGCTACGGCCATGGACGATTATGTCGTCTAAGTAGACTAAGGCCTAAGTTTCAAAAAACACCATCCATCAGACGTTCAAACGTAGCTGGTGCATTACAGAGGCCGAACGGCATTACATTAAATTCCCACAAGCTATTTCCAGCACGAAACGCTGTCTTTTCCCTGTCTTCTGGGTTCATTTCCACTTGCCAATACCCGCTCTGCAGGTCAAGCGTAGAAAACTATGTGGATCCTGCGAATGAAGTCAGGGTGTCGTCTATTCGAGGAAGTGGGTAAGAATCTTCCTTAGTTATGTCATTAAGCCGCATGTAGTCAACACAAAATCTAGTTGTTCCATCCTTCTTTTTAACTAGGACTACTGGGAAGGCCCAAGTGCTGTTAGACGCTTGTATAATGCCGTTCTCCTCCATTTTCCGTACTAGTTGGTCGACTTCAGTCTTTTTTGTTAGGGGGATTCTACGAGGTGGTATTCTAAAAGGATTCGCCTCTCCCGTGCGAATCCGATGTTTCGTAATGCTTGTCCGACCAGTATTGCTAGGTCCCGTGGAGAAGATCTCTCTATAGTCCATTAGTATGCCAGTAATTTTTTGTTTCTCGTCTTTAGACAGTTCCTCCTCAACTCCGTCGAGGATTTCTTGGCCGAGCTGAAGAAGGTTTCTTTCGAAATCTAAGTGGCACTGGTTCGAATCAAGGAAGTCCACACCGAGTATACACACAGGCTCTATGTTCGCGACCAATACGGCATGTAGAAATCTACATTTCTTCAGATGGATATCCACTATTAATTATCCTAACACATTGATGCTATCTCCAGTAATACTTCTTATCACAATATTCGACTTCTGAAGATTTTTTATATATGAATGACTTAAAAAGGATGGATGAACGATTGATACGGACGCTCCAGTATCTAAAATAAAGTCACAAGGCTTACCGTTTATCAGACCTTTGATCGTGAGGCTAATTCTTAAATAACCCGACGGCCTGAATAGTTAATTCTGTTACTTCTAAGCTTGCTTGGTGGCGACTATCCTGAGATTTGTTGCTCAGCCCTTCTTGTGTAGTAGACGGCAGATTTAATACCAGGGACTTAGCAAGGTCGTCAGCATTTCCTGGGGCAGAAGCGATGTTCATCGACTCGCGCCCCCCTGAGTCGATGTTGATGGGTTACCCGAGTTGAGAGAGATAAGAGAAGAGACTTCGGCACTTGATGCTGGCCTAAAAGAATCAAAAAGCCCAGGTGGATTCGAAGTTGTATTAGTACTAGGTCCGCCGGATGATCGTTGACCATCCAGTTCTGCCCAAGGCCTAGTATTTCTTGCGTATCTTTTACGTCGTCCATAATTAGCAAAGCTCTCCCTTATGCCTTGAGTTCTTCCTCAAAACTGTATTTGTTTCGAATAACAGTCCACGCCAAATCTGTGCTCCAATATTCCATCCAATTCATCGTTTCCCGGAGGAAAAACACTCAATACGGACAGGGCATTAACTCGTAGCTGCGTTGCCATGGCAGCAGCCTACAAGGGGGAGGCTCTGACCTTTGACGGAGCCCAAAAGTTAGTGGAGGATGACTTGGGTAATTGGAATAGTACCCGGTTGGCTGATTATTCAAACTTGGAATTCTTTGCAGGGGCTGATTGTACGTTCGTCCGTTTGAGCTGACGAGAATATAGGGAAATAAGTTGGAGCAATTGCAGGCATAGTAGACAAAAGAATACGGCCAGGTGTTTCAGAAGTGGTCGTCGGAATTAATGACGAGTGGATTGGAATTGAGGACGAAGCAGTAGTTGTGTTCACTGACGTCGTTGTTGATGTTGTAATACCCGCTGGGGATGAAGTATATGTCGGAGGAGAGAAGTCCTCAAACACGCGGTTGACAAATGCTGTCCCGTTCAGGGTCTTGTCTAAATCGTCCACTTTTTTTGAGAGATTGGCAATTTGTTCAGCTAATCTCGACTCTATTACTGCCCTAGAGGAAGACTACTCAGATTTTATCTCCTCCTTTAATTCGCTAACAACGCTCTTACCAACGGGGCCGCTATAGCCCTCATCTCCTCTTTCAGTTCCTTCAACTGCTCAGCATCCATTTCACCTAGTCTAGGGCTACTATAAGGGACAGTAGACTTAGATTCACGGAACAGTGACCGATAATCTGTTACAGTCTATTTAACTAAAGAAAATGTAAAGGCGTAGCCACGCAGTGACAAATTCAGATTCGATTGTTCTTGTATTTAAACGCAATTCGAGTTTGGTTCGTTTTCTATAGCAGAAATAAAAATTTCAGCTCCAATTGAAAATAACGAAAATAATAATAATTCAATAATTCAAAGTATGAGCTTAACTTGTAGAATCAAATTCAAAATTCGGAGTTCTAAACTCAAAATTACTTAATTTCTAAATCAGAAGGGATTAACTCATTTGTAAAAAAAAATGTAATATGTAAAAAAAAAATGTGAACAAAACTCGAACTAAAGAATTAGGTGCGATGTTGTTGAGACTTTCCGTATCCCGAGAAGTCCATAACATAAAAAAATAAAGAACGAGTAGTTATGCCTTATTATAACTAAATAAAACTTCCTCTATGAGCGGTTTTCTCGTTTTTCTAAACGCATTCAATTATGTATTCTACACTTACGTTCTAATGCAAAAAAAAAAATCTTTTCGCTTCAGGAAAGATGTTATTAACGACAAGTAATACTAAATAGCGATCCGTCTGAATTCCCAGTACTGCTACTAATATGAATGCGAAACAGCACTAAAAACCCAACACCAAAGATCAGAAACAATTATTATGCGTCGCTTACTTCTTATTAGTTTATTGCTGCGTAGGAAACGAAACAATCAAAAGCCTATGAATATAAAGTGTCAAAGCTGAAAAGAGAATCTTTATGTAACTTAATATTCCTAAAATTTAATAACTAAAATCTCAAAAGTATAAACTTTTAAATGAAAGAAATGTAAAGCTGCAAATGAAAGAAGATTTGTTTTTATTTTTGTTTGTCTTATTGAGATTAAAGGAAATAAATTATCAAGATGGGAATAAATACCGGCAGGGATATTTCCTACTACCCCACACTTGACACCAATTGTAACGATTATTTTATTATTCTGATAAAATAAAATTGCCCCGGCCGAGCGGTAGCTAGGGAGCAATCCTAATGGCGTATTCCTATACACATCGCCTCTCAAAGAAAAAGCCTTGTCTAAGTGCTCCACCTGTCCGTCACTTGTCGACTCGATCGTTCCTGCAATTTATTTATTTTTTTTGCAGATAAGCGCTCGCGCAATCGTCGTGGGGATTCTTTCGTGTCTTCGCTAGAAATTTCCGTGCGCACGGGGTGAAACCGAAGCTTTCACCATTCGCTTTTATCTCACAATAGTCAACAGCACTCTCCCGTTGGCTTCAACACGCAGTATTAATTGCGAAATTCGAGTGGTGGAAGTGAAAGTTTGGTTCGGCGCGGTCTCGGTTGCGGTGAGATAGAGTTCAAATAGAAAGAAGTTTGAAGTACAAAAAAATATACAAAGTAAAAGGATCGTGAGAAAAAAAGGTGAATAAAGTGAAAATAGAAAAGGCACAAAGTTTTAGTATAAAGAAAATTGCTGTTATTAAAAAAGAAAGTTTGTTTGGAAAGAATTTTAAAATAGAAAAGAAAAAAATGTTTTAGTATAAAGAAAATTGCTGTTATTAAAAAAGAAAGTTTGTTTGGAAAGAATTTTAAAATAGAAAAGAAAAAAAGAGGTTTTGGTATAAAGATAATTGTTGTTATTAAAAAAGGAAGTTTGTTCGGAAAGAATTTTAAAATAAAAAGGAAAAATAACGAAACAGTGTTTTGAAGTGAAATCCAGAGGAAATATACAGAAATCCGCCCCCGTACGTATATATATATATAACAATGTGTTGATGAATCATATTTTTGAGAATGTTATGTACCTTTCAGGGAATGCTTAGGGAAGGCAGAGATCATTCATTCTTGTTGTATACACCTTACGTTTACCTGGTTTAGGAAGCCAGGCGTAATGTGTTGATGAATCATATTTTTGAGCATGTTATGTACCTTTCAGGGAATGCTTAGAGAATTTAGAGGTAGAGGTGTTGTTATCGAAAAGAGATAGAATTCGTTTCGGCTATATTTGCAGAGGCTAGTTCGAGGTGGTGCGTTCAGGTCGAAAATGAGTCATATAGTTTCATTGTTTTTCTAAGAACAATGAAGGAAGGAAATGTGCATAGATGAAAAATGTTCTTATTTGTGCATTATTTTAGAAGAAGTGGATTATTTTAATTTAAGTACGAGATTCGAATAAGTGAAGACGTGCCTATTTTCCGCACCTTTCTAAGAAAGCAGGAAAAGTTCTTCCTTTACCTATCAGTGAAAACAGGAAGAGCTATTCCCTCCACCACCTAAATTGAATGGTTCTTTCTAGCCTTCCGTTCCGGAAAATTCATGCTTAATTGTTCCGTTCACTATTCTTAAATGGCAGAATAAATGCTTCCACTGAATTTAAAAGCATTACTTTTGTCACCTTCCAAAGAATTTAAAAGTAATGCTTCTATTCACCTTCCAAGAAATTAATAAGGAATGCATCCTTTCACCTGCCAAAGAATTAATAAGCAAGGCTTTCATTCACCTTACAGGTCATGTAAAGACATTAATTCATTAAAAGGAATGAACTGGGTATGAGCATTGCTTTCACAGAATGTTTTCGGAATGCACCCGAAACGCTTGCGTTTCCCGCTGGGATAGTCAACTATAATTTTGGATGTATTGGGACGGGCTCTCGGTGCCATGTCCTGTTAAATTTAAATCTGAATCTAGTGTAATCAATAAAGTTATTCATGCTATTGCGACTGGATCTTTTCAATTACGTTATTTAAAAAAAAATTGAATTTAGATACAGAATGGATCACCACATTTCTCGGATGAAGAAACATTTAATTACTAATACAAAATTAATAAAACTTCATTTATTAACCAGTTCATCTGCAAAATAAAAAGGATGTACCCTAGCTACTTTCACATTCTGGAAGAGCAAAAAGAGCCCAATAACAACACTTCCAATCTAAGTAGCCAATGGGGTAAAATGCTTAAGGCTCCCCTCAGTGAACTGGGTCCTAGGCAACAAACGTCTCTTATAGAAATTAATCAGCTCGAGCTTTAAGATACTGCACGAATGAATAAATGGACTCGATTTGAGGCAATCATGTCCGATTTTTTCAAAAAAAAGCCCTTTCTGTAGTTCGCAACGGATCCTTATACAAAGCTCATCATAAGTCCTCATAAAACATTTGTTCTAATTACAGAAGAAAGAAACTAAAATTTACGACTCCATCTATCAACAGGAATAGCAGCATAGTAAAGGTGAAACACATTCTACTCCACCTAGAATAAGGATTCCTTTCATCGAACCAAATGATCCCAAAAAAGTTTTAGGCTGGAATGGATGGAAGTAAATTAAAGACAGAAATTCACAACAGATCTTTCAGATTGCGGTAAATGTCAGGCTAATACGTATGGTATCCAATCTAATCAAAAAGTTCACTTTAATCTTCTTAAAAGACGTTTTGGGCTTGCGTACATGTGCTAATGAATTTTAACCATCAACTACGTTATTCCGTACAGAAATGATTGTTACAGATGAAAGAAAGTCTGATGTTTAAAAACAGTAAATATTACAACGATAAAATAATTTTATAAAACTAAATTCATCACGCCAAAGTTAATTAGAGATTTCGTTTCAAGTATTCACTGACGAAAAAATCACGATGCTATTTTCCAGCTGAACGTAATAAGTGCGATTCTTGTTACATGTTAGATAATTAAAAAAAAAAACGTTTAGTTTTTGAAGGCTACTATCATATATTATCAAAGGCGACCTCTTAACATTTGCGGAAACACTTAGGCATTTTTTACGAAATGGTTGTATACTTTATTGTATTTATCACAATAATGATTCTTAAGGCTTTGCAACACATCGCTACTTAGAACTGCATTTTGCTCAAATCTTTAGGAAGAAATTACGTGTTGTGGCGAGGAATCATTGGCGTAGCCAGAGTTTTTTTTAGGGGGGGGGGGGCAGACTGACACAATATTGTAGAAGAATATTCTTCAAGCAAGTATTGTTTTTCAAAAATGTGTAGAGCTTTCTAAAACGTTAGTCAGTGTTAAATCCAAGTTTCCTTACATGAAGCAAACTATTTCATTGATTACCGTTGTTTTTTTCAACCAATGTATGCTTAAATTAAACAACAATAAGAATATTTCCTAAAAACAAGAATAAAATAAAAATAATGTTTATATCGCGACCAGTTCTTTTACTGGCCGCCTGCATGAGGGAGCCCTGGTGCAGAAACCAGCAGTGCTCTGGTGATCTAATGTTCTGGTGAAATACCAGAACATCAAAATTCTCAACGAAAAACGCGTGTAATATCTTACACCAGACACCACCTTTTCTTTCACTGTAGTATGTACTACTTATCCGATCCACTTGTTATAATTAATTACTAAATAAAAATGCTTCCACTTCTCAACAATACAAAACGCGTCCAGTTCTCAAACAGTAATGATTTTATTATTATTCAACACGAAATTTATAATGAAAAATTTGCTTAATTTGATAAAGTCGATAACATGCAAGACAGTAAAAAAATACAAACTTCAACATAACAATTCATTTTCACTTGAAGACTGAAGATAAAGAATTGCATCGTCGGCTTTAATTCCGCGGCATGACGATACAATGTTGCTGCGATAAATTCCAAATTACAAGCTGCGATAAATATTTCATGGGGGGTTATCTCTATGGGAACGTAATCTGATACGATTTGTTTATCATAATGTAGGAATGCGTTCTTTGTGACTGAATATTCGTGCTAATTATGAAATTTTATTTTTCATGCAACTTGTGATTTGGAATGTAATTCTAAAACCCTAATTAATTAATTCTGATGCTAGGGTAGAATTCAACAAATAATTTACTAACATATAATTATATGGTTTTATAAAAAAAAGTTATTTCAATTCATGGTTCTAATAAATTGTGAATGTATCCCAATAATAGCCCTGAAATTAGAAAATTATTTGTTCAAGAAAGCTGGAATTGGTCTAAGACCAATTCTTATGATACCCTAGATGAATGCTCGTATGTATCTGTGCAAATTTGATTTTTGAAGTACTTTTTCGCATATATTTCTAAAACGGTTCGTCGGACAGTAAAAATTATTGTAACCAATTTCATAGGATTTCATAGTATGAAGAAATTTTCAGTACAATAAAAACATCTCGGACTGATCGTCTTCACAGTACCTGTACGTAAAAACCCTAAATTTTTATATGGCAACATCAAGAAGGGGTTGCGGGATTTATCCCATTTTTGAAATTATACTCATCATTTTTATGAAAACGCCGTCAAAATTTCAGCTCTCTACGTCGACTCCTTCTCAAGCGGTGTCTAAATATGTAGTGGAAACCCAAGGTTTTGTATGGCAAGGCAATTCAACGAAGGAGTTGCCTGATTTATTCCAATTCCGAACTTAAATTTCCTTTTTCTCGAAAAGCACGTGTGCAAAATTTCAGCTTTCTAAGTAAATCCATTTTGGAGCTATCGTGAGGACGGACAGACATGCAAAAATTAAAATAACTTTTAATATTATGCTTGGGTGTCCAATCCATTTAGCTATACCTTCATTATTTCTATGTGTTACAAACGGAAAGACAAGCTCAGTTTACCCAATAGATTTCATTTAGGGTATAATATTCAGTAAACAGTCCAGAATAAAGCGATGCGAAGTACACTGTTGTGTGCAAGATATTCGTCTGTTAAGTGGTTGTTAGATACGCTTAAGTGCATGAAGATACAGCAACGAATTGATTTAAATGTACTTTTATTCATTTTTAAAATAAAGAGGAAATATTACTAGAGATACATATTTACATATCCATTTTCTTTTTATAAATAACATACAAAAAAAACTTTAAAGAGATTTAAATTATTCTTGCAGAATCTATCGTTGCTAAAACATATTCAACAATTCTTCAATAAGTTAATAGTGCTAACTTCAAAGTTCAATTTCTTAAATTCATACAAAATTCGCAATTAATTAATATTCCCAGTGAGATAAATGAGATTTAAGCAGATCTGTATTAAATCATTAAACGCCATATCTATCGAAATATTTATTCGATTCGATTAATGAAACATATCCATTGCCAGTTACCACCCCATTAAAACTAGTGGGGCATCTTTCTAGGTTGCAGATCTGCTGAATCAGCTCTTTATCTTCAGATTTGCAAGGAATGGTATTTTTTTTTTTAATCGGCATTCTAGGGCTATTATTCTTGGATCTTCCTATTGAAACTCCCTTGTAAAAACTATGGCTGCGGCAAACCCAGGTGCGACAAGTTCTTTTCAGATGTTCCCATTGCCACCATCTCCTTGTAAGTTGAAAAGTTATTAACAGTGATATTGAGAGACTGTCATAAATCATAGTATGTTACCTGATCATGTATAGCCAATATAGGATTGTTATCGCCCATCTAAATACATGCACGTTGGACCACTCTGTCGGTTCAATTTATACTCCATTTGTAAATATCCACGCATAACTGCATTAAAATCTAATTCGGCACTGAAATCTTCTTGCACTTCAGCAGAGCTTGCTACTCGTCCTCCAAATCCAATAGGGTAAACAGGGCCTCCAATTTTTGCTAACAGCATACCTAAAAAGAATAATTGTTTTGGTAAAAGTAAAATTTTTAGAAGCTTTTCACTCCATACCTTTCAATGGATCCACTTTTTTCCTCTGATACATTTATAGTTCCTACATCTCCGCTAAACATTATCGGTTTCACAAATTCATCTCGTTCCTTAGCAGCATTTTCAATTCCGTAAGAGATAGTAATGCTCGAAATGACTGCTTCTCAAAATTTCTTGCCATAATCAAAGGCTCCCTTACTTGCTTCTACAACAACCAAAACATATACAAAGATAGTCCCCGGTATTAAAAATGTATAACTTAGACAAGTACTGATACAGAACAGCCACATCGCAAGGAAGGTGGAGATTGGGTGCAGACTAGAGATAGAAACACAATTGTGGCATGGCATTCCATTCTATAAAATGAAATGAAAACAAACGAATTAAAAATGAAGGTGGGCATTCGGGCAGCAACAACATAACAACTGAAGAAATGCAATATTCTGGTTACCCAGCAGAAGAGGAAGTAGTGCTCATATAAGTTTACCTTGATTTCGTTTCGACTGTTTGTTGAAATTTTTATAACTTTTACAAGTCAAAAGTCACGTCGCACTCTATAGTCTAGTCTTTATGGTGCTTGGTGGTGGCTATTGGAGTAGATTTTCTTGTCGGCCACGGGTCGAACGACATACAATCGCAGCAGTGGTAAACAGGTCATTGATCTGACGTCAAATACGCTTTACACGAAAATACTTGCACTTGCGCGCCCTGTACATTTATCACTGTTATCACTTTGTGGTGAATTAAACAGCATGCAAAGCCATTGCCATTATCAAAAGCTGCGAAATTAAAAAATCTGTAAGAATCGAAATACCAACATGATGAAGATCGATTAAAGTGTGATTTGCCAGGTTGTCAGCGCAAGCGTACTTCAAGTTAATGAAAGCCCACCAAAATCTTTTTTCCTCAGCAAATAACCTGATTTTACGTTTAAAATCATTTTAGAATAAAGCGTCGTTAGACTATATTTTAATAACTTTCTTCGGATAAAGCACTTTCGTAAAAATGCACCCAAATCACTGGTTTCTTCCAGACAAATTAATTCAGGAATTCGCCCTTACAGAAAACGAAACGCGTCGTTGGAAGTGCGCTAGCATTTCATCATTTCTCTTCTTGTAAACAAAATTTTGGTATGACAATTTCACTTTTACTTGGTGGCATCCTCAAAGCCTTTACACGAGAGTAATATATGACAGAAGTAATTGAGGCAGAATTATTGAAATCTCAAATTAAAACATAATTTAGGAATTTCGAAATCAAAGCTGACAAAATTTAGTAGAACTTTTAAGTAACTAGTTATATCAAGTACATTACACAACACACAACTCAAATAAATGGCTGCTTTGAACCATGACGCCGAAATTTAGAGATGTTTTCTTCATCACTTACGTTATAATCTGAATTGACACTATGAATTTCCTAAAGATAGACCTCTCCCCGACATTAATTTAACTTACTTAAAACTCTAATGAATTTACTTCTTTAAAAACCGGTAAATTATTTGACACTTACTCACCGTATATACATATACAGCTGTATAGCATTAACAAAGATGGCCGAGTTTTGAATCAGACAAACCGACTCAAGTTGGGTGCTCAAAGATCTGTTGTTTTTTTATTATAAATTAATGAATTTAAAAACTAATATTCTAATTGAATATACCTTTAAGTTTTTACTAATAAGAAATGATATTTTAATTGAAAATCTTAAATTCATACGCAACACACTACAATTTCAGAACATGTCCTTCTAAATAAAAAACTATACATATCATTTGCACAGCACCAGCAGAAAATAGTTAGTGCCACCTAGTATGCAATAGTTGTGTGAATATGTATTATGTTCAGTAATAAACTTATATGATTTAATAATTAAATTAATTAATGCACTTTACAATTTTTTTAAATTTGATAAGCTCATGGATTGATTTTGCAACCAAGTTTGGGATAAATTTGAATTGAGGGGAATTTGAATGGAATGAAATCGGAATGTCACCAGATGACCCTGACCTGACTGACAAAAGCCTTAAATGCGTCATGCATAAAACATACTGCGTTTATTTAATTATCGAATATATTAAATTGTATTTACAGCATAGTTTAAAGAAGAATTTGAAAATTTGGTGGCGTCACCTCTCGCCTAGTAATCACGTTGCAGTTTGCGTAGATGAGAGACGCGTACACCTTTCCTTTACTTTGCCTAGGCCATGTTTCAAGCATGCCGGTTAGCAGGCGAATATTACAGTCTTCTTGCCTTGTCTTACTGCAAGGGTTTTCAAAAGTATCTTGTATTTTGTACAAACGCTATAATTTCCATAAATTTCTTCTATTTGCTCTTTTTTTTTAAAACATATTTGGCTGCAACATGTTTTAACTTCATTTTTCTGTGGAAGCAATAGTTTTAGGCTTTAGGACCTATTTCTGATGAGTGTACAAAATAAGCAAGAGTGAGCCTTAGAATATAGAGCAAACAGGAATGAATGGTTGAATCGTGTAAAATTCGTGCACATGAGCGTAATTTGTCAAGAGCAGGAGATTATACATAGGAGTAAGTGAGATGCTGCAGGAAAGATTTGTCAAAGTTGGGTGCAGAAATGTCAAATGTGATTTTGTTTTGTGAGCAGATTTAGTCAACTTAAAATTCTTTTGCGAAATTTAACACAAGTACCGAATCAATTCTTTTCAAAACTATTTATCTTTGAACTTTATTTAGAGCAAAGTTTTATAGTGCCACTAGTGCCTGTTAGTAACTTCATATCAATTAAAAAAACAAAAATGAAGTGTTCGGTCAGTGCTTGCAAACATAAATTGGATTATAAACTAGGGAAATCCTGTTTGAGGCAACTGCACTATCTAAATTATCTTTTTTGTTAATAGAAGCAGAGATTTATATAAATTAAATATGTGAATTATTTCAAAATAAAATAGAAAAAGAACAGTTTTTACCACAGATGCTCCGCACAAAACCTTTGTTTACTTTTTGCAAATTGACAATTTGCTCAGAATAGGGATGGCGGGTAAATACATGTAAAACTGGACTACCAACACAACCAGAAATTCATTACGCAAAATCTGGCTTATCACCATTCCTGTTTGCTATATATTCTAAGGAGTGAGTTATTACTGCATGATGTCGCCTTCTGGTTTGACGAATAAAGACAAAAAATGTGATATCGCAGACTTATATGCAACGAAACAGAGCGGCAAATTGATTAATTTTCATAAATAAATGATAATGACAAGTGGCGGAATTTTCAGATTTACTCTCATGTAATACTGCACTTTTGTGAAAGCACTTTTTTCTGAGATATTGAAAGGGGTCACCAAAGTTTGTTCCAAAGTTGTTGCTGTATAATCATATGTTATTTGAACAGAACGTGCTTCTGTTTACACGCTTTGCTCTAAAGAGGGTGGGTGTTATCAGTATTGGGAGATCGTGGGAATTCCATATTCTGGCAATTTCTGCCATTAAGATATTGAAAAGTAGTAAATTAATATGTAGTAGCACTGCTTATTTTGCGCCTAGTTGCTAATGTACTTTTATAGAAATCTCTCCTATATCAATAAAATTAATTAGTTTTCGAAAGCTACGTGAACTGAACTATTCCTTTTGGTGTATTTCTTATGCTTTTGGTACCTAGGATGAAAATGGTCGGAATTCGCACAATATAATAATTTGTGGGAAAACTCGCCATTAATTCCCATTTTCGAGAGAATTTTACCCGCAACAATCCCCCAATGCTACTGTAACTCATTCTCTAATGGGCTTGGGAAAAATGAGAATTTTATTTGACTGATAGACATTTAATATCTCCTTTTAGCACATTGGCCAAAACGACATTTGCCTTTTTCTTAAAAAATTGAGGTACAGTAGATATACGAAAAATTCATTATTATGAATAATTTGAAAGGATTTTGAAGTTATTCAAAATTTTGCAAATAATTAAAAATAAAACAATTATGCTTGTATGTATATCTTACTACATGAAAGAAAAAATTGCAAATTATTAGTAATAATTCCTTCGTATTTCTGTGGGGGGTACCGAGCCTTTATGGGCTTCTCGGAAGGGGGGGGGGGCATTGGCCACCCGTGCCCCTACCTCGCTACGCGCATGCGAGAATAATAACTAATTATAATAGTGCTAGAAAGTAGCCATGCTAGATATGCTTAAGAAAAGTGCAAAAAACGCAGAAAGGGTTAAACTTTTGGACTTCTTAAATCCAATATGAAAAATTTATATATATATATATTTTTATAAAAATAGTAGTCAAAAAAACACGAGTAAAGATTCCGAAATTTCAACTTTGTTGAGCCATAGCTTCAAAACGGAGTGGAGGAGGCAAACAATTTATAGACTATTGGAAAGGTCCAACGATTTTCTATCTACCAAAGTTAAAATCATCATTATAAGGTGTAACCTTACAGGGTGATCTATGAAAACATACTCAAATATCTTTAAGTTCCGCTATTCCGGAAACCGTTAGGACCCCCCTTCCCATTCAATGCTTTGCTCGCCCGTCTTCGGGCATTACCCCACTAACGAGACACCCTACATGAGTCAACGTTGTGGTATGTATTCTGGAATTTCAAATTTGCGGTAATTATTTTGTGCGAAACAATGTTGGCATAGGTTGCACCTAAATTCAGTTCCATCTATTAAATCGAAAACAAATTGACTCGGTCGAAGTGCACTTGATGATCTGAGTCGTCGAAATGAATGTAAATGTCATGTTATACGGGGGTTAGGTATTCGAGCTGTTCTTCTGTTTTGGCGACGGTAACACGTTTTGTATTTAAGTATAGTAAATTATATCAGAGCTATGTGTGTGCGGGTATGTGTTGTTCATTGCTAAATATACTGGTCAATCGTTGTCTAAAGAAGTATGTTCTCTGCAACCGCCGTAGAAAATTTCAAAACATTTGCGCAAAACCATATTAATTGTCAGGTTCTATAAATGTGTAATTGAAATCTGTAGCTTAATCAAATCTCACGAAATCGCCTTTGCATTCAAGGCCATTTGACATTCATTTAATTTAAATGCTGCGAACAATTCATCCTTTACCTTAATAGCTCAGCTTTTGATTTTACATATTATGAGAGACGGCCAAATTATTCAATCTGCATTTAATGTATGAACTTTTTAGTGTCCTCTAACTATTTAACACTTAACACGCTTTACTAATTTGTCAGAAAAGAAAAAGCGATGCAGAAATACAATTTGTTAAGCATGTATACTAATTTTGAGTGGTGTTATTGCCTAGTGCTAACCGTATTGCAGACGAAAATGTAGATCGAAAGACCATTGAGAGATCAAATGATTGGTGGTGATTGTATGAGCATTAAGTGTACATATATTATGATAAGGCTTTGTTGACATATGATTGTTGCTCACCGTTGATTTGCTAAGGCTGATTTTTGTGCAATAGCACAAAGAAAATTTGATCTGCCTGCACCTTCGTCATTTTCTACGAAATTTTACAAAGTTGGTAGTAATACGCCATATTTTCTTTAATTTAATTCGATTTATGGGTATAAAATTCCATCTGATTGGTTGAGTTTTACATGTTTTACATAGTAACCATTTTAAAAGGTGCTTAAATTCTGATATACAGAAACATAATATTTTTTGTGCCACATAGCCAGTGCGCTAAAATATAGTGAAAAACGAAATTTTTGTGTGCGGGTCTATTTTGCAACATTAAGCCACTTTTTTTACTATTACTATCCGCAATATGTTATCTTTCATCTAGAAAAACCGGAAGGCATTATCTCTATTTGTTTAGAAGCTGCTGTCAGAAATACATTGCGAGGTATGCTAAATTAGATTCAATCTAATACATGCATAGGTGTGATACTATCTTAACTATCATCTCTCAAAATACAGCCGGTACGATTCTCTCAATATCTCGGTCATATCTCAACCAATTTTAATTATTAAAGGAATATATGGGGTAGGAGACTCTAACCTATCCACTGGTGTATACAGTTTTGTGATGCAATAATTCTTTCCTCGGGGAGGGGAGGGGAAAATGGTTTTCGATCATAATTCGGTAGAGTTGCGTCCGATCGCGAAACTGATTTCACTATTCGCCGGAGGTACTTTGGGGAGAGGTAGGTATCCCCCGCAGAGGGCTGGTTCCACCACGGCATGTTGCTAATCAAACGAAAGCTCTCGCCGAGTACTATCGAGTGGTATGCTTCTTTTCCCGATCCACTTCGCTCTGTTGAAACAAATTATGGCCAACTATGGGCATGCAAATTTAATTTAACGTTATACAGATTTAGTTGTATTAGGAAGCAAGTTTATTGTTTATTTTTATTTTTTAACTTCGTAGGTCAAAATCACGGCAAAAATTAATATCAAAGATATTGTTATCTAATGTGGTTAAGAAGGGAAAGCAATCAAAAAGCTCCAAGAATGGGAAGTACTTGCTACAGGAGGGGAGCTGAAATGCCCAAACTGTAGCGATATATTAAAGTTGGTAAAGGACGAAAGCAACAGGAAATATCAGGATGGGTACTATTGGCGTTGCTTCAATAGAGTTTCGAAAAATAAAAAGAAGAAAGTTGTTTGTAATAAGCGCCAGAGTATTAGAAATAAAGATTCCTATCTAAATCCCTCGACCAGGTAAGATGATTTAATTGCAAAACTTTCATTCAGCCCTTACTGAGTTTTTTTCCCAGATCATGTTATTTGTGAATCTGTGGTGCCTGAACATGGAGTTACAGGTCATCGAAATGCAAGACAGGATATAAAAAAAAACTGCCGTGGATTGGAATTCATTTAGCAGGGAAGTGGCAATGGAATTTTGTTTAAGGGAAGGAAAACCAATTGGTAATTTAATTTAAGCTCCTGCTTTTTTGGGGAGAGGTTTATTATGCATTTATTTCAGGAGGTTCGAATATGATAGTTGAAATAGACGAGTCGAAATTTGGAAAGCGCAAGTTTAATAGAGGTCATCATGTTGAAGGGCAGTGGGTATTTGGCGGCGTTTGCAGGGAAATCTGAGATTTTTTGGTACCCGTGGAACACCGTGACAAGCATACGCTGGTGGCTTTGATTGAAAAGTGTGTTCTCCCGGGATCCACCATAATCAGCGATTGCTGGAACGCATACGACAAAATAGATGAAGCGACGTTCCAACACCTGAGAGTTAACCCCTCAGTTAACTATAAAGATCCGGTAACGGGAGCGCATACAATAAAATCGAAGCGCTCTGGAGGCACGTCAAATGCCAACTGCCCACTTATAATCGCAGAAACGAATTCTTCCTTGGCTATCTTTCCAAGTTTATATTCCTTAATTTCTGTAAGCGGAAATGGTTGGACCCTACAATTCAATTCTTCAAGGCTGCAGGTACTGTGTACAATCCCTACAAAGTATATAAAGGTGATTCAGTCGGACTTTTGGTAAGGAATTTTTTTTTTTTTTTTTTTACTTTTTTACCGTATAAATTGTAAAAATTTTCAGGTGGGAGAAAATGAAGATATTGTAGATGAGGAGGGTAGAGAAGAAGAAGAAGGAGACGAAAAAGAGTAGGTGCCACAAATGGAGGTAAGGTAAGTAGTTTCAAGTTTCCTTACCTTACATAAAATTGAACCGCCAATTCTCTACAAAAAGAATTTCCGTCCACGGCAGTGCATATAGTAGCTTGCAATTCGATGAGGTTAACCTCAATTCTATGGTGCCTGAAGATGCACAAATATTATGATCTGGAGAAAGGAAAAACCCAGAAATAGTTAGTCTAACGGTTATCACATACAATTCTATTTTTTCGAAACTTTGTTGTAGCAACAATAACAGTAGCATCCATCTTAATATTTACTTCCTTGCTCTTTCAACAATTTTAAAACACCACTACAGTCTGGTAATGTCCGCAAGTGTTCTCCATTTTTGCAGCTTTTTGACAAACTTCTTCGTCATCACATAGGATAATATAAATTCTTTAATCAACATAAAACAAACAAAAATTTACTATTGTTATGAAAACACTGTATGCCAAATTTGAGGTCTCTAAAGTGATCCTATTATAACTATATATTATGTATACATATTTAAAAAAATAAAAATAAAAAACATGTCATATTTTTATAATTTTTGCTTTTTTTCAGTTAAATCGTTTATTTCAAATTAATTGAATTTTTTTAAAAAATTAATGCGTTATAATTCTCCCCTTATAAGAATTGAAGAAAGAACTATGAAATAATTCACTTACCTATCTACCTGCATTAACAAAAACTCGGCATAAATGAATATTTTTTTTTTGAGGCCAGCCATTCCCTTTTCCGACAAATTTTCCGGAATTTTCCGAATTTTCGGGAAAATTTTTCGGAATTTTCCAACTTTTCCGGAAAATTTTCCGGTAAATAAGTTTTCTAAATTATGCAGGATCAAGTTCCCTATCAACTCGCATCATTACTTTCTCACCGACAATGGTGAAAACTTGCAGAAAAAATCGAGGAAAATTCATGCAAAACGCTTTTCCGGAGTTTTTCCGACCAAGGAAGCGTTTGAGCGTTTTGCAACCTAAGGCAAAGTTGTAGAGCGAAATGAGTTGCATAATAATTTTTACTCGAATAAATTTTTTGAAAAACTGGTAAATCAGTGTCTATTCAGCCGTCATAAAATTGTTTTAAAATATCTCCATGCAGCACGTAATAAAAATTTAGTTAACGTGAAAAAGGCAGAAAATAAAATAAGTAAAAAACGAGTTTTCAAACAAAACTGAGGCCAAGCCGCATGAAAAAGTAGAAAATAAACTTTTTTTCACACACAGAGGTGGACTCAGATTTTATTCGTTGACAATCACAGATATATTTCAGTATGATCAATCAGAGGTAAGAAGTGATTTGATTCATGAAGAGAGAATATTTAAGAGAAATGTCCCAATCAAAAAATCTGAGTCCACCTCTGTGCGTGAAAAAAAGTTTATTTTCTACTACTACTCACAATACTTATCTGCCAACGAACTAGTAACGAGACTTTAACGCACGAAAGACGGAAATCTACTTCTAGCGCCCATACTCTCAGATCAAGAAATGCTTGCTACCTCCTCAGCTAAACTACAATATTGACAGCAGAATATGTTAGCACAGGCATAGCACGTAGCTTTTTAAATACAATGAAGTAAATTTTGAATTTTAGTACCCCTAAGTTGTCAGATTTCGAAACCAAGAACTAAATTGAAATTGAATTATAACACACCCAAGCTTTAGAAGTTTTCCCTATACTAAGTATCTGGAAAAATATAATTTGAAGAAATTTTGTTAGTCAAGTGAAGATAATAAAAGAATTAGTAATAGCCATAATTCTAATAACCAATAAATTACTTTATTCAATATCGTTAGCACCTAGCATATATTGAATTTATAAAATATAAAAGCTGTAAAGAAGTACTATTAGGTATTAGACAACTAGACAAAATTACATTAGAATACTATTACTAATTTTACAACTTAATAATATATACTGTTAACTACTAGACCGCCAAAAAAATAATATAATATAATAATAATAACCACACACGAAATCTATCCATCTTCTAGCTTCAAAAATGTCTATGATTTTATTATTTATATTTATGTTGGGAACAATATTTTTAAATAAATGTTACATTTCTGCAACGAAATATTTCTTTTTTAATATCTTTCTCCTGTTTTTCTGCGCCTCGCTTAAACGCTTTCATCTTAGTTGTCGCAATGCGAGATCCAATGAATAAAAGATAATCGACCTGTGTCACATCACATCCTCAATGATTGGTTTTACAAAAATTTGAATATTCTCGAAATTTTGGAACTTCACATATCGCAGATTGATTGGTTGTCCGTCAAGATCCTTACGAGTTAAGCTGCAAAATCCGGATGATTTTTATAACTGATAAAAGAAAATTCTCACATTACACATACCTTAAATCTTGAACGCAGTTACAAAACTCAGTCATGTCAAAGTCTATAGTCCTCGGTTGATTTTTGAAGAGGCACATGTTCTCAGGGCAACATTCCGTTGGAGCTTTAATTTTAAGGGAGTGAATTTGAATAAGTTGATTAAATGTAACTGAAATTATGCGTTGCATGTCAATATCTGATTGAAGAAAACCACCCTTTACGATAAAACCATTGGATATTCGTCCGTTTCATTCAAGCATTCGCACTGATTTTTCAAAATAAAGGTCTTAAGTTCCATCTTATAGAAGAAACAAAGGGCCTCTTTATTTATGTAAACTGTGAAGTCAAAATAAACAACTCACCAGCTCTCGGATATATTCCTCACCACTTTCACCAGAGTTCCCCCTTAGCAACAGTGTCTTGATACTTATCAACATCAACCTTTACGAAAATATCCTTTACATACTTTTTGGGAAGTTGTTCAAATAACGGTGCCATTCTCTGATATGGTCCACACCTGTAAAAGTAAATTTATAATAAAAAAGTATTTTTTACAATAACTTTACATCACATACCAGCTTGCAGTTGAAGTCAATTCAGCCTGGAAATAACTTCTATCGTTTATTACTTACACCGTCATTTTTAAACACAAATTTTTAAAGAATGGAAATGATAGTTAAGTGATAACGTAAACTTATGTCAAATTTATGACAGCAAGAATTGTCAAAATATTATAAAACACAATGCTGGTAACCCGAATGTTCGGATGGTATGTATGTACCCACCAATTGCCGCTACGTAACTGAAAAAGAAGAAGACTAAATTAGTTGTGAAAATGTCAAATGTGTTGTGAAGTGCGTAGTGTTAAGTTCGGGAATTTTAAAGTTAAATATCTCATAAAATATAAGTTTCCGCCCAAAATTATTTTCGTTATTCGTCAGTTAATTAGAATGAGTGAGCAAAGCTTGACGAAAATCGGATAATGGCCGCTGATGTAAACTTATTCCATCTATAGGAATGATCATCTGGATAGTATGGGTGGTGGTGCTGCCATTTATGTACAATCCTTCCTGAAAACCACTGTCTTAGCCAGCTTGTCACCAGTGAGTAACTTTGATCACGATTTCTTATATTTGTCATACCAGCTGGCTTGTGATCCTTTTATGTGCTGAATCGTTTTATCGTGATTACAATAAAATTAATTTGGACATGCCCTCTGCTGACTGCTACACAATGCGACGTGCTGACGCACTCTGAATTCAGTTGATAGAAATATCGATTCTTAACAACTTATTTTTAAAATTTTACTATCGACTCTATGGTTAACGGAACTCTATGGTTTCCGAAAGAAACGCAAAACGGGGAGATAGTATAATTAACTAAAAATTCAAGAATCGTCTTCTGCTAATTTGTCGGGATCCTTTTCGAAAATTTCTTCAGATATATTTTAGTTTGAAGGTCCTGTGTCAAAAGAATCGTGCTCCGTTTAGTTCAGTGCAAACAAAAAATGTTTGCAAAAGATATGACAAGATACCTACATAAAGATTTAAAAAAAATTTGCAAAATTTTTTAATTGATTTTGATGGGAGGTGGCTCAAAAGAAGCTGATTCAAGGATCATAAATATAAAATATTTTCCAACAGGACTCTGTCATTTCCCAAAAGAAACGCAAAACGGCGATAGTATAATTAACTAAAGATTCCATTTTGTTGGGGAAATGTGGAGTATCTTAATGTCGATGGCTCATTAGAAAACCAGCTGTGGTTACAAATAGTATTTTATCTGCTGTTGTTGTACACAAGGATTATAGAGTCTCGTTAACGAGATTCTGTAAGGCATGAGTGATTCATTTGCTTGATTGGTAAGCATACCGAAGATTACGAAGTGGCTTTTTGCGAAGTATGCTGCATATAATGTGCTCGTTTAGTACCAGTTCCATAGTTTTCATGAAAAATATGTCAGTGTGATCGGGCGATATTTTTTGGCATTGGGCACTGTTTGACAAATATATGCCAGCTCTCATAGCTCGCTCTAAAGAGAAAACAAAAAGTGGTGCTATAAATCCTCAAATCTTGTTCGAACCAAATTGCTTCAAATATATATTTTTTAACAGATAACTTCTGAAAAGAAAATATCCTGAAAGCAAGCATCCAAACTATTAGTCAAATTAAATCTAATTTGATTTCTCTTGAGCAAAAAACATGTACACAACCCAACATAGCCATGTATTTGTCATCTATATAACAAATTGCACAAATACAATACAAAAGTATAGCCTCTTCTAGCAGATTAAATTAAAATTATTATCATATGTTTGACTTCGTACTAAAAAACAATTCCTGAAAAGGGAACATATTACAATAATACCATGCTGAAATTGAGTTCTGAAAAGAAAACAAATTCAATCTAATTACAATTTTCCCAAAAATACGTACAACTTCTATCAAAAGCATGTGTTGTCATGTAGCACAAAATGCATGGCACAAATAAAATCAGATCAAGCAGATCCATTTGCAACTATAGCATAATCATCATTATAAGTACCATCGAACGGCAATTTCTTCTCTACGTGATACGAGATAAAATTTTTCCAAATATTATTTGATTTAACACAACAGCATCTACATGTCTTTTTGCTATGCATTTTTGTTCGTTGCTGTGCAAATTTTATCGCTAGTGCCGTAAGATCACAGCTGCACTGCCAATTCTTGTACCTGGCACCGCTTGGGATAAGTGGGCTGTTTAGGGACTAACATTTATATCGGGTATCGGCTGATATTTCACTTTTAACAATTAACAATCATTTCTGGTCTCTCTTATTTCGGGTCTCGATTGAAGATAAGATATTTACTAACAATCATTTCTGGTCTCGACGAAAATAAACGCATCTTATTTCGGGTCTCGACTGAAGATAAGATAAAACTGTAAGCCGTGTCTCGACTGACTTAAAGAATATTATCTCGGGTCTCCACTGAGATAATCTTTTACTTACAATCATTTCTGGTCTCGACGGAAATAAACGCATCTTATTTCGGCTCTCGACTGAAGGTAAGATTACACTTGAAGCCGAGTCTCGATTGACTTAAAGAATATTATCTCGGGTCTCGACTGAGATAATCTCTTACTAATAATCATTTCTGGTCTCGACGGAAATAAACGCATCTTATTCCGGGTCTCGACTGAAGGTAAGATTGAAGCCGGGTCTCGACTGACTTAAAGAATATTATCTCGGGTCTCGACTGAGATAAACTTTTACTAACAATCATTTCTTGTCTCGACGGAAATAAACGCATCTTATTTCGGGTCTCGACTGAAGATAAGATAACACCTTAAGCCGGGTCTGGACTGACTTAAAGAATATTATCTCGGGTCTCGACTGAGATAGTATCTTACTAACATTAACACTTTATTTGTGGTCTCGACGGGAATAAAGAATTGTTCTAACCCATGGTTAGAACAAAGATCTTAACATTAGCTTAAAGCCAACCCTAAAGCGTCAAGTTGTCGGTGAGTACCAGTCACTTGTAACAAATACATATTTATTTATACATCTATTTTATTATATATTTACTCATATATGTATTTACATATTGTATATATTGTGCATATTTATCAAATACTATAATCTATCTTTATTCTATATTAATTTTCATATCTATATTTATATATATTACGCTCTGGACAATTTTACATTGTAACTCTCTGCCAATAAGTATTTTCAGTGTGATACAAAATTCTCTGATCCAAAACTTATATATTGAGTTTTATCCCAATACAACCAGTCTTGATAATTGCACATTTTAAGTTTGTGGGAATAAGTGTTTTCTAGTGTGTGTGTGTATCTCTAACCTAATAACGTATATACATAATCTGATCTTAATGTAATTAGTGGGCAATCTTACAAAATAAGTGTGATGATTTATTGAAAGTTAAAACTTTGTGAACAGTGTTTGTTTTTTGATAAGAAACTCAACCACTGACCTTGATCCACATTTACCAGTGCATCCCTTTCAGTTTCACTAAGTTCAAATTCTCGTGTACGTTCTACAAACGGACAGTATACGTTATGGTCCTTCGAGCCGGATCTGAGTTCTAGTGTTTTATTTCTGTCAATCTTTTAAGCATGTCTGCACTTCAAAAACTTTTGGGCAACCAAGCCACTTCCGCAATAATCTTTGAAAAATCGTTCAATAACTACAACAAAACTGATGTAGAAAAACGAACGAAAGGTCTTATTTCTGAGCGATTATCCGCTCTAAGTGAAATTTGGTCAGATTACAAGAAAGATCACTATACAATTATTCAAGCCACGCAGGCTTTGGAAGATAGTGAACTTCAAAAGTACGATTATATCGCAAATGATGAATTTTCAAAGATGGAAAATAAATACTTTACTTTTCGAGGTATTCTTAGGGATGCATTAGATGCATTCGAAACAAAGGTTGACTCAAGTCCAAAATCACAGCATGACACTTCATCGTCTCTGAGACTACCTAGCATCACAATCCCACAATTCTCAGGTTCTTACGATTCATGGAGGCCTTTTCACGATCTATTCAATTCCCTGGTGCATTCAAATTCTGCGTTTCTCCGGTACAGAAATTGCATTATGTGTCAAGTGTATCTGGAGAAGCAGAACACATACTGCGTCAATTTCCTATGACTATGCTAGATAAGTCTCCCGAAAGTATCTTCGAACTCGAGGCATTGCAAGTTTCCACTAAACAATGGGATGCAATTCTCATCTATATGGTGGTACAATGTTTATCAGCAGAAACGCACCGTGCATGGGAACAAGAATTCAATACAGCAGAAGGACTTCCCACTCTCGAATCCTTACAAATATTTTTACAATCTAGATTTAGAATTTTAGAAGCCATAGTCGATACCAAACCGTCCCTAGCCAACAAAAACGCTCAAGTCCCGAGAGCATCGACCCATTTTACGTCTTCGACCCAAGCATGTACCTTGCGCAAAGAGCAGCACCGTCCATTTAAATGTCCGAAATTCATAAAACTCGATGTTGACAATAAATTTAAAATTGTCACAGCAAATCAATTATGTAATAATTTCCTATCAAAGGGTCACAACATAAAAACTTGTAAAAGTAAGTTTTCATGTGAGCGATGTGAAAAGAGGCATCATTCTTTACTTCACAGGAATAATGCCAATCCAAGGGCCTCTACCCAATTCCATCCAAGGGAGCAGCAATCAGAAGTTCTCATACCAGCTGGCTTGTGATCCTTTTATGTGCTGAATCGTTTTATCGTGATTACAATAAAATTAATTTGGACATGCCCTCTGCTGACTGCTACACAATGCGACGTGCTGACGTACTCTGAATTCAGTTGATAGAAATATCGATTCTTAACAACTTATTTTTAAAATTTTACTATCGACTCTATGGTTAACGGGACTCTATGGTTTCCGAAAGAAACGCAAAACGGGGAGATAGTATAATTAACTAAAAATTCAAGAATCGTCTTCTGCTAATTTTTAGGGATCCTTTTCGAAAATTTCTTCAGATATATTTTAGTTTGAAGGTCCTGTGTCAAAAGAATCGTGCTCCGTTTAGTTCAGTGCAAACAAAAAATGTTTGCAAAAGATATGACAAGATACCTACATAAAGATTTAAAAAAAATTTGCAAAATTTTTTAATTGATTTTGATGGGAGGTGGCTCAAAAGAAGCTGATTCAAGGATCATAAATATAAAATATTTTCCAACAGGACTCTGTCATTTCCCAAAAGAAACGCAAAACGGCGATAGTATAATTAACTAAAGATTCCATTTTGTTGGGGAAATGTGGAGTATCTTAATGTCGATGGCTCATTAGAAAACCAGCTGTGGTTACAAATAGTATTTTATCTGCTGTTGTTGTACACAAGGATTATAGAGTCTCGTTAACGAGATTCTGTAAGGCATGAGTGATTGATTTGCTTGATTGGTAAGCATACCGAAGATTACGAAGTGGCTTTTTGCGAAGTATGCTGCATATAATGTGCTCGTTTAGTACCAGTTCCATAGTTTTCATGAAAAATATGTCAGTGTGATCGGGCGATATTTTTTGGCATTGGGCACTGTTTGACAAATATATGCCAGCTCTCATAGCTCGCTCTAAAGAGAAAACAAAAAGTGGTGCTATAAATCCTCAAATCTTGTTCGAACCAAATTGCTTCAAATATATATTTTTTAACAGATAACTTCTGAAAAGAAAATATCCTGAAAGCAAGCATCCAAACTATTAGTCAAATTAAATCTAATTTGATTTCTCTTGAGCAAAAAACATGTACACAACCCAACATAGCCATGTATTTGTCATCTATATAACAAATTGCACAAATACAATACAAAAGTATAGCCTCTTCTAGCAGATTAAATTAAAATTATTATCATATGTTTGACTTCGTACTAAAAAACAATTCCTGAAAAGGGAACATATTACAATAATACCATGCTGAAATTGAGTTCTGAAAAGAAAACAAATTCAATCTAATTACAATTTTCCCAAAAATACGTACAACTTCTATCAAAAGCATGTGTTGTCATGTAGCACAAAATGCATGGCACAAATAAAATCAGATCAAGCAGATCCATTTGCAACTATAGCATAATCATCATTATAAGTACCATCGAACGGCAATTTCTTCTCTACGTGATACGAGATAAAATTTTTCCAAATATTATTTGATTTAACACAACAGCATCTACATGTCTTTTTGCTATGCATTTTTGTTCGTTGCTGTGCAAATTTTATCGCTAGTGCCGTAAGATCACAGCTGCACTGCCAATTCTTGTACCTGGCACCGCTTGGGATAAGTGGGCTGTTTAGGGACTAACATTTATATCGGGTATCGGCTGATATTTCACTTTTAACAATTAACAATCATTTCTGGTCTCTCTTATTTCGGGTCTCGATTGAAGATAAGATATTTACTAACAATCATTTCTGGTCTCGACGAAAATAAACGCATCTTATTTCGGGTCTCGACTGAAGATAAGATAAAACTGTAAGCCGTGTCTCGACTGACTTAAAGAATATTATCTCGGGTCTCCACTGAGATAATCTTTTACTTACAATCATTTCTGGTCTCGACGGAAATAAACGCATCTTATTTCGGCTCTCGACTGAAGGTAAGATTACACTTGAAGCCGAGCCTCGATTGACTTAAAGAATATTATCTCGGGTCTCGACTGAGATAATCTCTTACTAATAATCATTTCTGGTCTCGACGGAAATAAACGCATCTTATTCCGGGTCTCGACTGAAGGTAAGATTGAAGCCGGGTCTCGACTGACTTAAAGAATATTATCTCGGGTCTCGACTGAGATAAACTTTTACTAACAATCATTTCTTGTCTCGACGGAAATAAACGCATCTTATTTCGGGTCTCGACTGAAGATAAGATAACACCTTAAGCCGGGTCTGGACTGACTTAAAGAATATTATCTCGGGTCTCGACTGAGATAGTATCTTACTAACATTAACACTTTATTTGTGGTCTCGACGGGAATAAAGAATTGTTCTAACCCATGGTTAGAACAAAGATCTTAACATTAGCTTAAAGCCAACCCTAAAGCGTCAAGTTGTCGGTGAGTACCAGTCACTTGTAACAAATACATATTTATTTATACATCTATTTTATTATATATTTACTCATATATGTATTTACATATTGTATATATTGTGCATATTTATCAAATACTATAATCTATCTTTATTCTATATTAATTTTCATATCTATATTTATATATATTACGCTCTGGACAATTTTACATTGTATCTCTCTGCCAATAAGTATTTTCAGTGTGATACAAAATTCTCTGATCCAAAACTTATATATTGAGTTTTATCCCAATACAACCAGTCTTGATAATTGCACATTTTAAGTTTGTGGGAATAAGTGTTTTCTAGTGTGTGTGTGTATCTCTAACCTAATAACGTATATACATAATCTGATCTTAATGTAATTAGTGGGCAATCTTACAAAATAAGTGTGATGATTTATTGAAAGTTAAAACTTTGTGAACAGTGTTTGTTTTTTGATAAGAAACTCAACCACTGACCTTGATCCACATTTACCAGTGCATTCCTTTCAGTTTCACTAAGTTCAAATTCTCGTGTACGTTCTACAAACGGACAGTATACGTTATGGTCCTTCGAGCCGGATCTGAGTTCTAGTGTTTTATTTCTGTCAATCTTTTAAGCATGTCTGCACTTCAAAAACTTTTGGGCAACCAAGCCACTTCCGCAATAATCTTTGAAAAATCGTTCAATAACTACAACAAAACTGATGTAGAAAAACGAACGAAAGGTCTTATTTCTGAGCGATTATCCGCTCTAAGTGAAATTTGGTCAGATTACAAGAAAGATCACTATACAATTATTCAAGCCACGCAGGCTTTGGAAGATAGTGAACTTCAAAAGTACGATTATATCGCAAATGATGAATTTTCAAAGATGGAAAATAAATACTTTACTTTCCGAGGTATTGTTAGGGATGCATTAGATGCATTCGAAACAAAGGTTGACTCAAGTCCAAAATCACAGCATGACACTTCATCGTCTCTGAGACTACCTAGCATCACAATCCCACAATTCTCAGGTTCTTACGATTCATGGAGGCCTTTTCACGATCTATTCAATTCCCTGGTGCATTCAAATTCTGCGTTTCTCCGGTACAGAAATTGCATTATGTGTCAAGTGTATCTGGAGAAGCAGAACACATACTGCGTCAATTTCCTATGACTATGCTAGATAAGTCTCCCGAAAGTATCTTCGAACTCGAGGCATTGCAAGTTTCCACTAAACAATGGGATGCAATTCTCATCTATATGGTGGTACAATGTTTATCAGCAGAAACGCACCGTGCATGGGAACAAGAATTCAATACAGCAGAAGGACTTCCCACTCTCGAATCCTTACAAATATTTTCACAATCTAGATTTAGAATTTTAGAAGCCATAGTCGATACCAAACCGTCCCTAGCCAACAAAAACGCTCAAGTCCCGAGAGCATCGACCCATTTTACGTCTTCGACCCAAGCATGTACCTTGCGCAAAGAGCAGCACCGTCCATTTAAATGACCGAAATTCATAAAACTCGATGTTGACAATAAATTTAAAATTGTCACAGCAAATCAATTATGTAATAATTTCCTATCAAAGGGTCACAACATAAAAACTTGTAAAAGTAAGTTTTCATGTGAGCGATGTGAAAAGAGGCATCATTCTTTACTTCACAGGAATAATGCCAATCCAAGGGCCTCTACCCAATTCCATCCAAGGGAGCAGCAATCAGAAGTTCTCATACCAGCTGGCTTGTGATCCTTTTATGTGCTGAATCGTTTTATCGTGATTACAATAAAATTAATTTGGACATGCCCTCTGCTGACTGCTACACAATGCGACGTGCTGACGTACTCTGAATTCAGTTGATAGAAATATCGATTCTTAACAACTTATTTTTAAAATTTTACTATCGACTCTATGGTTAACGGGACTCTATGGTTTCCGAAAGAAACGCAAAACGGGGAGATAGTATAATTAACTAAAAATTCAAGAATCGTCTTCTGCTAATTTGTCGGGATCCTTTTCGAAAATTTCTTCAGATATATTTTAGTTTGAAGGTCCTGTGTCAAAAGAATCGTGCTCCGTTTAGTTCAGTGCAAACAAAAAATGTTTGCAAAAGATATGACAAGATACCTACATAAAGATTTAAAAAAAATTTGCAAAATTTTTTAATTGATTTTGACGGGAGGTGGCTCAAAAGAAGCTGATTCAAGGATCATAAATATAAAATATTTTCCAACAGGACTCTGTCATTTCCCAAAAGAAACGCAAAACGGCGATAGTATAATTAACTAAAGATTCCATTTTGTTGGGGAAATGTGGAGTATCTTAATGTCGATGGCTCTTTAGAAAACCAGCTGTGGTTACAAATAGTATTTTATCTGCTGTTGTTGTACACAAGGATTATAGAGTCTCGTTAACGAGATTCTGTAAGGCATGAGTGATTGATTTGCTTGATTGGTAAGCATACCGAAGATTACGAAGTGGCTTTTTGCGAAGTATGCTGCATATAATGTGCTCGTTTAGTACCAGTTCCATAGTTTTCATGAAAAATATGTCAGTGTGATCGGGCGATATTTTTTGGCATTGGGCACTGTTTGACAAATATATGCCAGCTCTCATAGCTCGCTCTAAAGAGAAAACAAAAAGTGGTGCTATAAATCCTCAAATCTTGTTCGAACCAAATTGCTTCAAATATATATTTTTTAACAGATAACTTCTGAAAAGAAAATATCCTGAAAGCAAGCATCCAAACTATTAGTCAAATTAAATCTAATTTGATTTCTCTTGAGCAAAAAACATGTACACAACCCAACATAGCCATGTATTTGTCATCTATATAACAAATTGCACAAATACAATACAAAAGTATAGCCTCTTCTAGCAGATTAAATTAAAATTATTATCATATGTTTGACTTCGTACTAAAAAACAATTCCTGAAAAGGGAACATATTACAATAATACCATGCTGAAATTGAGTTCTGAAAAGAAAACAAATTCAATCTAATTACAATTTTCCCAAAAATACGTACAACTTCTATCAAAAGCATGTGTTGTCATGTAGCACAAAATGCATGGCACAAATAAAATCAGATCAAGCAGATCCATTTGCAACTATAGCATAATCATCATTATAAGTACCATCGAACGGCAATTTCTTCTCTACGTGATACGAGATAAAATTTTTCCAAATATTATTTGATTTAACACAACAGCATCTACATGTCTTTTTGCTATGCATTTTTGTTCGTTGCTGTGCAAATTTTATCGCTAGTGCCGTAAGATCACAGCTGCACTGCCAATTCTTGTACCTGGCACCGCTTGGGATAAGTGGGCTGTTTAGGGACTAACATTTATATCGGGTATCGGCTGATATTTCACTTTTAACAATTAACAATCATTTCTGGTCTCTCTTATTTCGGGTCTCGATTGAAGATAAGATATTTACTAACAATCATTTCTGGTCTCGACGAAAATAAACGCATCTTATTTCGGGTCTCGACTGAAGATAAGATAAAACTGTAAGCCGTGTCTCGACTGACTTAAAGAATATTATCTCGGGTCTCCACTGAGATAATCTTTTACTTACAATCATTTCTGGTCTCGACGGAAATAAACGCATCTTATTTCGGCTCTCGACTGAAGGTAAGATTACACTTGAAGCCGAGTCTCGATTGACTTAAAGAATATTATCTCGGGTCTCGACTGAGATAATCTCTTACTAATAATCATTTCTGGTCTCGACGGAAATAAACGCATCTTATTCCGGGTCTCGACTGAAGGTAAGATTGAAGCCGGGTCTCGACTGACTTAAAGAATATTATCTCGGGTCTCGACTGAGATAAACTTTTACTAACAATCATTTCTTGTCTCGACGGAAATAAACGCATCTTATTTCGGGTCTCGACTGAAGATAAGATAACACCTTAAGCCGGGTCTGGACTGACTTAAAGAATATTATCTCGGGTCTCGACTGAGATAGTATCTTACTAACATTAACACTTTATTTGTGGTCTCGACGGGAATAAAGAATTGTTCTAACCCATGGTTAGAACAAAGATCTTAACATTAGCTTAAAGCCAACCCTAAAGCGTCAAGTTGTCGGTGAGTACCAGTCACTTGTAACAAATACATATTTATTTATACATCTATTTTATTATATATTTACTCATATATGTATTTACATATTGTATATATTGTGCATATTTATCAAATACTATAATCTATCTTTATTCTATATTAATTTTCATATCTATATTTATATATATTACGCTCTGGACAATTTTACATTGTATCTCTCTGCCAATAAGTATTTTCAGTGTGATACAAAATTCTCTGATCCAAAACTTATATATTGAGTTTTATTCCAATACAACCAGTCTTGATAATTGCACATTTTAAGTTTGTGGGAATAAGTGTTTTCTAGTGTGTGTGTGTATCTCTAACCTAATAACGTATATACATAATCTGATCTTAATGTAATTAGTGGGCAATCTTACAAAATAAGTGTGATGATTTATTGAAAGTTAAAACTTTGTGAACAGTGTTTGTTTTTTGATAAGAAACTCAACCACTGACCTTGATCCACATTTACCAGTGCATTCCTTTCAGTTTCACTAAGTTCAAATTCTCGTGTACGTTCTACAAACGGACAGTATACGTTATGGTCCTTCGAGCCGGATCTGAGTTCTAGTGTTTTATTTCTGTCAATCTTTTAAGCATGTCTGCACTTCAAAAACTTTTGGGCAACCAAGCCACTTCCGCAATAATCTTTGAAAAATCGTTCAATAACTACAACAAAACTGATGTAGAAAAACGAACGAAAGGTCTTATTTCTGAGCGATTATCCGCTCTAAGTGAAATTTGGTCAGATTACAAGAAAGATCACTATACAATTATTCAAGCCACGCAGGCTTTGGAAGATAGTGAACTTCAAAAGTACGATTATATCGCAAATGATGAATTTTCAAAGATGGAAAATAAATACTTTACTTTCCGAGGTATTGTTAGGGATGCATTAGATGCATTCGAAACAAAGGTTGACTCAAGTCCAAAATCACAGCATGACACTTCATCGTCTCTGAGACTACCTAGCATCACAATCCCACAATTCTCAGGTTCTTACGATTCATGGAGGCCTTTTCACGATCTATTCAATTCCCTGGTGCATTCAAATTCTGCGTTTCTCCGGTACAGAAATTGCATTATGTGTCAAGTGTATCTGGAGAAGCAGAACACATACTGCGTCAATTTCCTATGACTATGCTAGATAAGTCTCCCGAAAGTATCTTCGAACTCGAGGCATTGCAAGTTTCCACTAAACAATGGGATGCAATTCTCATCTATATGGTGGTACAATGTTTATCAGCAGAAACGCACCGTGCATGGGAACAAGAATTCAATACAGCAGAAGGACTTCCCACTCTCGAATCCTTACAAATATTTTCACAATCTAGATTTAGAATTTTAGAAGCCATAGTCGATACCAAACCGTCCCTAGCCAACAAAAACGCTCAAGTCCCGAGAGCATCGACCCATTTTACGTCTTCGACCCAAGCATGTACCTTGCGCAAAGAGCAGCACCGTCCATTTAAATGACCGAAATTCATAAAACTCGATGTTGACAATAAATTTAAAATTGTCACAGCAAATCAATTATGTAATAATTTCCTATCAAAGGGTCACAACATAAAAACTTGTAAAAGTAAGTTTTCATGTGAGCGATGTGAAAAGAGGCATCATTCTTTACTTCACAGGAATAATGCCAATCCAAGGGCCTCTACCCAATTCCATCCAAGGGAGCAGCAATCAGAAGTTCTCATACCAGCTGGCTTGTGATCCTTTTATGTGCTGAATCGTTTTATCGTGATTACAATAAAATTAATTTGGACATGCCCTCTGCTGACTGCTACACAATGCGACGTGCTGACGTACTCTGAATTCAGTTGATAGAAATATCGATTCTTAACAACTTATTTTTAAAATTTTACTATCGACTCTATGGTTAACGGGACTCTATGGTTTCCGAAAGAAACGCAAAACGGGGAGATAGTATAATTAACTAAAAATTCAAGAATCGTCTTCTGCTAATTTGTCGGGATCCTTTTCGAAAATTTCTTCAGATATATTTTAGTTTGAAGGTCCTGTGTCAAAAGAATCGTGCTCCGTTTAGTTCAGTGCAAACAAAAAATGTTTGCAAAAGATATGACAAGATACCTACATAAAGATTTAAAAAAAATTTGCAAAATTTTTTAATTGATTTTGACGGGAGGTGGCTCAAAAGAAGCTGATTCAAGGATCATAAATATAAAATATTTTCCAACAGGACTCTGTCATTTCCCAAAAGAAACGCAAAACGGCGATAGTATAATTAACTAAAGATTCCATTTTGTTGGGGAAATGTGGAGTATCTTAATGTCGATGGCTCTTTAGAAAACCAGCTGTGGTTACAAATAGTATTTTATCTGCTGTTGTTGTACACAAGGATTATAGAGTCTCGTTAACGAGATTCTGTAAGGCATGAGTGATTGATTTGCTTGATTGGTAAGCATACCGAAGATTACGAAGTGGCTTTTTGCGAAGTATGCTGCATATAATGTGCTCGTTTAGTACCAGTTCCATAGTTTTCATGAAAAATATGTCAGTGTGATCGGGCGATATTTTTTGGCATTGGGCACTGTTTGACAAATATATGCCAGCTCTCATAGCTCGCTCTAAAGAGAAAACAAAAAGTGGTGCTATAAATCCTCAAATCTTGTTCGAACCAAATTGCTTCAAATATATATTTTTTAACAGATAACTTCTGAAAAGAAAATATCCTGAAAGCAAGCATCCAAACTATTAGTCAAATTAAATCTAATTTGATTTCTCTTGAGCAAAAAACATGTACACAACCCAACATAGCCATGTATTTGTCATCTATATAACAAATTGCACAAATACAATACAAAAGTATAGCCTCTTCTAGCAGATTAAATTAAAATTATTATCATATGTTTGACTTCGTACTAAAAAACAATTCCTGAAAAGGGAACATATTACAATAATACCATGCTGAAATTGAGTTCTGAAAAGAAAACAAATTCAATCTAATTACAATTTTCCCAAAAATACGTACAACTTCTATCAAAAGCATGTGTTGTCATGTAGCACAAAATGCATGGCACAAATAAAATCAGATCAAGCAGATCCATTTGCAACTATAGCATAATCATCATTATAAGTACCATCGAACGGCAATTTCTTCTCTACGTGATACGAGATAAAATTTTTCCAAATATTATTTGATTTAACACAACAGCATCTACATGTCTTTTTGCTATGCATTTTTGTTCGTTGCTGTGCAAATTTTATCGCTAGTGCCGTAAGATCACAGCTGCACTGCCAATTCTTGTACCTGGCACCGCTTGGGATAAGTGGGCTGTTTAGGGACTAACATTTATATCGGGTATCGGCTGATATTTCACTTTTAACAATTAACAATCATTTCTGGTCTCTCTTATTTCGGGTCTCGATTGAAGATAAGATATTTACTAACAATCATTTCTGGTCTCGACGAAAATAAACGCATCTTATTTCGGGTCTCGACTGAAGATAAGATAAAACTGTAAGCCGTGTCTCGACTGACTTAAAGAATATTATCTCGGGTCTCCACTGAGATAATCTTTTACTTACAATCATTTCTGGTCTCGACGGAAATAAACGCATCTTATTTCGGCTCTCGACTGAAGGTAAGATTACACTTGAAGCCGAGTCTCGATTGACTTAAAGAATATTATCTCGGGTCTCGACTGAGATAATCTCTTACTAATAATCATTTCTGGTCTCGACGGAAATAAACGCATCTTATTCCGGGTCTCGACTGAAGGTAAGATTGAAGCCGGGTCTCGACTGACTTAAAGAATATTATCTCGGGTCTCGACTGAGATAAACTTTTACTAACAATCATTTCTTGTCTCGACGGAAATAAACGCATCTTATTTCGGGTCTCGACTGAAGATAAGATAACACCATAAGCCGGGTCTGGACTGACTTAAAGAATATTATCTCGGGTCTCGACTGAGATAGTATCTTACTAACATTAACACTTTATTTGTGGTCTCGACGGGAATAAAGAATTGTTCTAACCCATGGTTAGAACAAAGATCTTAACATTAGCTTAAAGCCAACCCTAAAGCGTCAAGTTGTCGGTGAGTACCAGTCACTTGTAACAAATATATATTTATTTATACATCTATTTTATTATATATTTACTCATATATGTATTTACATATTGTATATATTGTGCATATTTATCAAATACTATAATCTATCTTTATTCTATATTAATTTTCATATCTATATTTATATATATTACGCTCTGGACAATTTTACATTGTAACTCTCTGCCAATAAGTATTTTCAGTGTGATACAAAATTCTCTGATCCAAAACTTATATATTGAGTTTTATCCCAATACAACCAGTCTTGATAATTGCACATTTTAAGTTTGTGGGAATAAGTGTTTTCTAGTGTGTGTGTGTATCTCTAACCTAATAACGTATATACATAATCTGATCTTAATGTAATTAGTGGGCAAGCTTACAAAATAAGTGTGATGATTTATTGAAAGTTAAAACTTTGTGAACAGTGTTTGTTTTTTGATAAGAGACTCAACCACTGACCTTGATCCACATTTACCAGTGCATTCCTTTCAGTTTCACTAAGTTCAAATTCTCGTGTACGTTCTACAAACGGACAGTATACGTTATGGTCCTTCGAGCCGGATCTGAGTTCTAGTGTTTTATTTCTGTCAATCTTTTAAGCATGTCTGCACTTCAAAAACTTTTGGGCAACCAAGCCACTTCCGCAATAATCTTTGAAAAATCGTTCAATAACTACAACAAAACTGATGTAGAAAAACGAACGAAAGGTCTTATTTCTGAGCGATTATCCGCTCTAAGTGAAATTTGGTCAGATTACAAGAAAGATCACTATACAATTATTCAAGCCACGCAGGCTTTGGAAGATAGTGAACTTCAAAAGTACGATTATATCGCAAATGATGAATTTTCAAAGATGGAAAATAAATACTTTACTTTCCGAGGTATTCTTAGGGATGCATTAGATGCATTCGAAACAAAGGTTGACTCAAGTCCAAAATCACAGCATGACACTTCATCGTCTCTGAGACTACCTAGCATCACAATCCCACAATTCTCAGGTTCTTACGATTCATGGAGGCCTTTTCACGATCTATTCAATTCCCTGGTGCATTCAAATTCTGCGTTTCTCCGGTACAGAAATTGCATTATGTGTCAAGTGTATCTGGAGAAGCAGAACACATACTGCGTCAATTTCCTATGACTATGCTAGATAAGTCTCCCGAAAGTATCTTCGAACTCGAGGCATTGCAAGTTTCCACTAAACAATGGGATGCAATTCTCATCTATATGGTGGTACAATGTTTATCAGCAGAAACGCACCGTGCATGGGAACAAGAATTCAATACAGCAGAAGGACTTCCCACTCTCGAATCCTTACAAATATTTTTACAATCTAGATTTAGAATTTTAGAAGCCATAGTCGATACCAAACCGTCCCTAGCCAACAAAAACGCTCAAGTCCCGAGAGCATCGACCCATTTTACGTCTTCGACCCAAGCATGTACCTTGCGCAAAGAGCAGCACCGTCCATTTAAATGTCCGAAATTCATAAAACTCGATGTTGACAATAAATTTAAAATTGTCACAGCAAATCAATTATGTAATAATTTCCTATCAAAGGGTCACAACATAAAAACTTGTAAAAGTAAGTTTTCATGTGAGCGATGTGAAAAGAGGCATCATTCTTTACTTCACAGGAATAATGCCAATCCAAGGGCCTCTACCCAATTCCATCCAAGGGAGCAGCAATCAGAAGTTCTACCTTGCAATTCACCTTCGACATCCAATAACTCTCTTCACACGCTTCATGCAAAAAACCAACGTACCAAACAAGCACTGCTTGCAACAGCACTGTTAAACGTTTCTACAAAAAAGGGAAATATGTTGGTATTGAGAGCTTTGATAGATTCAGGCTCTCAAGTTTCATTTGTAACCCAAGCCGCCGCACGTAAGCAGCAATCATCCACTACAAACGTGGAAATTCAAATCACTGGCCTGGGAAAAACTGAACTTACAAATGTTCAAAAACAAACTGTATTGAACATTTATCCTTATTCAACCACAATTAAGGCAACCACAGTTACAGCCATTATAGTGGTTACAATTAGGGACATATTACTTCCTTCAACCATTCCAAGCAGGGAATGGAGTAATATACACGAGCTACCACTTGCCGATACGTTTTTCTTTAAACCACGAAAAATTGACTTGCTTTTAGGAGCAGATGTGTACAACGTAATTCTCTTGGAAGGTTTACGCAAAGGTCCTCCAGGAACACCAACTGCCCAAAACAGTACCCTCGGATGGACACTTTTTGAAAAGCTTGAAAGTACGTACATCCACATTTTTAACAGCATCTGCCTTAACAGCTATGGTTCATTGCGACGACGAGACTTCACTGGACAAACTTTTACGTCAGTTTTGGGAAACTGAAGAAGCTAATCCAGGAAGAAAGCTGTCTAAAGCAGATCAATAATATGAAGAGTTTTACCAAAAAACTCATGTTCATAACGCACACGGCCGTTACGAAGTTCGTCTGCCTTTCATCGCAGAAAGTTCTAGCCTAAGTGACTCTCGTGGTATGGTATTACGCAAGTTGTACAGCCTATAGCGGCAGTTAGAACGAAATCCTGAACTTTATCAGGAATACAAAGCTTGTATTAACGAATACAAGACATTAGGTCACATGACAGTGGCTAATAAGACAGTAAGCAATGAACAAAGCTACTATCTTCCTCATCATGCTGTTATCAAAGACAGCACCACTACAAAGATTCGCGTCGTCTTTGATGCTTCAGCAAAAACGACTAATGGAAAAAGTCTAAAAGAACAGCTGCATACGGGTCCAGTACTGCAGTCTGATCTCTTCTCAATTATCCTCAGATGGCGAAAGTACAAATTCGCTATGTCTGCTGACATAGAGAAAATGTACAGGATGATAAAAGTACAACACCCACATCAAACCTACCAAGGAATAGTTTGGAGGAATAATCAAAATGAAACTACTTAAGATTACAAATTAACCACTGTAACCTTTGGCAACACGCCAGCCCCCTATCTCGCAATAAAAACGCTCAATCAACTACCCATTAATGAAGCTGACAAATTCCCCGAAGCTGCAAAGATAGTGTCTCGTGACTTCTATGTTGATGACCTTCTTCCAGGCTGAGATATAAAGGAAGAAGCCTTCCAAATACAAGATCAACAAATCAATATGTTATTTTCCGGTGGGTATAATTTGAGGAAATGGGTTAGCAATTCTTCAGATTTACTATCTAGGATCCCCGAACCATACAGAGAAGTTCAACTTCCTTTGCGATTCGCAAGCGTAGAATCTGTAAAAACTTTAGGCATTCATTGGTATCCAGGATCTGATCGCTTCACTCTACAATATAGGCAGAAAGCATATTGCCTCTTTACAAAGCGGGGTATTCTTTCAGAAATTGCGACGTTTTCCGATCCTCTTAGCTGGATATCTCCAATTATAATTACTGCTAAAATCTTGACGCAAGCTTTATGGCTTGCAGGATGTTCATGGGATGAACCAATACCGGCACCCATTGATAAGCAGTGGCGCGAATTTTAGACAGAATTACATCTTATTAGTAGCATCAACATATCACGTTGGCTACATACTACAAGTAACTTATCCACCTGCCAAATACATGGATTCTCAGATGCTTCTAATCAAGGGTATTCTGCTGCCGTTTACATTAGAGCTGTTGATGATGGAGGAGTTGTTCAAGTTAACTTACTCATGCAAAGTCGAAGGTAGCGTCGGTCAAATCTGTATCTCTCCCACATCTTGAATTTTGCGGTGCAGTACTCTTGGCACGAACCATCAATCGCGTTAAAACAGATCTACAATTCGATCAAGTTCCGACGTTTGCCTGGACAGATTCGTTATTGTATTAGCCTGTATTCATAGTCATCCTAATATGTATAACACAAATGTGGCTAATAGGGTGGCGGAAATTCAGAACTTGATCGATATTAAGGCATGGCATCATGTAAAGTCTGCTGACTATCCCGCCGACTGCAATTCCAGAGGAATTAAGTCTTCATTATTGATTGATCATGAGTTATGATGGCATGGACCTCATTGGTTGCAGGACAGTGAAAATAATTGGCCGAAATCTAAACCAATTCCAGCTAATGAGCCTGAAACTGAACAAAGACGAGTAACTCATTTCACTACAGCCCATTCAAACAACGATGAGTTGCTTGAAAAATTCTCTAGCCTATGCCAAATTGCAACGAATCGTCGCATATTGCATCAAGTTCATCAATACGTGCAAAAGGGCATCGGCGAAGTCCACAGAAGAATAACCAATGGATCCAAAGATACTCCATCCAACAGAAATTGCTCAAGCAAATATTCGGCTCAATAAAGTAACACAGAACGCCGCTTTCGATACTGAAAATAAATGTTTACAAGAACAGAATCCACTTCCAGTTAAAAGCTAAATCTTATCTCTAAACCCATTCTTAGATAACAATGGGTTAATTCGAGTAAGTGGGCGATTAAGAAATGCTACCATTCATTACAGCCAAAAACATCCAATAATTCTGCCAAGGAGAGTAAATTAACATTCTTAATAATTGACCATTTCCATATAAAGACTTTGCATGGAGGTCCGAAACTGGTATTATCCGTGATTCGAAACAAATTTTGAATTCCACAAGTGCGTAAAACCGTAAAACAAGTGTTACATAGATGTATCACTTGCTTTAAGCAATCCGCAACTATCAAAAATCAGATTATTGGGAATTGACGTTCATCACGGGTCAATGTGACTAGACCGTTTCAAAAAGCTGGCCTCGACTATGCTGGTCCTTTCAATTTAAAAGTATTTAAAATTCGATATAATCGTGTGTATAAAGGGTATATATGCATATTCATTTGCATGGCTTCCAAAGCCATTCATATAGAAGCCGTGTCAGATTTATCAACAGCGGCCTTCATAGCAGCTTTTCGCCGTATCTCCAGCCGAAGGGGACTCTGCACAGATATCTTTTCAGACTGTGGCTCTAATTTCGTTGGAGCTGACAAAGTCCTGCAAAAAGAATTCAAAACAGCCATACTGCAAGCTAACAAGCAGATGGTAGAAACACTAGCCCAAGACGGGATAGGTTGGCACTTTAACCCGCCTTCCGCACCTCATTTTGGAGCATTGTGGGAAGCCGGAGTTAAATCCATAAAATTCCATTTAGAGCGAATTTTACGGAACACTTCATTGACATTTGAAGACTTCGCAACTGTTTTGACACAAATTGAAGCCTGTCTAAATTCCAGGCCTCTATTTCCTATCACAGCAGATCCAGACGATCTCAATGTTCTAACTCCGGGACATTTTTTATTTGGCACTTCCTTATTACTTCCACCAGAACCTGTATTGGAAAATAAGGTTTCATCACTCACCAGATGGAAACATCTCCAACTGTTGCAACAACAGTTTTGGCATAAATAGTCTCACGATTATCTAAATTCCCTACAAAATAGAACTAAATGGCAGACTCCAATATCAAATCCTAAAATAGGAGATTTAGTTATTATCAAAGAACCAAATCTGGTAGCGAGCCGTTGGTTATTAGGAAGAATAATTGAAGTACCTCTAGGTGCTGAAAAATATATTCGCGTAGTCGCTTATTTATAATTACATGTTATCTTAAATTTAATCATGTCCCGTTACATTTAAATACACAATTTAATATCTATAACAAAAGTTCTGCCATCGACATAATCAAACTCCAAATTTTTCAACCACCTGCAACCATACGCCGTTATCTACAATCGCTAAACGAGCATTTCTATGAAAATGGTCCCCACAGCAAAAAGAAAATATATCAAATTGCAATTTTTACCAAATGTAATTTGTTACTACAATTGCACAGAATTTGTAGTGCAGCCCTGCAACAAGAACAAATCAAGAAACCCGTTATGTTTATATAAATATGATCACGCAAGCGGTGTAATTATTAGGCAAAGTGTTTCGCTTAAAATGGATACATCGAAACACCAAAGTGATTTCGGTGAAGAATTGCCCATTACTCCCGGGCGGAATATTGAGAGTGAACTAGAAGCAGCTTGGAATCTCGAACGAGAACTGGCAGACTGGCCCCGATCTCCAGGTCAAAATCAGGATGAAGCTACAGATGAAGATTGGGATCTTGACGAGGAAATGCAATTGTTGCCACCATCTCCGAAGCGAAGTCTGGATGAGGAACAGGAAGAGATTCAGAAGTTGACTGAATAGCTCGAGGACTTGAAGCAACGCTCTAAGTTAATGAAAGCAATACTCAATTGACATTAAGCCCACAATCAATACCAACTGTAGTAATTGAGGACCACCCCCCACGTCCCCGAATCCAGGAAGACAACTTAGTGGACCATCAGTTCCATCAGTTCCACCGGAGCCAGCAACCAGCACTCTACTAGACACGCTTCGAACGCTCAACCAGCAAGACCGAAAGTAGCTATCTTGAACGACGAATCCGTTCATCCCAGTATCCTCCCAAATGATGACATTGTTGTAACAATTGTGAATAATCAAACAGGAGCGACGGACAATATCACCGTATCCTGGGAGGCCTTAAAACGTTCCAAGAAGAGAAACCAGCGCTTCACGACTAAAGACGGGGATCGAATTAAAATCAAATTGTTGGCCAACGGAAACATTAAAGTCAGAAGATAATAATTTGTTTCATTTCTTTTGTTTCTTAGTTTTTTTTTTTTTTTGTGCTCTTTCCTGTCGGTAGTTCCTCCTCTTTATTAATATGGTAACCATAATTGTAGATCAAAGTAATATGGCTACAAGTTTCTCCCTCAATAATTTGGCTCAAAATTTTCTCTAATTGCTTTACCGGTCAGTTTTAAAATTAATCACTTGAAAGAAGCTCGCTCTAAAGAGAAAACAAAAAGTGGTGCTATAAATCCTCAAATCTTGTTCGAACCAAATTGCTTCAAATATATATTTTTAACAGATAACTTCTGAAAAGAATATATTTTGAAAACAAGCATCAAAATTATTAGTAAAATTAAATCTAATTTGATTTCTCTTAAGCAAAAAACATTTACACAACCCAACATAGCCATGTATTTGTCATCTATATAACATTTTGCACAAATACAATACAAAAGTAAAGCCTCTTCTAGCAGATTATATTAAAATTATTATCATATGTTTGACTTCGTACTAAAAAACAATTCCTGAAAGAGGAACACCATGCTGAAATTGAGTTCTGAAAAGAAAACAAATTCAATCTAATTACAATTTTCCCAAAAATACGTACAACATCTATCAAAAGCATGTGTTGTCATGTAGCATCAATCAGATCAAGCAGATCAATTTGCAACTCTAGTATTATCATCATTATAAGTACCATCGAACGGGAATTTCTTCTCTACGTGATACGAGATAACATTTTTGCAAGTATAATTTAATTTAACATAACAGCATGTACATTTCTTGTTGCTATGCATTTTTGTTCGTTGCTATGCAAATTTTATCGCTAGTGCCGTAAGATCACAGCTGCACTGCCAATTCTTGTAATCATCGTGTGCAGGCAAGGGCTATATAAACGACAAGCTGACTGATCTCGACCTCTTTTGTACTTGGCACCGCTTGGGATAAGTGGGCTGTTTAGGGACTAACATTTATATCGGGTATCGACTGATATTTCACTTTTAACAATTAACAATCATTTCTGGTCTCGACGGAAATAAACGCATCTTATTTCGGGTCTCGACTGAAGATAAGATAAAACTTTAAGCCGTGTGTCGACTGACTTAAAGAATATTATCTCGGGTCTCGACTGAGATAATCTTTTACTAACAATCATTTCTGGTCTCGACGGAAATAAACGCATCTTATTTCGGCTCTCGACAGAAGATAAGATAACACTTTAAGCCGAGTCTCGACTGACTTAAAGAATATTATCTCGAGTCTCGACTGAGATAATCTCTTACTAATAATCATTTCTGGTCTCGACGGAAATAAACGCATGTTATTTCGGTTCTCGACTGGAGGTAAGATGACACTTGAAGCCGGGTCTGGACTGACTTAAACAATATTATCTCGGGTCTCGACTGAGATAATCTTTTACTAACAATCATTTCTGGTCTCGACGGAAATAAACGCATCTTATTTCGGGTCTCGACTGAAGATAAAATAAAACTTTAAGCCGTGTCTCGATTGACTTAAAGAATATTATCTCGGGTCTCGACTGAGATAATCTTTTACTAACAATCATTTCTGGTCTCGACGGAAATAAACGCATCTTATTTCGGCTCTCGACAGAAGATAAGATAATACTTTAAGCCGCGTCTCGACTGACTTAAAGCATATTATCCCGAGTCTCGACTGAGATAATCTTTTACTAAAACTTATCTCTGGTGTCGACGGAAATAAACGCATGTTATTGCAGGTCTCGACTGAAGATAAGATAACACCTTAAGCCGGGTCTCGACTGACTTAAAGAATATTATCTCGGGTCTCGACTGAGATAGTATCTTACTAACATTAACACTTTATTTCTGGTCTCGACGGGAATAAAGAATTGTTCTAACCCATGGTTAGAACAAAGATCTTAACATTACCTTAAAACCAACCCTAAAGCGTCAAGTTGTAGATCGGTGAGTACCAATCACTTGTAACAAATAAATATTTATTTATACATCTATTTTATTATATATTTACTCATATATATATTTACATATTCTACATTTCTTGTCCATATTTATCAAATATTATAATTCATCTTTATTCTATATTAATTTTCATATCTATATTTATATACATTACGCTCTTCACGATTTTACATTTCAACTTTTTACCTATAAGTGTTTTCAGTGTGACACAAAATTCTCTGACCCGAAACTTATATACTGAGTTTTATCCCAATACAACCAGTCTTGATACTTGTACAGTTTAAGTTGTGGGAATAAGTCTTTTCTAGTGTGTTTGAATCTCTGACCTAATAACTTATATACATAATCGGATCTTAATGTAATTAGTGGGCAATCTTACAAAATAAGTGTGAGGATTTATTGAAAGTTAAAACGTAGTGAACAGTGTTTGTTTTTTGATAAGAGCCTCAACCTCTGACCTTGATCCAAATTTACCAGTGCATTCATTTCAGTTTCACTAAGTTCGCATTCGCGTGTATGTTCTACAAACGGACAGTACAAATCTTATTTTTAAAAAATGGACAGACGCATCTACTCCTTAGGCCTTTTAAGGTTCGGAACTGCTTTTGGCCCATACTACCTTTTTGGCAGTAAGGAAACGTCCTGAGATAATTTAATTTCTTCTTTCAGATACCATTATATTCATTTTGAGGCAATCATGTATCTCGGTTATTCTAGGTTTGCCCGTGATTCTAGAAAGTGTGTTCGCATAAGTAGCTCCGCTGTTTCTTTAGAATAATTGGTGTAGGATCCATCTTGCTTCTTTAAAAGTCATATCGCATATGTGTGGCCAACTCATCCATAACCCTGTACCTTAGTCAGGTTGTCTCCATAATAACTTAATTTGAAATTCAGTCTTTTCAAGAAAATCAAGAGGTGATAAACTGTACGGATGAAAATTAGTTCATTTGAAATGTCATTGACAGCACTTAGCAGCTTCCCACTGTGAGTAGAAACATGATAGCGTTCAATAATTTAATAAAAGGCAATTTGCTATAAGCTGTAAAGTATTTAAAAGTAATTTTTTTGTTTTTTTTTAAAGGCCAACAAGTGAAAAAGAGGTCCCTCCAATAAATTCGAATGATTTTAAGGCCGCTATTAGTTCAATTTTAATAATAAGGCCTAAAATTTTCTGCATTTAAAATTATATTGAAATGTTGCAAAAGGGTGCTTGATGCACCTCAATTTGTTATGACTCAGGTGCCCAATGCTCTAATTCACAACCACAAGGTAGATACATCAATATATTGTCTTATCTTGATGTACGACAATTTGCCCCTGAAAACATAAAATTATTTTAACCAACATAATTCAATCTAAATTACACTTGAATTCACTTCCTCACATCATATACTTCCTTACCTACATACGATCTCTTCTTCCATATGCATATAACGCTTTAATTCCTCCAAACTGGGTACATATGTACATACATTTCTTTAATTCCTTCAATCAAACTTAATATTTTAAGACGACAACAGCAGGCATATCACATTTCAGTTTTTTTTCATGCAATCAGCAGTTAGTTGAAACTCATATGCCTGATATAATTGAACATAGTGCTACTCTATTACCACCTCATCCTGACAAGTACTCAACGTCAGTGTCATCTCCTCTTGGGAACTCGGATCATTGTGTCATTTTGGCCCAATTCACCATATCATCACTGAAACCCGCCAGTCACCTTCGTAAAAGAGACTGGTGTGGCACTATGATCAAGCTGATTGGGCTTCATGCAATAAATTCATGAGAGTTAGACTGGTCTAAGTCTTTTTCCTCGGGAGATGTTGAGTGCTGTTCTGAAACCATTATCAACATCTTATGGTTCGGGATGCTCAGCTTCATTCTGCACAAATTCAAAAATATTCAACCTAACCATAAATCTTCGTTAGACAATGTCGGTAAAATTTTATCATTTTATTTTATGCATCGTAACATAAAATATTTCCTGTTATGGAGTATAACATAAAAGAACCTAAGCAGCACATTTTAAAGGTATTTTGAAGATGTCATACGTCAATTAACATTTGTTGTGCGAGAGTAGTTTAATTAAAAACTAAAATATCTACCGCCATACATAAAAAGTACAATTTTGTCAGAAATTGTAGAAATTTGCACTGGTGCGGTATGGTAAAATATAAAAAGTTAATTATATTTGCTTAGGTTTTAATTTTATGCAGAAGGGATCATAGGATACGATATCTTCGCGATTCCTACGATCCATATGAGTTGCCCAACCTTATGCTTCAAAAGTTCTTTCGGCTGGATAATTAATAAACTTCTTATATTGTGATTTGTAAACTAATTTTGCAAACTTATGAATAATTCTAATTTATACCCAAAATGTTTCGTTTTAAGAAAACATACCGGAAAGACGTCTATTCTGTTCGCTTTGAGTTAAGAATCTAAAATTGAACGGAATGGATGTTTTCTGCTGCTTTGCATTTCTACGGACATGGTCGTATCAAACTCCAGTCAGGAGTTGTCATATTTTAACACTTTTACACCCAAGGTATCTCAAGAGCTATTTATAAAGCAGCTGCTTTCATAAATGATTATTTAGCAGAGTATCACGCAAATGTCAATTGACCAGCTGTTCAAAAAGTAATAGAAAACTTGGCGGAATGTACTAAATATTTTATGTTACGTGTTCATAAAAGAATTCATAAAATAATTTTATGGAACCACGACAGAATACGAATTTTTAAAATATTTTATTTTCATTTTATGAAGAAGGGATTTTTTCGCCATAAAATAACATAAAATATTATTTTATGAAAAATTACAGAATAGGGCCCATTGACTGTTATACAGCCATAAAAGATAAGGAAGCTGCATTGCAGGCATATGAACTTTGCAATTCAGAAGATTTGAGACAGATCTATAGAGAGGCACATACAGCTGTAAGTCTGTTATCCAGCGAGCGTAGTTCCATTTCGACCAAAGCATTAGACAGAAAATCTTTACTAGCTGAAAGGGTAGTAAGAGTTATAGATCACTTGTTAAAACAGTCAAGAAGAACTGCCAGCAGTTCTTCAGTACTGCCTCTAGTTCACAGCGGGGATGTGTCCACGGTATCGTTGGACAAAGCCAATTTATTTGCAGCTAAGTTAACTGCGAAATCTTTCTTACCACTTTCTTCGTAAGCTCATCCTTCTTCACCGACATGTAACTTCAGTCAAAGACCATTGTATTTCCGTACACGAGAGGTTTTCAAAGTGCTAGCAAGTCTCAGTGTGTCTAAGGCTGCTGGGCGTCATGGTATTTCGCCTCTCGTTCTTAAGTGCTGCACCTCTTCTATTGCTAAACCTCTACGCAAACTATTTCACCTCTCCTATTCGACATGAGTCTTTTCTTCCGCTTGAAAACGTGTACATGTTCAGCCAATACCCAATAAAGAGAGGCATGGGATCCCTCCCTTACTTCGATTCTTTCGAAATATTCATCAGCACCCAATAGATGAAATATCTAGAAATTAAGCACCTTATTAGCGATCGGAAATACGGCTTTCGCGCTGTCCGCTCTACTGGAGCTTTGCTAACATTTCTTACCGAGCGTTGAAATCAATGTCTCCATAATTTTGGTAAATTTGAAATCATCGCAATCGATATCTCGAAGGCCTTCGATAGAGTTTGGCATCTTGCTCTTTCAGCTAAACTGCAGGCATTAGGTATAGACCCTCTTTTTTTAAAACGGATTGAAAGTTTTCCCTCGCGCCATTCAATTCAAGTTATTTTGGATAGTGTTACATCGGAATGTTTTCTAATCCATGCCGGTGTACCGAAAGGTTCTGTGCTCTCTCCTCTCTCTTTATTATTTTTATTAATCTGCTAGCTCTTACTTTCAATCCTATCCAAAGTTTTGGAGACGACAGCACCCTTGATTTTGACCCAATAGCTGATTCCCGTGGGAGTGCTACAGTTGACAAACGAAGCCACATGTTCAGTTCACTAAACCATGACCTTACAACAATACTCGCTTTAGGTTTTGAGCGACTCGAGTTTTGTTTAATGCTTCCAAATCACAATGTTGTCTGTTATCACTCAAACGTACTGCAACACCCCCTCAACCCATTTCCGTCGATGAAAAAGATGCAAGAAATATTATACTCCATCAGATTTGGTGCAAAGGTTTGGGTGTAATACCTTGACTTAGCTATATAGCTTCGAATAGACAACACCAGTCTTGATGGCTGTTTCACAGCTACGGTTAATGACGCCTCGGTATAATCCGCGAGGCGTACTGAGCTCTGCAATAGTATGTTCTGGTATTCGTGAATATCAGCTTATTGGTGATAGTACCAAGACCTGTAAAATAAATTTAAAGTCTTGAGTTCGTCTGAGGGGGAACTATAGGCTTCTGTAATGATAGCCTGACAACCCAGTCTGAAAGCCAGCCTGTCCCTATGACGGCCTGAATGTGTTGTGTCGTCGAAACGACTATTCGTCGTGGTGAGTAAAAAACACAATATCTTGAGAAAAAGCTATGAATGAGTCTCAGTCTTGTTGATTCTGACGATGAAGGTGAGAAATAAATCTATATTGGGTCAAGGAAACATCCAAAAGCAAAGGTTATGCTATCTTCTGATCTTCCGATTATATTTTTCTTTTCTTTTCTTTTTTAACAAATAATCGTCTTACAGGATAGACGGCTGACAATCAATTGAATATTTTCTTTTTATTTTACTAACATAAAAATTACTGCCTACTCACAGAGCATTTTTCAATCTCCAAAGCGCACCCTGATCGGAATTTGAAACACTATGGACAAAGGTGTGCCAACTTGCCGGTTGCACCCGTGTCGCCACAAAGGTACAAGTCTCATATCAGGTCTAGATTAGAATATATTTCCCATATTTGGGCAGGGTCTGCACCTACTACATTGTCCACATTAGACAAAGTCCAAAGGGAGGCCTTCCGACTTACTGGCGATGACATATCAATAGCAACTATTAATTCGCTAGAGCAGTGTTTCCCAAACTTTCGACATTTATGTACCCCTTCTATAACTTTCGTAAAACTGAGTACCCTTGTCTAAAACAAAATGCACATGATTTAATAACTACAAATATATATTTATTTTTCCTATTTATAGTACGTAAACAAAATAGTAACAAACGAAAAATAAAATTCATTCATTAAAAACAAATATATAAATAACGTAAATAACAATTATAATATAACACAGAGAGTTTCAATTTTTCTTTTACCATAATATGTTATTTATATGAATAACATTCAATGAGAAGGATGAAATTGTTTATGTTGAGATGCCAAATCATTATAATTTATTTCCCTGCTTGTTAATTTTAATCTGAGATGCGGTTCCACATCCAAAAGCCTGTTCCTTTTTTTGGACTTAATGTCTAGAAATGCTGAAAAAGCAACTTCACATAGGTATGAAGTTGGAAAGGGCAAGATGTATTTCAGGACTTTCTCTGTTAAAACTGGATATACATGTTGCATTTGCAACCAAAATGATGTTAAAGTACACTCCTTATGTTTATTTTTTAAGAATCCGTCCGAAGCTAATTCTAATAATTGCTCTTCTTCCGCATGTGTTAAACCTTCTGGAATGGATGTTGTATTAATGTTGAAGGGATATCTTATCCATTCAATATTTTTGTTTAAATCAGGAAAATAATTTGTTAAACCCAGTTGTAAATTCTCTAAATGCGCTGTTATAGATTTCAGAGTATCAGTATCTATTTTACCAGCCGAACTAGTTATAAATTCATGAAGAGAGGGAAACGAGTCCACTTCTCCATTACCAACTCTCTTTTGCCACAAACTTAATTTTGCTATGGTAGCGTTCACTTTATCTTGAACGTGAAACAATGAAATTTCTTTGCCTTGCAACGATAAGTTTAGACAATTTAAAACAGAAAATATATCTGCTAAGTATGCGAATTTACAGAGCCATTTCCAGTCATCTAAACATTTTTTAACTCAAATCTGTCATTAAGAAAAACTTGAAGTTCATGTCTAAGTTCAAATAATCGTTTTAGAATTTTCCTCGAGACAGCCAACGAACATCGGTATGAAAAAGAAGCTGAGTATGACTACTCCCCATTTCTTCACACATTTGCGAAAAAAGTCGTGCATTCAAAGGACGCCCTTTAATAAAGTTAATGATTTTCACGCTTTCATCCAGAACTTTTTGGAGATCCGCGGGCATCTTACGAGTTGCCAAAGCCTCTCTGTGTATGCAACAATGTGTGGATATGACATTTGGGGCAACATTCCGAATTCTTGCAACGAGTCCTTTATTAATTCCGACCATACTTTTTGCTCCATCTGTGCTTATTCCAACACATCTATTCCAATCAATTTTATTCTCTTGCATAAATTTATTCATAACATTAAATATATCTTCTCCTGTTGTATGACCTGATAAAGGCTGGCAAAATAAAAATTCGTCATGGATTTCTTGATCTTTTTCGTATCTAACAAACGCCATAAGATTAGCAAAATTCGCGATATCAGTGGACTCATCGACTTGTAATGCATAATAACGACTTTGAGAAATATCAGACAATAACATCTGTTTTACATTATTAGACATTTCAATGATTCGTCGATGAACTGTATTATTTGAGAGAGGAACGCGATCAAAAGTTTGTTTTGCCTTATCTCCTATCATTACTTCTGCCATTATCTTTGCTGCAGGTTTGATTAAAGTTTCGCCAATCGTCTCCGCTGCACTACATTTTGCAATCAAAAATGAAACACGATACGAAGCTTCTAGGATTTTTTTATTGTCACTTCCTGTCAAACTCCTCATTACTTTTCGAGACTGATTTAAATCCTTAAATTTGTTTTCAAAAAAAAATCGATTGGTTAATTTTTATATTGATTATGGTTTGCCTCAAAATGGCGCTTTAAGTTGGACGGTTTCATGCTTTCATTTGTTAGATTTTCAGAACAAATGACGCAAAGAAGACTGGGCTCTTTTTCATCTCCAGTCCATGAGAATCCGAATTTAAGATATTCTTTGTCGTACTTGCGAGTTTTCCTTGCTTTTTTCTTAACAGGTTCTGTCACGATTGAAGATGGTTCACCCTCGTTGATTTCATTATTTTCTATTTGCTGCGTATTACTACATTCACCACTTTTTTTTGGTTTAATAGTTCCAGATTTCAACCAGCGATCCATTATCTTGAATGTTAGGGATAAAAATTATGTTAACTATGAATTATTAAAACCAATGGGGCTTACTAAAGAACATAACAAACCTTTCCTTTTAGAAAAATCGCGCGAAAACTAAAAATTCGCTCTGTGACAGTTCAATATGTAGATACTGACGGTTTTTCTCTGACACTTTTGTCTGGGCTATGGAGTAGGCCGTGGAGGAATGCACGAAATCTTAGCGACACCACGCTTACACATACATACAAAACCACGCATACACAATTAGCAAATAAGGAAGATTTTTGTTATTTTTGTATGTTTGCAATCAAAAAAAAAACTAAGCTACGAAACCAAATCCCGGTGCGGCGTGTACCCCCACCAAACTCTTGCCGTACCCCAAGGGGTACACGTACCACATTTTGGGAAACACTGCCCTAGAGCACCGGCGTAATGGCAGAGGTCTGTCTCTCTTTTATCGCTTCATCTATGGCTATTGCTCTGACGAAATCTCTAGCCTGATCCCATGTAGAATTCTTCCTATGCGCACCACACGAGCTGTACCCCGAGCTCGCCCTCACACCCTTGAAGTCTAATTCGGACGTACCGTGCAATTCCGCGAATTCTTCGTAAGAAGGACAGTACGAATGTGGAACAGTTTGCCATCATCTGTTGTCCCCCTTAGCTACGGGCCGCAAAATTTCAAGCGAAATGTTCACCGTCACCTTGACTCAACCCAATAACCCCTACCCCTTCTTCCTTTCTTGATAAGGCTGTGCTACGGCAACATAGGGTATCACCTGAACGTAGGCATCATCATAAAAAGGAAAAAAAATCGTTCTGCATAGATACTTTTTCAAATTTTCTCGCGTACGATTTTTCAATCTCGTGAGATAGTAACAAAAATAGATAAGAAGTTTTGTGGAGATATCATGAGTACCTGGGGGTTAAAATTTGGATCCTCTGGGAGGTCGTTATTAAAGTCGAGCGAAAAATGTATTTGTACTCGGTTCTGCAAAAAAAAAAAATTAAGTCTATAATTAATAGTTATCTTCGAAACAAATTATAAATCCAGTTTATCATCGAAACATTTTAAAAGTGAGCGTAAAGAAAATGTAATAAATAAATATAAATTGAGTGTAAAGAAAAATAGTTTTAAACAATGTTTTTTTTAATCAAATTCTTTTCTCAAAATCGGTGACTGCTCTCTACCTTGGAGCACGGAGTAGCGTCTATTAAAACAATTTGTGTGACGCACTGCTTATTGGACTCAATTTAATTAAAATTAAGTTATGGAGACAATCTGTCTAGGGTATAAGACAAATAAATAAGTAACAATTATGAGATCCATCCGGGTCTATTTTGACCACAGATGGAGGCCGTAGTGTTATTCCATATAATACCTACCACAATCATCTCTAAGCAAGATGTGTGAGTAAATTATTATTCTATTTGACGTGTAAACTTGTCATTCTTCCACAGCGCTAACTGAACCAGTTACACGCTTCCAGTTCAGCCTATTGATGCAAACATAAAACAAAACCACAGCATGAAAACATCCAAATGCTTATCGCTTGAGACGTGACAAATGGATGGAGTCATACAGACTTCATTATCTTAGGCATCTTTTTCCATTGGGACCTTTATAATCTTTGTCCAAGGTAGAATAATATATAGGTATCTTATATAAACAGTACAGGACTCAAGGAGTTGCTAGCATCATAATGGTTGTCAGTGATATAGCTTGAGTGTTGGAATGAGGGATGTGTCTTTTTTTTTTAATAGAACGTGTCTTGATTACAAGATTCCCATGATTTCTACAACTTGGCCTTTTTATGTATACAACATTTTACGCTTTCCTTTTCATATTTTCGTGTCTGTAAATAATGTTTAGAATTTTCGTAGCTTTCCTTAAAATGATGTATGGAGGTAAGTAATGCTGATTTTTCGGGGCTTCTATTGCTCTTGTCTGGCAGTTTGAATCATAAAGTAAATGCGAAGAACTTTAAGAATGGAATAAATTATCGAAAAATGAAAAATTTAGTAATACTGGTTACTTAATCACTTGGTTTATACAAGAGGCCTTTGGAGAGCTTACGGTCAACAAAAAAAAGCGACATAAATTATTATTAGGTAATTACACAAAACATTCCATCTTCTGTATATGTCGTAGACACTTGATGCAACTCAGCACTTAACGAAAAGTCATGAAATGGAAGCAGATAGTGTAACAGTTTGCGCTTAATGAGGTCTTTGAGTATCTGAAAATTTTAACCACTTCATGAAATGCTACAAGCCTTTACGCCGATAGTGTAATACCAACTGATATGACCAAAGCGTGGAGACGGAGATAAGCGGTGAAGGGGGAGGTCGCACCCAGCCTTGCGAGCCAGCCATACACACACGCGCCACACACACGGACTCGCGCAAACAGGCACACACACATACGCCGGCGCGGCGTGTGAACTAAAAAATAAAAAAATAAAAAAATATATTGGCTAATTTCGGTATGACTGAACAGGTTTTGAGCTAATAATTCCTTAACGGCTGCAGATAGCACAGAGGTGTAATAGGTAAAGTTAAAGAGGAGAGTCTACATTTACAGTTTGTGTAAACAAAAGTAATTTTAAGTCAATATGTACATATCTCTTTTGGATAACGCGTGGTGGGTGATAAATCTAAGATTAGCTGCAGCTGTGAAGTAAATATCGAAGTTCGTTAATCTGTATATTCTTAGTTTCTCCAAGTTTGCGGTGGAAGGGGTTTCTAAGTGAATTCACTGTGCATTAAAATAGGTCGGGACATTCCGCATAATAAACTTGACGCACGCGCCATCTACACGCTAGCAAACAAGATATTGCATATATATAGGAACCATTATGCATATCTTCTCATCTCGTCATAATAAATTTAATAAATCATCAACCAGCTCATTATCGATGAACGGTACTTCGATAACCAGTGCATCGACAAGTAACCGATAAGCCGAAAGACAAGAACCATTCTGTTGAGCCGGGTGCCTGTTTTTAGCTTGAGCTTACTATTTCTTCTCGCGCGTAAATTCTATTTGGTGTCCTTCGTTCCAATGATTACTTTTATAGGAATTTGAATTAATTAATAAACTTTCCTTATAACTATTTGAAAGTGTTTATCCATTTAAAGTAAGTATCCGCTGTTCTAACTCCCTCACGCTCGCTCCCCTCATACATAACAGTAATTTCTTTCTAAGAAGATTGGGATCACTTCATCATTACACGATTCTCTTCTTGGGCTATTATTATTAAAGCTTGAGTATTACAGTATATTTCACAGGATTACTGTTAAAAATTTACATGTAGGGCATTGTTAGAATATTTTTTCTTATCGCAAATTTGGGATAAGATAACTGTAAGCTCTTTGGTGGATCCAGGGGGGGGGGGGGGGGGTCGTAGGGGTCATGCCCCCCCCCCCCCCCCTAAATTTGAAGAAAAAAATATTTAATTAATTGAGTGATTTGAAAATATATGTTTATTATTTAATATTTGTTTTTATTTATATTATTCAACTTCAAAAAAAAAATTTATTCTAAACTTTAAAAAATCAAAATTTATATCAATGAATATTATTGTATGCATGTGATGTATTGGTATAGGTTTATCTCAGAACTTGACTTTGGATGATCGAGAACCCTCGAGAAACGATTCCCAAGCCACGAAACAGACTCCCTCACTACCAGATCAGAGTCCTAACATTAGAAAATATTTACAGCGTTCTTATGACTTGCATAATATGGACTGACTACGTCCATAGCAATACACTGCAGAAAGTGGGCTCACTGCTAAATAGTGTTCTCTTTTCGGTCTAAGCACCATGTGCCAACAGTGACTGAACTGTAAAGAACAATTAAATAAGTGGGTCCGTCGAAATAATTGTTTTCAAATTAATTATTTGGGATAATTATTGATAAATAGTGTTTTACCAAAGGCAATATATACATAGATTTTTCAACAGAAATTCGAAAGGTTTTATTAAAATCCTTTTCAATTTCTATTAAAAATATGACTTTTTGGAAAAAAATATACTAAAAAATAACATATCATCCACACAGCTTAATGCGGAAACCTTCTTAATACTGCAGTACTGCGGTGGCTGAACTAAGCGACAAGCGGCGCTGGCGGTTTTTTTTTGCTCAATTTATTAATTTAATTTGTAAGGTAACCCCCAACCCCCTTCCTAATTTCAGTGCTTGATCCGCGCCTGTGTAATCTTAAGATTTATCCAACTGCAATGAACTATTGACAATGGCATAAGTTTGTTGCATCTATTTGAAGATGGTCATTAACCGATATACCTGGTATAATTATTTTAAATTATTCCTTCACTGTTTAGTAAGCAAAACAAATCAGAAAACACAACAACATGAAAACTATATTTAAAAAGTTTTAAATATTAATTACGAAATACAAAACTTAACTGAATACACAAAAGCTTTTAAAAAACCTATGGTTGTTATGCTACCAAATTTCAGAAGAATTAACACCATTACCTTCAAGTCCCACTTGATCAATTTTTTTTTGTATTAACAAACAAGGATCCGTATATTTAAATGCTGAACGAAAGTCTAAATTTCGGACATTAGAAACTTATACCTTAGACACACAACACGATCTAATGAATCAATAGTACTGACTATTCAGTAAAATGCCGTGTGTCACATAGTATAACGTCACAATGGCTCGAAATCAGATGAGAATGAAGCACACTAATGAAGTGTTTTCGTCCTTTATTATAACTATAATGAGGAAAATGTACTAGATTTTGGCATATAATATAAATGTGGAGCTCCGCTGTACATCTGCCAATTTGAAAAAATAAGAAGAAGCAATGCAAATAAGTTCAAATCACAACTTATTCTTTTTAATATAAAGTTTTTCTCATTTGTAAATTGTTAAATTGAAAAATAAAACAAATAAAAACAAAGTTTATCGTTAATAGCGTTAATTCGATCCATATCGCTTTTTCAGTGTCATAAATAATATCAAAACCAGTTTGACAGTACGACTTAATTTAAGAAGAAATGGCTGTGTGTCTACAGTTATAATGAATCATTATAGACTAATGAGTCGTTAGTTATTTCTTCATAAAGAGCGCTGTGTGTCTAGGGCATTAGACAGTAAATTCTAAGGCGCTTACTCTTAAGCGGAACAAGATATTATCCGCCTGTTCCTACTACTAAACTGTACAGTTTATTCACTGGGAGATAGATAATATGGTATATAGATACTCTCGAAATTGCTTGCCCTGGAAGCATCTACTACAGCGGCAAATGAGACAATTCATACGGTTCTTAGCAGTGGTAACCAATGCCTTCCGTGTTTGTGCTGACTAACAACTAATTTTTCTGCTATGAAAATTAAGGAAAATTCGTAATTTCAGGGAAATTTATGACATCCAATTCATCTCACTGAAAATATTAATCGGGATCACCGCTTAATTAAACTTGATGGCTCTCCACAAAAGAACTATATGTATAGTTAGTTAATAAATATGCTTATGCTGTATCCCGCCGTCCCCCCCCACCCACCACGCGCAGCCGCGTTCTTACTTTAAATCAAATATCAATGCGAAAAAGCGCCGCCCTAACGCGATAAAGCGCCACTCCAACGCTCGTCCTACCCATTGCGACGCATTCTTACTTTACACATATCGTTGGGAAATATTTGCTTCATTTTTTTAAATGAATTTTGGGCATTATTTCATCAGGATCAATTTTGTTTTTTGGGCTTTATTACGTTTACGAATTTTGGATTTTATATCATTGTGAAATAAACCCCAAAAGTAAGAAATAACACCCAAAAATCTTGGACATTATTTCACATTTGACACATTGGAATTTATAAGGAACTTTTTTGGTCATATCTCACTTAACGCTCTTGGCCGTTATTTTCCCGAGCCAAAAAGAATTCTTGTTTCTGCATTCATTCGAGAACAATGTAAGAAACTAGTAATATTTTCACAGTCTTTCTGATTTTCTAAAAATAAAAATATCAGCTGTATGACTTAACCTACTTGATTATTGAACATAATGTTCTTAACAGAGAATTTCATCATTTCTTTTATCTGTCCACTGTTATTGTGTGTTTTTCTCTAGATGGTATATAATAAATTTTAATATAGAATTTTAATTACAGTGGTTTCCTTAGTCTGCCGCCTGCAAATCCCTCTCTCCTTCATCGTCACCTCCATACGTTGGCATACTTGAGTGCAAATTGTATGCGAACATTAAAAAATTTAATATTTGCTTACTGAAATTCAATTTTTCTATTTTATGTTTGATTCCATTAGCCTGAACGGTAAGGAATATTTTAAGCTTTACAGAATTGAAAAATTCCAAAAATTGTTATAGTTACAGCATTTATGGCGTAAAAAGTTTCATTTTCTTGTAAGCAGGCAGGTAACTGGCCGCGCTATATGGAGACAGGTACGCTAGATCGACAACTAACCTTTTATATTTTTCACTCTTATGCCTACATAGAATCGTGTAACGGTAAAGCTAACAGCTCACATATAGCGCAGGATGCTACTAAATAAGGTAACATAGCGCGCGGTGTGCATGTCCGCCAACTCCAAAGCCATTTTTTCCATGATTCACTTTTTGAACCTTTTGAAAGTTCAAACTCTTGAACGAAGGCCCAGACCGCTTTGCAATTTTTACAACATATTTCCTCGTATCATCACCTATAGTGTGAACCACAGAAAAAAATTTCAGTGACAAATAAAAAAGAAAAAAAGAAAATACCGACAGAAAATTGAGTATAAAAATGTAAGTTTTGAAATATACTTTTATACTATTTTTGGATCTCACTAAAGATACATTCATTATGCAATTACAAATATGTTAATTTTTTCCGACACCCACATCGATGCCGAGAACCTTCAACATCAACACGCGCGCAAAAAAAATACATGGCTTTATTATGTTATATCTCCGCCATTTGTTAATATTTATTTATTTTTTTTTAACTTATACCTAACCATCTGTAAAAAAAGTTGCCCATATATGCGTCATTTTTTTTTAATTGCGTCTAGAAAAGCACCTTCGAAAATCGGCGAAATCGCGTATATAATAATTAATATATTTAATATAAAATAACATTAACATTTCTTTATAATGTCAATCAACTCAATGACTTTATGCATCAGCATTTGATGTTTTATGCCAGTGCCAGTGAACTTATTGCATCGACATGAAATGCGTATATATATAGTATTCTCAGATTTATTTAAACCATAAACAAGTGAGTTTAAACTTTAAGCAAATAAATTTAAACCTTGTACAAATGATTTTAAACCCTTAACAAAAAAATTTAAACCTTGAACAAATCATTTTAAGCCCTTAACGAATATATTTAAACCCTTAATAAATGAACAAATGATTTTAAACCCTTAACAAATAAATTTAAACCTTGAACAAATCATTTTAAACCCTTAACGAATATATTTAAACCCTTAATAAATGAGTTTCAACTGTTAGCAAAAAGACTTAAACTTTTAGCAAATATATTTAAACTCTTAACAAATTTATATTTAAAATATTTTATTTCAACTTAAGTAAGCATTTGATACAATTTTTTTTTTCAAATTTTGAGTGCATATATAATCTGCAATACTCCTGACTTTTCAGTTCAACGGTTGACCATCCACTGCCTTAGGACTTTAGGAGTAAGTAAACCAAATCCATTATATAGTTGAACAGTCATTAGGTGTGATTTGTTGTGGTTATCTTCGATCACTGAAAGAAGATTATGGTCTCTACTAATGTCACCTAAAACTGAACGTGCATGTGCCTTCATTTTAGAAAACGATTTTGCGATAGGGCTTAGCAAAGGCGAGTAAGGAGGCACAATTTTAGTGTCGAATTCGTCTGAAAAACACATCACGAGCTTGTTGTATTTTGTATATTCTCACATTATCCATAATTAAAACTGCGTCACTAAGCGATGGATTTGTTTCCAATTTTTAACAAGATCGTGCAGAAATAGAAAAAGCCTATCGGTAAATTCCTCGGTTACTTATCGCAGCAATAAGGACGTCGTTACTGCCACGTAAATACATATATTCATAAATTTGTTAAGAGTTTTAATATATTTGCTAAAGGTTCAAGGCATTTTGTTAACAACTGAAACTCATTCGTTAAGGGGTTAAATATATTTGTTAAGGGTTTAAAATGATTTATTCAAGGTTTGATTTTATTTGTTAAGGGCTTAAAATCATTTGTTTAAGGCTTAAATATATTTGTTAAGGGTTTAACATCATTTGTTCAAGGTTTAAAATTATTTGCTTAAAGTTTAAACTCATTTGTTAATGGTTTAAATAAATCTGAGAACACTATATATATATATTAGTGCAATGTAATCAAATGAAAATAATTGTGTAAATTAAGAATTGGCAATTTTTAATGTGCATTTAAACGAGGATGCTCTTTTTAATTATGGTGATCATTACTAGTTTTTCAAGCTCTACAAGGTGACTTACATATAAAAAACCGGAACGTTGGCTATTGTTTCTCAAGAAAACGATTTTTAATATTTCCGCTAACGAAAATCACTAACAATATTTCAGTTAACATACAATTTCATGTTAGTGTAAGTACAGGTATAAGCGCTAAAGTCCTTTTGGGGCGAATATCGTGCTATTATGAAATTGCATTGAGTTGATATATGTAGATACATATTTAACCGTCATGTCCACGGCAAAAAGATTTTTCAAATCCTCGCGGAATGGCACACTTATGTCACTCGGTGGCTATTCACGCATTTCAAACAATTTCAGAGAATAATTGTTAGCCCGTAATTAGGCGTACTAGCAAAATCACATAAAAGGGCGAATAGGGTCAGCAGTGACCCCAAACCACAAAATGTTCATAAACAAAAACAATTCAGTTCGATAACTAAATCTTTTTGCTTTAACAAAAACTAATAAACAAATAACTTCTCTTTAGGTTAACATAATAATCAAATAAAATAACATTTATTTTATCTTATCTTTATAAAAAAAAAAAAAAAAAAAAAAAAACCACTATTCGGAGTAGAGTAGAAAAGCTACACTATTTACTCAAAACTACAATCTCAACACCAGTTTTTTTTTTCTTTTCGCTAGAACTCATCCGAATATATTATAAAATGTCGAAATTACAAAAGATTACCTAGCAAAACTTACCTCACGAGCAAAATTACGTGAGTGGGCGCATGGGGTCACACTTCAATATAGCTCAGAAGCATACGTACGTTTCAGTGGCTCGAGTACGACCATTTTCAAAATAGTGTTCTGTTAAGGTTGAATTGCCGGAATTACCAAATAAAAAATTGTTTGCAAAATGATTGTGAATGTTAAACGTCTTTACGTGGGAAAATAAAAATTACCATACTGCAGTAATGTTTACTTTCAGATCACCCTACTTATTCCCAACCGCTTTGAGAGAGCTGGAAGGAGGAGCCGGAATAAAGTTAAAGAGCTGGAAGGAGGAGGCGCAATGGGTTCGAGAGGCTAGAAGTAGGCCTAAAGAAAAAATAGACTCGCATCAAACCTCGGGACATCAAGGATAGCATATTAAGCCTAAGCTAAAGTTTTGTAATAAGACCTACAAAGGGAACTCAAAGAATTAAAGTAGACCTAATTAGAGATTGGAAGTAAGAATATGAAATTAAAGTAATGTTAAAATCGTAGAGAAAAAAAATGCAATGTATGAACCTAACTGGAATTGTAATTTGAGATAGCAGTTTGAATCGTAGTGAAAAATGGGTTAGCACGGGCCTTAAAAGTAATACTCAGGGTAGCACTTATCTTCGACAGTATACAGACATAAGTCTGGGTAAGTCCTAAATGGGTCTGCATGGTTTTTGCTAGCCTTCTTTCGTGGTGAAACAGTTGAAAAGAAACCAGGCTTGTCAAGAATAACATTAAGATGACGGCCTGCCCTCGACTCGCCCACAAACGTGTAAGTTTAAATAACATTTAGAACACGCCAATGCCGCAGAGAATACGAACACAAAAAAAAAGAATAAAAAATTAACCAAGAAAAGAAATTAGAAAAGAAATGGTCGAGTACTAGTACCCCCAAACAAGCAAGCCATCATCTAGCTTGACACAAATCTAGTCCGACCCCCAAAACGAGTTTGGTACTTTTTCTTATCATCTCTGGTTGTGTTTTTCTTTTTTTTTTTTGGAGAAGCAAGAAGAGGGGTAAGTCGTCAGTTTTTTTGAATGTACGCTGAAAGGCATCCTGAGTTTTGGTGTTTTTAAAAAAGTAATCGGTAAAAGACAAATAAGTAAAATATGAGGAAGAGCATCGAGTTTCAGGGGCGCTTACTAAAGAAGAATCCCAGGAAAAGTAACGATTGTTCCGATGATCCGGGAATATACTTCTTGTGAAGCCAAGACAAATTGGGAATGAACGGTCGCTGTACTGTTAGATGATAAGTAAGTAATAGATATTTTGGGCGGAATAATTTCATGGCCTGAAGTGCCTGTGCATGGCCCAGTGAGCGTGCAAGTTCCCTTCCCGGGAAGATTGCAGTTAATTGCATTTTTTTATTAATTTTTTTTATTAAGATTGAATTAGTAAGTACCATAATATCGGAGTGATTCCACGTTTATGAGTTGTGCTTGTACGCCCCTTTTGGCACCTTCATGAAAGAGGAGTTCCAGATATTGAAGATAATTTCAGTTTGTTTTTTGTGCAGATAAGTTCTTGGTAGTTTACAGAAAAATTCTAAATTTTTTTTATGTATAATAAGTCTTGGTGGAATATCCTCAAGATTATATGGTTTTCCGGTTAAAATTGTGCCTACTTAAGGGTTAACTATGCTACTTCTATGCTGGATTATTATGACGTAGCCTTTTAAAGTCATTTCAAAATGTTTTGTGAAAGTTAACATCAGTCAACTACATATATGTATAAGTATGTAGGATTGTGAGCTTGAGCGTTTTGCTAAATTTGTTAGTGACAGATACAGTTTTAACGAAAAATTGTGTAAAAGTGACCAAGCAAATAATTTGGCGAGGTTTTGCCAAATGTAAGGAATGATCTGGAACAGGGACAGCATTATTGCAATAAAGTATGCATATGATTTCCTCTCCTTCAACTATTACCTATTTTTCGTTTTTAGCAAGCCTCGTGCAATATCATTTAAAGAAATGGAAAACACGAGGAAAACATAAGCTTTAGGTAAGTTTTTGTTTCTGTTTGTTTATTTTACAGGTGTACCGCAAGTTCACGTTGCGCTTGCTGTGCTCTGAGTTAAATTTTGTTTTTTGTTGTGACAAGAAAGTGTAGTGCAAAAACATTTCGAAATTTAAACAAGAAAATTTTTCAAAAATTAGTGTTTTATTTAGATCCTAAAGTTAAGGTGAGGTGAACTTTTAAATTATTTTATTTCTAACCTTCTCCCGATATATCTACTGAAGGCAACTATTTACTAGGTACCTACCTTCTCTAATTAATATAATCTTATTAACATGACCTGAGTTAAAAAATTAGTCATCGTGGAAGGATTCTCAAAAACTCGTGAATTATCTGATGAATACCAAGGCTGTGTTCAACTTTTTGCTAGAACCGGCTATAGCTGCCTATAACCAGAATGGCCGTAGCTAGGCTCTTGTTCGTGTGAGTATATAAACTTGCGTCATTTCATAAATTGTATCAATTTCCATGTAAGAATTATGTCGAATAATAAAAGTAAATTGTTGCAATAGCAAATATAGTAAAAGAATGGATTGAGTTAAGAAATTGAACGGCTCCAAAAATCATACTTTCCATAGTAAATAAAACCGCATCTCTATTACAAGAACTGCGGATTATAAATTGGCTAATTTTTTCCAGGCAAGCATTTCTTTGGAATCTCAAGATGCTATTGGTGATTGTGATCCAGCTCTACTCAGTAGTGATGTACGACCAGTGCGCATAAAAAATTACGTACAAAGAAATATTTCTGGGTATTCTGGTTCGGAGTTTAAACAGCATTTTCGTATTCCACGCGGGCATATGTAAAATTGTTAAAGATAGTTAGTGTAAAGCTATTAGAGAGAAGTTAAAAACACTAACCACACCTGATTCATTAAAGTAAATTGTTACATTATTAAGTTGTAATATATTCTGTTATGTTATACCTATATTTTAGATCAATCGGAGAGAGATTCGACCTCGCAAAGTCATCGTTATAGTATGCTTTTTTTAGAGCTGTGGATATTTTGAATGGGATATCGAAGGATGTCATAAAGTGGCCAACACTTACAGAAATGGAAAAAATAGAAAATGTTTTTGAGAATAATTGTCACATAAAAAAAATTATCGGAGGTATCGACGGGACATATGTAAAAATAGATGCTCCATAGGAATGGTCTGAACAATACAAAAATAGAAAAGGTTATCATTCGATAACACTACAGGCTGTTTGCGACCACATATTAAAATTCGCAGATTGTTTTGTTGGACATCCCAGCTCAATGCACGACTGCAGGATCTTCCGCAATTCCGATTTATACAGCGACGTTATCCAGAACATGGATGAATATTTTCCAGGGGGCAGATATTTATTTGGAAATAAGGCTTATCCCCAGATGATGTGCTGTTTGGTTCCTTATAAGAAAAATGGAAGGCTGACGTCTGGTAAAAAGAATTTTAACTCGGTATCATTCCAAGGCGAGACAAACCATCGAAAGAGCGTTTGCTTTATTGTTCAGAAGATTTCGTCGCCTAATACATTTCTCCATGAAATCTCAGAAGTATATACCGCGCACAGTAGTTACGGGTTGCGTCCATTACAACATTTGGTTGAATTTTCCAGATGACTTGTCCTACGTTGACGTTGATTACGTGCATTTAGGGGATGTCAGAGGCGCTTATTTCGTTGGAAGCTCTGAAGAAAATTCCACACAAGCTCTAAATTTAAGAGACCAAATTACTGATTGCATTATAGACACCAAAGTTGCAAGTGAAATGAAAACTAAAACCAAAACTAAGACTATATGAGCTCCTTAGGTAATTTTAAGTTAACTAAGTCAAAAGATTAGAGCAAAAGCACATTTTATCAATAATTTTTTCTAATAAATCTGAAAATTTGTCACTATTTCGGTTTATGCATTCTGTGAGATGCTCTACGCTTGATAACATTTGCGAACGGAATTGCTCAGTCTGTGACATTTCTTGTTTTTTTTTTTAAAGTTTCTATTCGTTCATGGTGATCGATTAAACTGTCTGTTATATTTTTTGCCTTGGAGGTGTCAGTGGTAGTTCCTCTCCAACATTGGAATAGCATTCCATAATTTCATCAGTTGCGGCTATGTTCTTTCTTACTTTAGGTAAGGCTGGTGCTCGTCAATTCCTTTCGAAATTTTTGCGTATGTCTCCAATAATAGAAATGTGTTGCTGCGGGTCAACGACAATTTGGAACAGCTAGCTTTACTACGAAGAGCAACTTCTGCTGCAATTTGGCAAATTAATGTTATATATCAGTTTAAATAATTACACTCTTACCCCTAGTATCCACTTCTCCACTATTAATATCTGTTGAAGTTGGATTTAGAGCGTCTATCAGTACATCATTTCCTCGTTGCACACTTTCCTCTATAAAAAGATTCCCTAGAAAATACGTGAAACCTTTATTAATAAATATTTTAATTACAGCGCAAATTTTCAACATTACCGTACATGTCTGTTAATAATGGCGTATTATTTTCGTAAATAAGTTGCATTTTGCTATCCACACAGTAATAAAATTCAGATATTTTTTTGGTTATTTGACATCAAAAACTAAACAAAAAACGTCAAGCTACTTTGGCTTCACTTCCACAGGAATAACCAATTTGACTATAGTCCGCTACAACCAAAAGTTGAACGATAAATTCTGACAATTGAGCTAATAACTCTTACTTTTGCTTCAAAATTGGCTAAAGCCAACAACGGAACGACCTCATTCTGGCTATAGCCAAAAGTGGAACACAGCCCAATTTATCAAATATTCAAAGACATTATTATTATTTAGACCTGGTAGATAACAACAGCTTGAGTTCAATTGAACAGTCAAATTCAAATTTGGCTATAAAAATAACCATGCGAATGACAAAGATATTAGCTTCTCGGATTCAGACTCAGAGCTTAGAAACTTATCCTCTACTGAGCTTAAAGACGTACCTAAGCTTTTAGCAAATTGGCCCAGTGAATACCTTATTAGTAATGTAGCAATGAATGAACTTTTATCAATTTTCAAAGGAATAGTTCTCGGGCTTCCAAGAGATGTTAGGACTTTAAAGAATATTTCCACAGAAGTACAATCTTTACAGATGTGTAACGGAACTTACATACTTATGGTATCATGGATTGCCTGACGGATTTTTTAGTTAAGAAAAAATGGAATGAAGAGCATATTGTATTAGATGGCCTACCTGTGGCAAAATGCTCTAATGTCTAATCTACAATGCATGGTAAAACCACGTCCTCAAAACGACATGGATTTTTGTTTTTCTTCCCATTCTTGCATTTGAAAATTCATGCTTGCAAAAATATTTCTTCTGTTCATTCATTTGACGACATGAGCATGCGCTTATGTGTAGTAGTTAATCAGCAAAAACCATGTAGTAATACCTCAGGTGTATTCAGCATAATTTAGAACGATTTAGGGGAATTTAGATCAAAACAGCTGTAAACTGGAACTTGTACTTTCAGACTTGAAAGCAATATTTTATATTATTCAACCTGTCCGAAGCAAGTTCTTAGTTTACTAAGGGCCGTATTCACCAAGCCATTTAATACAAATTTAACTTTAATTTAATTATTATTGAGGGACCGCAATTAAATTCTTGTAGCTATTCACCAACCTCAATAAAAGAAACAATTTCGGACATTTCGGACTATCAGCTGCAAGATTTCCGAATTTGGCAAGTGACAGTTCTCGTGACAGTTCATGTAATTTAAATATTATTTAAAAAGTTTTTATGTATTATTTATTCTTTGTTGGAGTTCCTTTTGACAAAAAAATTGTTTGTGGTGGAATTGTTGAGATTAAAGGAACTGGCCATCAAATACAAGGCCATACTGGAATGTAAAAAAAGTGATGTGGGGACAATTGTGGAAAAAAATAAAATCTGGAAGAGAATTGCGGCCGAATTAAATGCTAATTCGTTCTATAAAAGGTCCGAGAAGCAACTACGGACTACATACCAAACTCTAAAGCAATCGCTGAAGAAAGATATGGGGAGGGATAAAGTGGAAACGTTTAAAACTGGAGGCGGATCCTTTATTAGAAGGGTAGATAATAATGATCCCCTGGTTTCAATCGTTGAGGCTGAAGTGCAGCACATCCCCAACATCTACGACTCTAGCAGTAAATACCTTGAAGATTTTGCTGTAAGCTATAACGCAGCTGTTAATATTTCTCTCGTTTCATAAATTATCTTCTCACTTAGATTCCCGATTCTGATGAAGATTTCGAAGAGGAATACCTCTATGAGACATATCTCCAAGAGATGGATACCGACATCCTGGTGGATGTTACAATGGCCCAGGATACTTCAGAGTCTCGTCAGAATGAGTTAGGGTCTGCCAAGGCTGTACAGGAGTCTATAGGTGTCGTTAATACCAGAAGGAAATCCCAATGGGCCGCCTTTACCAGGTTCAACACAGAAGAAAAAGAGGAAAAATAACAGTGATCTAAGGCAGTATGTACAGGAATTCTCTAATTTGAAAAAGCAGAAAGTCCGGGATGAAATAGAGGAAAGCAGAGCGAAAACAGAAATGTTAAAAGCGCAATCTTTATATTACAACAAACAAATAGAATTAGCAGATTTACAAATACAGCAAATTAAAAATAATATATATGTGCAATTCGTTTCATTTAAAAATAGCCCATATTAACTATTCACACATTAAAAATGATTTAAAAAAAATTCGCAATAACTGCATTACGGGCGTTTAAAACAGCTGTCGCAACAATTACAATTACCGCCGTTGTGGGCGCTACTCGCATTTCTAAGAAAGAAAAAGGATATCAAAATCGAATCACATAAGATTTCCACTGACATGTATATAAATGGACTGGTCATTGAACCAAAAATGTAATGAAAGCAAATGGGATCACTTTTATATTTTTGTATCTTTCCGCATTATTTCCCACTGAACTGGAACGATCGGTATTGAGAAACACATGAATCAGGAGATCAGTCAGTCCATTTATATATATGTCAGTGATGATTTCATTTAGTAGTCGCGATGACTGGAAACCTTCTTTTCCACATTCCTATAGCACGCTCTACTATTTGTCGTGTGGATACAAAGGCTTTGTTGAACGTCTTCTCGGAATCACTTCTTGGATTACTAAGCGGAGTCATCAAATAAGACTTATATGCATAGCCGGCATCACCAAGCAAGTAACTAGAACCAAACTCACCTACTTCGAGTCTAGCTCTAATGTAGGAGAAATTGAATACAGTCTGGTCATGACAAGACCCAGGCCATCTAGAACAAAAAATGTTTACTTACTATGTAAATATATGACGCTCGCTACAAAACTGGCATTGATGTCCATAATACGCATATCCGCATCACAAATAGTTTGTGTTTTTATTGCAAACCAGCCTTTGCGATTCCTAAATCTTTCTGCATTTTCTCCCCCTGGAGATTGTATAGGAACTGGTGTACCTTTAAGTATAACAAGCAAAAATTCATATTTATAAAGCAGTATTTATGTGATAGATACTACTAATCATCTATAGCACCAATAATATTTGGTATACCATGGCTTTTGACACCCTTAGAATTATTTTGCTTATGGTAGGTTGAGAAAGGCCAACCAAATCTGCATTAATTATTTGGAAGCTTCCTGTTGCATAATATCTAAGGGCAATAAGTATTTGGTCTTTCACATAAACAGGATTATTCCTTTTTAACTGAAACTCTAGTTTTCCTTTCAATTTGCCCACCATTTCCATGACAAGACTTTTGGGTAGTCTGAATCTACACTCGAAGGAATCGTCATCGTATTTTTGGAACATGTGTTTATTTACAACAAACATGGAAAATTACCATGACTCAAAATTCGCTAACGTACAAAATTATCTGCAAAAATAAAATTCATGTTGCATGTATGTAGCTTACACGCATTTAACTTCTCACAAAAAATCCCTCAAGAGTGCGAATTCAAGAGTGTTCACGTTACACCCAGACGTAACTGGACACTTTTGTTTTTCTTGGCTCATGAGAAATTTTACGTGAGAAATTTTTTGTTCACTTCATGCTGAATTAGCATTTTATAAGTCATATCTAGTTTGGGAAATAATATTTAAAAATGTGATTTTGTGAAAAAATAAATTATTGTTGTTCAATACGGTGAAGAGTAAAGTATATTTTCATTTCATTTTACAAGGAACTGTACTACACGACATATAAGCCAAGTTTTTTATGCACTTTGCCTTTGGAAAGTCTGCAAAAAGGCACTTTGGTGCAATATACCTAAATCTAGGGTATAGCGGTACACAGAACTGTTTATACCATCGTCGTATCAGCAAAGGATGATGTACCTTGACTGATTCGTCCATCAGAACAAAAGAGTTCTGATCATTTTGTTGACCCCGACGTGATTTGCGAAGTTTTTTACTATTACCCGATTTGTTATCATCATTTCGTTGAATGGACGGTTCAAGCTTCATAAACGCCATCATGAGCTTAGATAAGCTTACAGCCCGTCAAAGGACAACGGGAGATGAAATTAAACGTATAGCAGTCAACTACAAAACGGATACAGTTACACGTAAAACTGGAGAGTATCTGAAAACACGGTTAATCAATCTGAACCAGCTGTGGGAAGAATTTGAAAAGACAGTCAATGAGATCCGCATCAACTATGGATCCAACTTTGATCATGCATATTTTGCAAACTACTACTATGAGGGCATAAGGGTTGGTTATGACAATCTCAACCAAGCCATCTTACGCCGGCTACAAGAATTTTCATCTGAACAATTAATTCAAATTGATTCGAGCAAGAAAAAGTTAACAACCCAGGTCCGACCGTCAAACCTCAGTCTAGATCGAATGAAGCTTTTGATGGAGGCGCAGCAGCCAACATAGAACAACAATCAATGCTTGAGGATAATAATACCGGAGCCCTATGTAAATCAATCAAGGCAGACAACTCTGCAATTATTTGTCAGCAGACTTCGCTAATGCAAGGTTTACGGAACATGCTAAATCACATCATACTACAGGCACAACCGCACCCCGCTCACTTTTATCAGATAAAAATAAAGGCTATCGAGCATCACTGGGAGAAGATTCAACACTTTCACAGCAAGATAGTTGAAGATTTGGATGACTCATACCTATCAGATACCATGGGAGAATACTTCGAGTTGGAAGAGCTAACACATGAAAAATTGGTAAACTTATATGAAGGCTTAAGTCACAGCCAACGTAAGCAGAGGCCAAACCAAATTCATTAGCAGCAGAACTTAGTCCAAAATCCAGTAAGAAGCTCCCAAAGGTAGAACTACCAAAATTTGATGGTGACTATCTCAAATGGCGGCAATTCTGCGATTTTTTCTATGAACTGATACACAACCAACCGCTGCCGTCATGCCAGAAAATGTGGTATCTGAAGAGCATTTTAATAGGTGTAGCTGAAAAATTGGTCGAACATTTAACCATAACTGAAACTAGCTACGCCACCGCATGGAAGCTCATAAATGATGGATATGAGAACCCCAGTTTGCTCGTCACTGCACTACTAAATAAAATAATTTCGCAACCAACGGCCACAACAGAGAGTGCATCTGCGATACAAACAATTCACGACACCATTCAGGAATGCCCGCTCGCCTTGGGAAACTTACGTATCAACATAGAGAACTGGGATCCGCTTTTACTCCACATTCTAATGTAAAAGTTGGATAGAGCAACACATACATTGCGGAAGCAATCTTTAAGTAAACCCAGGTCACCGGTTCCAATCCTTGGAAGCAATGGGAAACACAAATAGAACAGAAGGTAAAAGAGTACACACCCAAAGGGCTCTGACTACATCGGTCAAGACAGGGTGCCCATCATGTAGAAGTGGGCACATTATATCCAGTTGTCCATCAAGAGGATGTCTCAAATGCGGCAAGAAGCATAATACTCTTTTACATTTTGAGCCAACAAAAACGAAGGTTGTCGTATCAAGAACGAATCAAGTTCCAACAAGTGAAGTCCAGCCGTCAACGAGTATCTCAACAACTTCATCACCAAACAGGGTAACGACCGAGCCATCAATATCACTTACGGCCAAGTCGACACCAACTACTAAGAATTATGTGTTATTAACCACTGCTGTTGTGAAACTAACCAACAAAACTGGTACGAGTATTGAATGCAAAAATTAGTGAAGAAACTTGGTCTGATTGGAACTCCCGAAATAATGAACATAGAAGGCATTGGCCTACGCAAACAGCAAGCGCAAAAACGTGTTAATATGTTGTTGGAATCTCGAATCAATGGCTTCAGCACTATTTTAAAGGCACATATACTGCTCCGAATCATTTCACCACAGCCTTCACAGTTAATAGACATTGCTACTTGGCCAATACCAGCCAACATACAACTAGCGGACGCACCGTTTAATCAGCCAGAGACGATAGATCTTTTAATTGGGGCAGAATTATATTATTCGATTCTATCAGTAGGGCAGATAAAATTGGGCAAGATACTACCTACCATGCAGAATACAGTTTTTGGTTGGACAATAGTAGGAAGAACCCAACACACACCACAAACACAAGCAATATGTGGAATATGCTCAGAAGATGAAGCGCTTCAGCAGCAAATGGAAGAATTCTGGATGTTGGATGATGCTGAACAGTCAGCTAAGGCATTCATTACCGCAGCAAGACAATGTGAAGCACACAGCAGTGTTTAATTCTCGACCAATCACATCCATGTCTCCTGATCCAAATGACTTGACAGCGTTAATACCGGGTCACTTCCTCATCGGAGAGCCATTGACTAGTACCATTGATCCAAAGGCTAAATCGTCAAATACCAATCTCATCACTCGTTGGGAATGTGTTTCACACATCAAAAACGAGTTTTGGAGGCGCTAGAGCATGGAGTATTTAACCAATTGCAACACAAGTATAAATGGAAACAACGATGTCAAAATGTTCAACCTGGTACCACGGTATTGGTAAAGGAAGACAATATTCCTGCATTAAAATGGCCACTCGGTGGATTGGGTAGCGGACATCCGCACTTCTATTGGAATCTTCCGACATCCAATACACAGGCTTGCATCACTACCGATAGAAGCGGATGCAAGGAAATCACTACAACTATAACAAGTACAAACATATCTCAACCCACTAGAGATGAGCCCACAACATCATACGAACCACCTCAGCCAAGAAGAGATGCCAATCCTAGAAAGAAACAACGGAGATCGGTGGGATCTGCTATTGTGACTTTACTTGTTACTTGTCTAATGCTACCACTGCTTGTATTGACGGATTAATAGTTCTCCCATCGAAACAAAACCCTTCACTCATCACCCAGGAATCTTCTTTGAGAATCTGGGAGCTGCAAGCATCGTAGCTAATGAATGGAAACTCGTCGTATTTTAAGACATGACAGCTTATTAGAAGGAATTTGCTCTTCTTCAAAATTGCACCAGGGTTTTAGAGGCATAATGCCAAAGAATCAATGAAAGAGAACAATGTTTGGGAATTATTGCACACATAAAACAGCTGCAATTAGAATTGGACACAAATAATATATTACTATCAGAACCGAGCAATTCGAACAGCTCAAAAAGAGGAGCTATCAACTTTATTTAAAATATCGCCAGTGCCTTATTTGGGGTGTTAGATTCCGAGTATGCCGAAAATATGGCACAAACGATAAATGATATTGGAAGAAATGAAAATCACGTGCTGGATCTGATAAAAAATCAGACGTCAATCATGGATGCCACCTTGAACATAATGAAAAAGGAAGAACAATCTATTGATCATCAGTTTCAGCAAATAGAAATACAGATTGCCCAAACAACTCAGCAATTACATGACATAAGGCAAGATGCATACCAAGAAAAATTGTCACAATCATTCATGTTGCTAACCTTGTCCGCAATTCTCACAGTATCCAACTTCTTCAGAATTCAAAGCTCAATCTTAGACGTCATTATCGATACTCATCACAGGAAAATCAGTCCGTTATTGATTTCACCACTGCAATTAAAACAACAATTAATAAAAATCAAAACTAATCTACTATCGAAGGAAGGGTCGCTGAACGATATATTATATTCAACCTAACTCTTCCCTTATTATCGCTTGAAGAGTTCGAACTATTTAAGGTCGCTCCAGTTCCTGTACAAACTAATGACACTTTTGTGACAATCCAACTATCCTTCCCGTTCTTAGTCATAAACCTACATCGGGATCAATATTATCCCCTCACAGAACAGGAGTTGCAACTATGTCTTATCATTGACGAAGGTCAACATTTTTGTAAACAGAGACACCCCTATATAGAAGGGGATCGAACATCAGTGCCTGCGAAATAAACTTTTTTAACCACCTGCCGCAGTCACAATCCTGCGAGATAGTCAAGGCAGGGAATAGACCTCATTGGATCCAAATGTATAGTCCAAACCAGTGGATATATGCGCTGAGTGAAAAAACCACTATCAATGTAGTATGTGAGAAAAATACTACTCAGCATGTCATTGAAGGAACAGGAATTTTGAAAATCCGAGATCGTTGCCTCATAATGCAGCCGTTGGTCAGCATACAGGGACATATACATACATACATACAACAAACATGGAAAATTACCATGACTCAAAATTCGCTGACATACAAAATTATCTGCAAAAATAAAATTCATGTTGCATGTATGTAGCTTACACATTTAACTTTGTCACAAAAAATCCCTCAAGAATCCGAATTCAAGAGTGTTCACGTTACACCCAGACGTAACTGGACACTTTTGTTTTTCTCGATTTTGGCTCATGAGAAACTTTACGTAAGAAATTTTATGATCACTTTTTGTTGAATTAGCATTTTATAATTCATATCTAGCTTTAGGAAATAATATTTAAAAATGTGATTTTGTGAAAAAATAAATTATTTTTGTTCAATACGGTGAAGAGTAAAGTATATTTTCATTTCATTTTACAAGGAGCTGTACTACACGACATATAAGCCAAGGTTTTTATGCACTTTGACTTTGGAAGGTCTGCAAAAGGGCACTTTGGTGCAATATACCTAAATCTAGGGTATAGCGGTACACAGAACCGTTTGTACCATCGTCGTAGCAGCCAAGGTTGATGTACCTTGACTGATTCGTCCATCAGAACAAAAGAGTTCTGATCAACATGTTTGGCCTTTTTCTAATTATTCTCTTCTTCGGCGACGCCGGTATATACTGCGATTCCTCTAATAACACCATAAACTCTTCATCTGAAGAGTCATTATCGTCTCTCGATGTGGGTGGTCTTACTTCTTCCATAGCAGTAATTAAGATTAAATTAATTTCTGTTCATTTTTTAATGCAGTTGAAACTAAAAACTGTGGTTCTATTCACTGATATCGGAATATATCTAGATTCTAGACAGTTAAATTTTTGCTTTTTAAAACTTTTGACAGCGCTATTAAAAAAATGGCATTTGACTGAATTCAATCAGCTGATATCGAAACTAAATTTATTTAAGAGAGGGTAAGGCCTCACTTTAAATTAAATTAAAATTAAATTTTAATTAAATCGACTCGGTAAGTGTGGTTGGTGAATAGCTTTAATTGAAATTTTTTTAATTTTTCTTGTTGAATACGGCCCTAAGTTTACTATATTATAGTACAAATTATTGAGACCAAACCCTTCCTTTAATGTAAGTCTGCAATGAAATCAAGAAAGCAATTACATTTATGATAATTAAGATGTGAACAGCTGTTTAATTTGGAAGCTTACCACTACTTACCTATTTCGTGTATTTATACGCGTTCTTCAGGAAATGATATCGTTTTGACGACGTGGTTTTTCCATGCATTGTAGATTAGGCATACGAGTCAAATGTGGCCTATCGTGACTAACATTCTCGGAAAAAAAGAAGTTCTACTGTTTATATACCGGCAATTCAAAGCCAAGCAATAGTAATGATTTTTTAATGCCTTTCGTCGAAGAAATGAAAGAAGTTTTGACTGAAGGCTTGAAGTTGAAAAGTGTAACCTATTCTGTAAAAGTAAGAGAATTCATATGCAATACTTCTTCCAGATCGTTTGTTTTAAATGTAAAAGGTCATACGGGATACTTTTCGTGTACAAATTGTATCCAAAAAGGTAAAGTAATAGAAAAACGAATGGTCTTTACTGGAGAACAGTGCTTACTTCGGAGTGATGTTCACTTCAAAGAGAGGAAGTATCTAGGGCATCATAGAGAAACGACACCGCTCTGTTTAGAAGAACTACAAATAGGCTGCGTAAGTCAATTTCACCTCGACTACATGCGTGTAGTATGTTTAGGGGTGACAGAAACTACGCAAATTAATAAATACAGAAATTTAGATACTCTCAAAAAAACGTTGTGAGCTTAAAATCCATACTCCGCTTGAATTTCCACGACGGCCTCGAGAATTATGTGAATTAGATAGATGGAAGGCAACCAAATGGAGGCAGCTTTTACTTTACACTGGCCCATTTGTTCTTCGGGATGTACTAGATTCTCCACGATATCAACACTTTCTAAAGTTAAGTATCGCAATGAGGATTTTATTGCACGAACTAGACTGCAATGCCAAAAATGATTGTGTCGATACGCTCTTAAAAAGCTTTGTAAAATCATTTCCACAATTATATTTGGAGAAGTACGTAACTTATAATTGTCATTGTTTTAACTATTTGGCAGGCGAAGCAAACATATATGGATCCTTAAAAAGCATACAAGAGTGCGTTTAAGTAAGAGAACCATTTACAGCAAGTAAAAACACAAAAGTTAAAAAAGAAAATTTTGTACCCATCCAAACTTACAATCGTATCGTAGAACTAAGTATGCATTGTACCAGCTTAGAAGGAGTTTTATTTCCAAAATATGGAAAATATTCAATGGTTCATACATTAGTGCTACAAAAGAAAGTTTTAAACTATCAATTACAGCTGGAAATAGTTGCTGCGCTATAGACGGAAAAGTGTACAAAGTTCAGAAAATATTTAAAAATAAATTAGGTGAAATACTTACATATATTGGATTCTTCTGTTGGCAACATAGAATCTTTTTTTGAATACCCAATAAATTCAAATAATTTAAACATATATAAGGCGAATAAATTCTCTGTTTCCACCGAAGTAGAACAACACAACCTCAACAATATTTTAACAAAAGTCATCGTCTTACAATTAGAAGATTTCAATAACACATCTATTTCTTCCTTCTTTATATTCATATATGCAGTTAATCGCAAAGCAATGGATGCGACATTGGACGCTTTTGAAAATACTCAAACACAAAATTTTCCATATAAGCGTTTCTTAATGGTTCCTCCAGATAATTCCTAAATATAATATTACACTTTTCAGGTTAACTTCTAATTATATATTAGTTTGGGAGTTCCCGATAACTTCAACACCTATCAATGCAAATACAAAACCGAATATCGAACATCTTCAAAATAATGAAGAATGCTCCCAGAGTGTTCTGTCAACAGAAAAATATTTAACCGTTTTAGAAAACGTACCGCCTCCGTGACATTGTACAGTAATTAATAAAGATACAAATCTTATTATTAAAAGTCCCGGTGATTAAAATGATATATTTGAGTCGAATAGAAGTGCAGAGTTATCAGAAAACATTTCAAGAAAAAAACATGACAAACTTAACGGTAACTTCACACTAAAGTCTATCAGACATTAAAAGCAGAAAACAACTGTTCGAAACTATTTATCTCTAAATCATTTACAATTTACAGATTCTTCTACTAAGTGCAAGAGCTGAAATTGTAATTATAAAGAAATAATAAAAAAATTTAATGAAACAGGGAGAAGACACAAACAGAATGTTTGTTCGTCTCACTGAAGTTTAAGAAAAGAAGTAAGATCTCTAAAATCTGAAAAGGAAAATTGGTCGCAGGAACAATTGCCATTATTGAATCCGTTTGAAGCAATTGACGAGCTTTTGAAATATGAAAAAAATCTTCAAGATACTCCATAATCTTGTAACTATTCTATTTAATTTAAATAAAAACGTTATTTGAAATCTTCATTATAATTTTAGCAAACATTTTTCGAAAGAACAATTAAGTGTACGGTTGCAACTTAATTTGTCCGATTAGGTTACAAAAAACCATTGGCAGATAATTCGCTCAACAATTTAGCTGGCGAGGTACTTCACAAAATCTTCTATTAGGATATTAACTTGCACTGCAGCTTTGAAAAGTGAGTGTTGAATATTCAAATAATTATATAAGTATGTAAAAGTTTTTCTGTTTGTTTTTATTCAGATGCTTTCCATGAAGTTTTCAAAAACCATTTCCAATATGCGAAGGATCGACTACAAAGGCGTACCAGACAAGAGAAAACTACTTAGGTTAAATATGCAGGTTCTCTTTTGATCGAAACATTTTTACTAAATTGGATTTCTAGTTGGTATTATATGGAGAATATAACGTTTTGATTTTATTGAAGATTAATTGTTTTCGTTTTAGGGTTCCGTACCCAAAGGGTAATAATGGGAACCCTATTACTAAGACTTCGCTGTCCGTCCGTCCATCACCACGTTGTATCTCGTGAACCGTAATACGTAGACAGTTGAAATTTTGATAAACTTTGTATTTCTATTACTGCTATAACAACAAATAATAAAAATGAAATTAAATTAAAAATTAAAGGGGTCCCCCATACAAGAAACGTGATTTTTTCGGCGTTTTTTTCCTCGCTTTATTCTCATTCTTTATTTTTATCATAAGTAGGCAATTTTTTTTCAAATGACCATTTTCACACGCCTACTCTCATTTAAAAAATCTTGTACGAAACCGTTCGTGCGCGAGTCCGACCCGCACTTGGCCGGTTATTTACTTTTATGGTTGATTTTTCATATTTTTTATAGATATCCTAATTCGAATAAATTAGAAATTGTTTTTCTATACATTTTATAAATTGCATTACTTTCTTCTATCAAATTGGCTCTTATTAAATTTTTCAACAACGATTCTTACAATTTATTTCAATTGCTGACGAATTTTGTTTTCCAGCAACGGACTGAAATTGTAATAAAATTATAATAACGTATTGTGGAAATATTTAAAATAGATTGCTCTTACTTCTATGAATTATTACAAAATGTCAATCCAGACATATTAAAAACAAGTAAAAAAGATAGAATTGGTCTAAGACCAATTCTTATGATACCCTAGATGAATGCCCGTATTAAATTTCGTATGGTCACCGATCTATTCAAGTTTGATTTTGAAGCTGTTTTTCGCATATATTTCTAGAACGGTTTGTCGCACAGAAAAATGATTATAATCAATTTTATAGGATTTCGTATTCTGCAGAGGATTTTAGTACAATAAAAATGTCTCGGACTTATCGTTTTCAAAGTATACGTAAAAAACCTAAATTTTTATATGGCAACACCAAGAAGGAGTTGCCCGATTTAGTCCATTTCAGACATCTTAATTGCTAATGTAGTAAAAACATCATGTACGAAATTTCAGCTCTCTACGTCGACGTGTTCTCAGGCAATGTCCAAATATATAGCGGAAAACGAAATTTTTATATGGCAACCCTACGAAGGAGTTGCCCGATTTGTCTCATTTTCGAACTTAATTTTGCTTTTTTTTTTTAAAGTCCATGTACAAAATTTCAGCTCTCTAAGTATACGCGTTCTCGAGTTATCGTGCGCACGGACGGACGGACGGACGGACGGACGGACAGACGGACATGCAAAAATCAAAATAACTTTTAATATTATGAATGGGTGTCCAATCCATTTTGCTCTACCATCGTTATTTCGAGGTGTTACAAACGGAATGACAAACTTAGTATACCCCTTAGATTTCATCTAGGGTATAAAAATGAGGAAATTGGTAAATTAAAAGTAATTTACTCAACCCTCGCAGTTGACAAGTATATACAGAAAGTCCTAGTGATTTTACGTGAGCACCTACCAAGTATGGCTTAATCTCACGGCATTCTTCATGCTCGGACTAGTTATCGACAATCAACGTCCTCATGTGCGTAACAATGAGTACTAGTATGCCAATAGAGCATGACATGACATCAACTTACTGGTCCGAACGAGACCTATCCAATCTCGGCACCTTTCACCACCCAATGAACATTTTTGCAGCTACTTAGTTGCAGGAATTAGATTTGTATTTTGCAAGTGTTGCATAACAGCTATACGAAAACTAAAATTTTTTATGGAGATACTGCTTTTTCCTATAGAGTTCCGGTGCTAAATTATTTTATATATATATATTTTATATATTTCCGAACCTCTTATAAAACAGTTTTGCTCCGGAAACAAATTTTTCTATGAGTATTTTATAATAGTTCGAAACAAATCTTTTAAACGCCTTTTCAAATAATTTAGCTTCCGGAGCAATTTAGTTGTCGAAGAGTTTTGTAAAGATATTACAAAACTAAATTAGAACACGGGATTAGAGCATGGTATTTCCCTTTTTGAAAACTCGAAAGCTGTATTTTAGCTTTTATGACAATTTTATAAAAAGTGGAAGCTATTTACATTGATATTAAATACTTTAACAAAAATCATTCATCACAAATACCAATTAACCTGTGTAAAACTAAATATTGGAGTGCACTTTGACATTTCCGATCCTGAAGATTTTACACGAATCTAAAATGTTTTATAAAAGCTGTAAAGTGAGGTGAAAACATTCGGCCATTTAATAAAAAAAAAAATGAATAAATTGTAGCGAACAATATTTTAGCATTTAACTTTTTCGTTTACTGACCCGCAAAATAAAACAAGAAAATTTGTTGATTTCCTTCTTAATTTTTAATTTCTTAAACGATTTGGAATCTAATATTGAAAATATATTTATTAATAAATATTTATTTAATTTAATTTATTTTTGCAATTTAGCAGGCACGTTTGCAGAAAGGAATTTTTCACAACTACAATAAAATATCTCCGCAACCAAGTTATAGATATAAGTGGTTTTATAACAAACACTTTCTCGCAGACAGCTATTTTATAATTGCTTTATAAATTAGCTTCTACAATCCTTCTACAGTGCGCCCAATTAACTCTATAAGGGTTTTTGAAAGCTCAGCCAACATTTTTTACAGTAATCTTATAAAACAATGTGTTTTATAAAGATTTGTGAGAACACTGCCGTGGCCATAATAAAGTATAAATTGTTCATTGGGCATAGCCACCACGATGCTCCCATAAAGGGGCCATCCCAAGTTGAGGTGAATAATTCCGATTATCCTGCGCTCCTTAATCCCGTGGTACCAAGTTAGCTGAAGGAGGGCTACTCATTTAGTATGGCTTTCGAAAGTCATGACCATCAGACCATGAACAATCTCAGCGGTATCACCATGCAAGATATCCTTTTTGTAACGGGACTGGTTACTCTGTTCGGGCCTAGATCTTATTGGCAATGGCTAAAAGGAATTGTACCTAACCTATACAGGCAAGCACAACCCTTAATAAGCGCCTACGTGAGGGTTAAGATATGCCCGTATTCAAGTCTGGTTAGGATTCGAGATTTACCAATTGGATCTTATAGCTGCCATTTGTACTCAACACATAAGGTCTACTAGCATACATGCATAACTTCCAATGTCATCGACTTTTGTAACTTCATTTCGCGTTTTTCGCCCCCTGCCCAAGAGTCTATGTCTGAGATTTGGTTATTCTGACTATTATGAGCGCTTCACTTCTGTGTATAATGACCTCCTTAGCATTTATGCACTACTACAGTAACTACAAGCCCAAAAATCTCAATTTGTATTTCACTAAAGAATAGTTATCTCACCGTGAGAAGTACCAATTCGAGCATGGTATCTTTCACTCTACCCTACTGTTTGTACTCTCGTGAAAGATGCCAAAGCGATCTTCTGTGCAACTAAAACTCCAGTACTCCGTGTCAATAGTTTCTTCCGTTATACATGGATGGTGTTCCTTTTATCCATCTTCTATCCTGGGAACATTGTGCTTCACAGACCTCTTCTATCTTACCTTTTTTAGTTTGCTTTCTTATGTCCGTTTAGTCCGATGCTTAAATGACAAACGAGCATTTCGCAATATCGTTTTCGAGGGTTATGCTTGCCCATGACAAGTTACTTTCGAGTTATTTTCGATTCAATTTGTTTGCTGGGGATAATGATGGGTGACGAAGAAATATAACGTGTTGGTTTTCGAATGTATGTATTCATTTATTTTGTTCTCTATTGGAATATGTTGTAATTTTTTCGTTCGTAGAATGTATTACAATTAACAAGTAGCTTATTTTGCTAAATCATTAGGCGAAGAAAATAGCGCGCAAAATTTATTACAAAATAATACCAACGAGGAAAATGGTTCTGAGGACAAGTGGATTTCACAACCAATACGGAAAGAATTCTTTACTAATATTAAACACAGCAAATAATTTTGTTTAATATCAATTTAAAAAATGCTCAATTTAATCCAAATTTTCTAAATATTAAAAAGTATTGTCTAATATCGAGAAAAATGAAGTTTTCAAAATTTATTCTAAAATACTAAAAACTATCAAATTCTTCTCCAATATACTTCAGAAAAAGTTTTCTGAATTTAATTAATGATTTATTAAATAAATATATCTTTACGTATGAAAATGCGATGAAAATTTAAATGTTAGAATCAATAATTATTTGCTAGAATTCAATAAACATCATACAAATAACGGATTTTTTGGGAAGGTTATTTTCAGGAAATACACCGATCGTTTTGTTGAAACGTATATAATTTATTAAACCATTGCTCGACGTTTCGGGTCCAAGTGCGGCCCTTCTTCAGGAGCTCTATATACATATAATAGTAATACATGAGTTCAAGTTTTTTTAAAAAATTCTAAATATAAATATTATAAATACCTTATGTCTGTCTACGGCGCGTATAAATATTTCTTAAAGATAATAATAAATAACACATAAGCAACATGGAAAATAAATTAAAGTAAACAAAGAAATATACATTATTAATAAATTAAAATACTCTTTAGAACAGAAAAGACAATTACTGGCTACGAAGACAAATATGTAACTGAGGGGTCGTTGAGAAAATGTTAAAAAATTGTATGACTAATACTATGGTTTTAGTTTGTTTAGTATGTATTTGTAGTCTTTATTTATTAATTCTGTGTCCTGCCTTAAGTTTATAACTTTGTTTTTGTTAAGATATATGTGGCATGCTTCTTTAAGTTCACGTTTTTTTCTATTATTTTCTATGTCGATTATTTTTGTATTATCGAAGGAAAATACGTGTCCTGTGTCTATTGCGTGGGATGCTAGTGCGGATCGTGGTGCTTGTTTATTAACATATGCTTTATGTTGTGATAGTCTGGTTGTAAGCTTTTTTGATGTTTGTCCAATGTATGCCGTGTTGCAGTTTTCACATTTGACCTTGTATACAACGCTGTTTTTTTCTTGTGTGGGTATCGGATCCTTGGTTTTTGTGTAATTGTTGTTTAGCTTAGTTATTGGCTTGAATGCTATTTTTATGTGATTATTCTCCTTTTTAATGATTTTCGCGATTTTTAGGGATAAAGGATATATGAACGGGATTGATGTGAAAATAGGATTGGTGTTATCTAGTCTTATTGTGTTGTTCGGGGTGTGTGTTAAATTGTTGAAAAGGTTGTTTCTTTGCGCTCTTTTTATTATTTTGTGGATTAAATGTAATGGATAGTTATTTTTTATTAATATATCTGTAACGATTGTGGCGTTTTTTTGTGTAAATTTGTTGTGACTGATTTTAAAGATTTTATTTGCGAGGGTTTGGGCTGAATTTATTTTAGTATTATGTGGGTGATTTGAATAATAATTTAAAATTCTATTAGAGCTACAAGGTTTGCAGTACCAGTCTGTTATAATGCTCTGATTTCTTGTTCTATGTAGTCGCATGTCAAGGAACGGGATGCTATTATTGATTTCTTTTTCCACTGTAAATTTGAATCGATGGTGTATATTATTGAAGGTATTGGTAAAGATAGCATCTTGGTCTTTGGGTATAGCGCAGATGATGTCGTCCACATATTTTCTTAGAAATGTTGGTACTATTTCGGATTTCTTTAAGGCTTCCTCAATTATATGATTTAACACCATTTCTGCTAAGATGCCTGAGAGCGGGTTACCCATCGCTAGACCGTATTTTTGTTTGTAGATCTTGTTATTGTAGGAGAAGTAATTACATTCCGATACACAAAAGATGACTAATTCTTTAAATAGATCTTTGTCTATTGGTGTCAAGGTTTCTATAGTTGACCATTTCATTTCGATGGTTTTTAGCGCTAGTTCTATGTTGACATTTGTGTACAATGATTCTACATCTAATGAGATAAGAATATCGTTTGGCTTAAGTGATATATTGTCTATAAATTTCTTTAAGTCATCTGTATTTTTTATATTGCGTGTACTGTCAGAGATCGTTTTCTGCAAGATATTGCAAATGTACTTGGAGAGATTGTAGCTTGGGCTATTGATTGTTATATCACTTAAGCCAAACGATATTCTTATCTCATTAGATGTAGAATCATTGTACACAAATGTCAACATAGAACTAGCGCTAAAAACCATCGAAATGAAATGGTCAACTATAGAAACCTTGACACCAATAGACAAAGATCTATTTAAAGAATTAGTCATCTTTTGTGTATCGGAATGTAATTACTTCTCCTACAATAACAAGATCTACAAACAAAAATACGGTCTAGCGATGGGTAACCCGCTCTCAGGCATCTTAGCAGAAATGGTGTTAGATCATATAATTGAGGAAGCCTTAAAGAAATCCGAAATAGTACCAACATTTCTAAGAAAATATGTGGACGACATCATCTGCGCTATACCCAAAGACCAAGATGCTATCTTTACCAATACCTTCAATAATATACACCATCGATTCAAATTTACAGTGGAAAAAGAAATCAATAATAGCATCCCGTTCCTTGACATGCGACTACATAGAACAAGAAATCAGAGCATTATAACAGACTGGTACTGCAAACCTTGTAGCTCTAATAGAATTTTAAATTATTATTCAAATCACCCACATAATACTAAAATAAATACAGCCCAAACCCTCGCAAATAAAATCTTTAAAATCAGTCACAACAAATTTACACAAAAAAACGCCACAATCGTTACAGATATATTAATAAAAAATAACTATCCATTACATTTAATCCACAAAATAATAAAAAGAGCGCAAAGAAACAACCTTTTCAACAATTTAACACACACCCCGAACAACACAATAAGACTAGATAACACCAATCCTATTTACACATCAATCCCGTTCATATATCCTTTATCCCTAAAAATCGCGAAAATCATTAAAAAGGAGAATAATCACATAAAAATAGCATTCAAGCCAATAACTAAGCTAAACAACAATTACACAAAAACCAAGGATCCGATACCCACACAAGAAAAAAACAGCGTTGTATACAAGGTCAAATGTGAAAACTGCAACACGGCATACATTGGACAAACATCAAAAAAGCTTACAACCAGACTATCACAACATAAAGCATATGTTAATAAACAAGCACCACGATCCGCACTAGCATCCCACGCAATAGACACAGGACACGTATTTTCCTTCGATAATACAAAAATAATCGACATAGAAAATAATAGAAAAAAACGTGAACTTAAAGAAGCATGCCACATATATCTTAACAAAAACAAAGTTATAAACTTAAGGCAGGACACAGAATTAATAAATAAAGACTACAAATACATACTAAACAAACTAAAACCATAGTATTAGTCATACAATTTTTTAACATTTTCTCAACGACCCCTCAGTTACATATTTGTCTTCGTAGCCAGTAATTGTCTTTTCTGTTCTAAAGAGTATTTTAATTTATTAATAATGTATATTTCTTTGTTTACTTTAATTTATTTTCCATGTTGCTTATGTGTTATTTATTATTATCTTTAAGAAATATTTATACGCGCCGTAGACAGACATAAGGTATTTATAATATTTATATTTAGAATTTTTTAAAAAAACTTGAACTCATGTATTACTATTATATGTATATAGAGCTCCTGAAGAAGGGCCGCACTTGGACCCGAAACGTCGAGCAATGGTTTAATAAATTATATACGTTTCAACAAAACGATCGGTGTATTTCCTGAAAATAACCTTCCCAAAAAATCCGTCATTTTAAGTAACCCGATCAAAAACATAAGGCCAGCTGGAAACCTATCAGCTGTAAATTCATCATACAAATAATAAGAATTTCGCAAACGGTTATTAAATTTCAGGAATCATTTCCTTAATTTCAATAAATACATGATATAAGTTTTTTGCTGTTGCGATTAAATAAAACGGTTAATTTACATGTATAACAACACTTTCAAAAAAATGCTCGTGGCAGTGGAAATACTCAGCAGTTAGCAGCATATTACAAAAAATTTAAGGACATTAAGATGAATACTTGTTGACTTGAAAACAAATTGCAGCAAGTTGGTTCATGAAAACGAATTTAATTAAGCGTTGTTCTTGTAGACTATTTAAACAACAACAAATCACAAGTATGTTTGTTTTCAGAATCTAACTGGATACATTTATTTTCATTTGGACGCCGGCGTTATGCATGCATAATATGATTGATTTATATGAAAACAACTGATTTTTATTGTTAGATTTTCCCACGATTTGTTTTTACAACAATGAGATTTTCTTCAGTTTCAAAATTACAGTTAACAGCTTTTGATTTGAAACATTCAAAGTATCTGAGAAAAGCACACCTGCATAAAGCAAATATATGTATGTAGGTACTAATACGATAAATAAAATCTATAATTAGTTTTCTTAATCTATACGTTTCATGATATACATTTCAGCAAAACTAAAATTGAATTTATTGGAAAAATAAGATATTTATAAACGTTTCGTTAACTTATATTAATCTTTCAATGTTTAATTCAAGTAAAAAGTCACTTTAATCTTTCATAACGGTTTTCTGAATACAGGAAAGATAACATTAATATGAATTAAGCAATCAGATTTTGAAGATGTTCATAGAGACACAGGACGGTACGGATATGAAGCAAATGATATGTGTCCTGAAGGACATCTGATCAAGATATTTTTCGTGTTAAAACAACACCATATGGCATCGAAATCCTGCCTATATTTGTCAAACATGGCGTTGCAATATCCTACGACAACGAGCTGACCCAAGAAGATCGAGTCATACGCTCTCTGTACGCGACACTTCAAATGCTTTTTCGATGATGCAATTTGTAACATAATTTTGAAAGAAACAAAAAGAAAACCAAATAGTACCTAAGTATTTTTTTTTCGAAAAACCTAGAACACCCAAAGTGTGGACACCGCCAACTGAAGAGAAGTTTGAAAGATTTTTAGGAGTACTCATAACGACTGGCGCTCGACATTTCAGTTCAGCAGTTCGTTTCTGTAATTTCAATTGAATAAATTCTCTATTCGATGATGTCAAGCAAGCTTACCATCCTTAACTCTACTAATTGAGTTTATTGGTTTCTGTATATACTAGTTGAGAAAGATGTGGTGAGTTGTTTGGCATTGGAAGGAATCTTCGATTGTGAAACAAAAATTGAAAAAGAAGAAATTTCAAAGCCTGCTCTTTTATTGCATGCTGTCATTGTTGGTTATTCGCACTTATTTTTGTGAAAAGTTTTTTGAAGTAAAAGTGAAAATTATTGTGTTTAATTTGTATATATGGTATATCAAGAAAATATGGCCAATATATTCGTGCTAATATACGGAAATATTTACGACCGAAGAAATATGCTAAGGATCCACTGGCGTAATTTAAGAGACGTAACCGATCCTTTTAACATCCCTGAAGCGAGATTTGTTGAGCTTTTCTGATTTACCAAAGAAGGAGCAAGGGAATTACTTAAAGAATTAAGTCCACATATGAAAAATGTTATTAGGAGAACACATATTCCCAAAAATATAAGAATGTGTGCTGCATTACATTATTATACCACCAGCTCCTTTTTAACGTGTTGTGGGCAAGATTTTATCTGCCCAATTAGCAAGACAATGAAGTGCCGCATCGTAAATAAAATAACATATGTTCTTCAGGACAAACTTATGAAAAAGTATATAAAGTTTCCAACTACGCAGCAGAAACAAAATCAAATTAAAAGACGGTAATTTCTATAATTCGGATTAAATGAACCAATTGAACCAAATGACGCATTTCAGATTTTATAACCCAACCGGTTTTTCTGGGGTGATTCGAGCATTAGACTGTACCCATGTTAAGATTAAGAAACCATCTTTGGAAGTCGAGCGCTGCTATATAAGTCGTAAAGGAATTCATTCGAAGAATGTTCAACTAATTTGTGATTTCGACCTGGAAATTTTCAACCGCTTAGCTAGATTTGGTGTTAGCAGCCATTTAGCTTTTATCTAGAATGCAAGGGAAGCAAGAGCAGTTCTAGATTAAGAGTTTCTGAATAATGAACGTGAAGTGTGGCTGATTGGCGATTCCGGTTACCAGTGGAGCCATCAGTAATCTCAATACTGTAAACCAACAAAATTATAACGATGCCCATATTTCAGCTAGAAATTGTGTAGATTGAATGAAGTCTTGAAAAAATTATTTGCATGCTTGTCTGGTAATCGTGGCACTTTAGTTAAATATTAATATTAATAATAATAATAACAATAATAATACTTTATTCAAAATATAGAGCAAAAGTGAGTACAAAACTCGTTAACATGCGCAAAATCCAAATAATAAATTCCAGTTAAACAAGTGTAAAAATGGTAAATAATAGAGATAAAACAAAACATTACGAGAAAAGAAAGTAAATTACAATCTAAGAGAAAAGAAATAAAAAGAGATAAATTACAGTTTTTTATAAGGTGACAAATATTTAAGGAAGTAAAGCAGAGAAAAAAAATTAAAAATCAAAATACTAAAGCACTTATGTTAATAAGGGAGGTTTTCTACATGTTTATATGGCTAATTGTACCTACATATTAATAAAATGGGCCAGTAACATCCTCTTGAAATTGCCGGCAGATCGCAGATGTCGAATGTCAATTGGCAGGGCGTTCCATACCGGCGTGCCGTAGACGCAAAAGCATTTCTGCTAAAATTAGTTCGATGCCAAGGTATCAAAAGACCACTTACACGATTGGAAGGCAAAGATCTTATACAATTAGCTAAGCAATTAGGACTGAACTTATTTATGATTCTAAACATCATCACTGCAATTCGAAATTTAAGAAAATTATTAAAAGTACAGCCAAAAATACTCCTTGAAAATTCTTAGACATGGTCAAAGCGTCGTAGTCCATCGATATATCTTGCGCATGAATTATAGGCTATAATGAGCTTAACACGACAGGTACTACTGAGGTTAGCATACACAACATCTGCGTAGGTAATAATTGGGATAAGCAAGACTTTAACAAGACGGAGACGTGTCTCTCTGGGAGTATAAGAAGAATGAAGCCTCTCAACCCATTGAAAACCTTACTCACAATTGAATCTACGTGTCAGCCCCTACCAAGCTTAGCATCAAATATCATTCCAAATATCGAGCCGATTCAGAATATGGCACAGGCGTACCATCAAGATGATAATTGCTTGAGTCTTGCAAGGATTGAGCATTAGCTTGTTTTTCTTGGCCCATTCAGAAATTTTTAAGCGGTCACTATTAAACCTGTCAACGGCTACATTAAATTCACTAATTCGCATTGGTAAAAGTTACTGGACATCATCAGCGTACAATTTAACAAAGCAGAATTTTGGAACCTCAGCTAAGTCATTTATATATAGACAAAAAAGCAAAGGGCCAAGTATTGATCCCTGAGGAACACCTGAATAGAGGGCTTTTTTACTAGAAAACCGATCATCGGATTTAACTACCTGAAACCTTCCAGAAAGATAGAAATGCACGAGTTTAATAGCTGAACTGGACAATTTAAATCTTTCCTTCAACTTTCTGCATATTATATCTATATCCACACAATCAAATGCTTTTGTAAAATCAAGAAGACAAAATATACTAGCGTACTTGTCCTCTACGTTTTGTCTAATAATCTCTGCTATATGCGGAAGTGCAGTAGTAGTACTATGACCAGAACGAAATCCCTCCTGATTTTCACACATAAGTCCCTGGTGACTTATGTAGTCATTTAATTGGATAAAAAGAATCCTTTCGAGAACTTTAGATAACACAGGTAGTATATTAATGGGCCTATAATCACTTGGAACACTTGCTCTAGAACGTTTTTGTATAGGTATAATTTTAGCCTGCTTCCAGCTTAAGGGATAAATCATTTGTGTAATTGAGGAATTTATTACATGCGTAAGAGGTGAGATTATTATTGGAAGTAAGAGTTTAACGAACTTTAAATCAATATTGTCCAAGCCCACTGCATTCGATTTGATAGATTTTATTGCCAGAACGACCTGCTCAGAGTTAACATTAACAAATGAAAAATCACCACTGTAGGTGTAAGATATAAAGTCAGGTACAGCGCAGCGGTCAATGTTTGTATTGGGCCTCGCAAAGTAAAGTAGTCATTTAGCTCCTCAGGGGGAAGTTCGTTAGATTTTTTGTTTCGACCCTCTATACATAGATATTTAATATTTTTCCACAGTTTACTAGGTGGAAGACCCGTATCTAATTTATTTTTGCAAAAACTCATTTTAACTCTTCGAATCTCCGATGTAACCTTATTACGCAGGTATTTATAATTTCTTCTTAGATATTCACCCCCATATTTTCTCCAAAGTTGATAGGCATGGTTGCGTTCCGTAATCAGAGCCTCAATTTCTGAGTTGATCTATGGAGATCGAAACCATGGAGTGTAGACCTTGAGTGGTACAAATTTATCATAGAGATATGATATCATGTCATTTAGGTAAGATAACTGGTCGTCCACACTACACAACCGATATATACTATCCGAAGCGAGCGTAAGTGCCTCGGCATACAAACTATCTTTAAAACAACGGAGAGACACTTTAGTTTCAGTTGCATTAGGTACCGCTAGGGCGAAAGACGCAAGAATATCATAATGATCACTGTAAATCAAAGTTCTTTTACTCTGATGGGATGTAGATGAGCTCACGATACCTGTATCGTGAACGAATTTGTTGGAGCTGTGTCCGGTTCTTGTACCGACACAGTAAGTAATTTATTGTCCGTCGCAATGAAGATGGTGATATGATGATGCTTACGATGCTTGTATCGTAAGTTACTTGTTGATTGGTTTCGGTTCTTGTACCAAAACAATCTTAATTGAGACTCACAAAGCGAAAGCACTGGTAAAACAACACCTTGTATATGATAATGAAAACTGATATATTTAATTTAATTTGCACGATATTTATACAAGCTTTACAAAAAACTAGAGTTACTTAAAGCTAGGGTCAATAATCATTACAGCAGTAAACGCATTGCTGACATACACAAAATTAGCGCATTTACAAATTATTAAAGCGAATGACCTGTGCTGGTTGCGCGTTTTTATTTTCGTGTTACAAGCCAATTTATGTGTTGTCAGCGAATGCCTTTATGCTTTCTAAAAGAAGGTCAATGATTCGTGCAATGCATGCAAATGAATTGATGAATTGTTTTTGTTGATTTAATTAAGCATGAAAAAAACGACTTAAGATTAAACATCCTCCACCGCCTTGAACATTGAGTTCAATATTATATATACTATTCTAATGTTAGGCATCGAAGGTTACGCTAAACTCAGGATGATTTGTTTTAGGCTCGTTCTCGAATCGTCTGATTGATTTTCTTGGTGATGGCTTTGGTGGGTTTTTGAATCGTTGGCTCTGAATTTCCAAATGATGATGGTGCTTAAAGCAGCCACGAGCAGCAAAGCGGCATATGCTATAGTGTATTGATGAACATCATGTGCTTGAAGATGGGTCTTAGGTGGTAATTCGTTGTATAGTTGTTTAATCTTTTCCTGTATGGCATCTAGTCCTGCCCAATGTCTATGATAGTGATATGTCTCGTTATCTTCTGATAGCAAATGTTGGGTGGCTATAACATCCGATAAATTTCCAGTGGGCGTATAGGAGAGTCTTGAAACTGATGGATAAATGCTATGTCCCTGTATTGTTATCAGTTCTTGTTTGATTATGCAATCGCCTTGAATTTTCAAAATTCCTGTTTTCTCCAGAATTGTTTGCGTGATGTTATTTCCATAAACTACGTTAAGTATGGTTTTGGACTTAAGAGCATAGATCCATTCATTTGGATGATTCAACTGTATCCAGTGGGGTCCGTCTCCAACCCTTGAGACTTGACAGGAGGGTGATTGCGGCAGGTGGTTAATTAGATCGACTTCACAGGAACTGATGTTTAACCCTCTTCGATATATTGGGTGTTTTTGTTGGCAGAGGTGCTGGCCTTCAGCTATGATGGGGCAAGATTGAAGTTCGTATTCCGTTATCGGATAATATTGATCCCGATGCATATTTATTACCAAATATGGGGTTGATGGATGAATGGTGAAGAAGGTGTTGTTGACCAATACTGGTACAGAGACAAGTTTGAATAATTCAAAGTCTTCAAGGGTCAGTAATGGTATTCTGAGGCGGAATATCAAGTGCCTTGTTGCTATTCTTGCTTCGATTGTCATCAAGTTGTAGAATTTTAATACTTCATCCTGGGTTACTGGAAGCCGTAACGACGATGACATGTGTTCCTTAATAGTTGTCAACTCTCGTCTTAATTGAGGTGGTGAGATGAGCTGTGGACTGATTTTTCGATGGTGAGTGTCGACGAGTACATCTACAATCGAGGCTTGGATTTGCTGGAAGCGTATGGCGGAAAAGGTAGCCTGCATTGTCAAAGATATGAATGCTTGTGACAGCCTTTCTTCTTTAAGTTCCTTTGTTAGACCGTTGACCTTTCTTGCGAGACTAGTGATATGCCCCCCTAAGTCTTGAAAGTGCTTATCTATTATGTCCTGGTTTTTTTTTCATCACATTTAATGTGGTATCTATCAGCGATGTTTGGTTCCTTATCAAAGCTATCAGGTGCCCTTCATTTTGCTCTATATCTTCAATGGTATCGGACATTTTATCTGCGTAGTTCGAATCCAATACTCCGAAAAGTGCACTTGCGATGTTGCCCACAAAATTCAAGGCTCCTCTTTTTACTCTGGTGGTGGAATTACCTTTGGGCTGAAGTAGCTCATTGGTCTTTGATATATCTTCGATGAGGTTTCGAAAGTGGTCGACTGTACGTAAACAGCTGTCCCTGTCTGTCATCAAATGACAGATGTAATTTAATGTCTGTGTTGAATTTGCAAGTATCTCGAACTCATTCCAATAGTGCTGTGTGTCGTAGTAAGCAATTACATTCCACTCACTTGAGATAATGTTTGTAACACCCAAATTTTCAAAGTATATTCCCGGCTGTGAGTGGAATGGACTCAATTCAACGGGACTACCATGTGTCAGTGGTAACAAAAGGCACGTTAGTAGTAATGTGACTACCGCTGAGCCTGGTGACCGGCGAGCCTTTTTCTTCGGGGACGAGTATGTGTCTGGTGACTGATAATTGCCATCGGTATGCTTCGCAGTAGATATAGTTTGTTGTCGTTTATGGGTACTTGTCAATTTGTAGTGATCTAGATTCTTCAATTTAGTACTGTGCTGGTTTTTGACGTTGGACAACAGTTCTGTGGCTTCGTCTAAATCGTAGTCCCTTTCGATAGGTAATGGCGCAAGCTTATGTATGGGACGACGTAACACTCCACTTGAGGTTCTAATATCAGCTACTCGAACCAGGCCATCATTTCGATGGTGGATTTTAATTATTCAACCCAACGGCCATTTTAATGCCGGTATATTGTCTTCTTTTATAAGTGCCATAGTGCCAGGTTGAACATTTTGGCAGCGCTCCTTCCATTTATATCGATGTTGCAACTGATTCAAATATTCGCCAGACCACCTTCTCCAGAACTCATTTTTGATATGTGTAACGAGTTTCCATCGTGTAATAAGGTTTACATTAAGTGGTTTGGTGTCGGAATCTATCATACCAACAAGGGGTTCTCCGATGAGGAAGTGTCCTGGAGTCAAGGCGTTGAGATCGTTAGGGTCAGAGGACATTGGTGTGATTGGTCTGGAATTTAAGACTGCCTCAATTTCGACAATAGCTGTTTCGAGTTCTTCATATATTAGTGAAGCGGCTGCTAACGTGCGTTGGAGAAGATGTTTAGCTGACTTTACCGCAGCTTCCCAGAGCCCTCCAAAATGCGGTGCTCGAGGGGGAATGAAGTGAAAATCGATGTTCTTCGTACTACATATTCTTGTTATCTTTTCTATTGCAGTTTCAGATCCAATCATGTCCTTTACTTCTTCTAACTGGTTTTTGGCACCCACAAAGTCTGTCGCATTATCACAGTAAATGTTTGCGCAGTGACCTCGTCTACCCATAAAGCGTTTAAGCGCCCCAAGGAAGCCTTGTGTTGTTAAATCGGTGACTAGTTCAAGATGAGTTGCCTTGGTAGCAAAACAACAGAATACTGCTATGTAAGACTTCTGTGGCCTTTTTCCTCTGATCTTGTAGTGGGTCCATACTGGTCCGCAAAAATCTACTCCTGAATTGACGAACGGTCTTGCTGGCTGAACTCTATCTGCTGGCAAATTGCCCATTAACTGTGAAAGTAGCTTGGGCTCTGCCTTTGCACATCGTACACAATTCTTTACTATGGATCGCACCAGAGTTTTGCCTTTTATTGGCCAAAATTTTTGTCTCGCGATTGACAACAGCGGCTGAGGTTCCACATGATAGTTATCTTTATGTAGCTCGCTTAGCAGTAATTTTGTGAAAGGATGTGTGTATGGCAACAATATTTGATGTTTGGCGTCATATGAAAGGTTTGAGGCTTCAAGTCGGCCTCCAACTCTGATGAGTCCTCTAGTGTCTATGAATGGGGTGAGACTGCTAAGAGAGCTGTTTTTGTTAACTTCTGCAAAGCGTTTTAGATGGTCGAGATCATCTTTGAACTCTTGCTCTTGAATGTGCCTTATTATAACTACTTGAGCTTCGTTGATTTCGTGTATGGAGAGTGATTTACCCGTACTACTTGCTTGTTGTTGATTGCGATGTCTCATGATATTTATAAAGCGTGCAATATAAGCGAGCTTATTACATAACTTCCTGAACGAATTTCCATGATCGATTTTATCGATTATGGATGTTGAATCTTCGGCTGCTGATGCTGATAACGTGATCCCCTTTTTCTCTAACTTGCATTCTTCTGTTTTCAAGTATGGTGGTGGCCAAAGGTCTTCAGTGCCATGTAGAAAGGTGGGGCCGTAAAACCAAAGTGTGGAACCTTCGAGTTTTTCGGGCTCGATTCCTCGGGAAAGAATGTCAGCAGGGTTGTCCTTAGAACCCACGTGGCGCCATTGCGTGGGAACGCTTACGTCCTGGATACTTGAGACTCTATTTGCAACTAAAGTATGAAAGTGTGATGATGAAGAATTTAGCCATGCTAGGACTATTTCGGAATCAGACCATAGGAATACAAGCTCTTTCCTCATTCGTAAGTCCCTTTGGATGCGATTAGCTAGTTCTGCTGCCAATTTAGCTGCACAAAGCTCTAGTCGAGGTAATGTGGTTTGTTTCATTGGAGCTATACTAGATTTAGCGCATAATAGGCGCACTACAATAATGTTGTCCTTATCTATGGATCTTATATATGCAGCTGCACCGTATGCTTTCTCTGAAGCATCTGCGAAGACATGAACTTGCACTACTTTGGGGATTCTATGAGAAAATACATGCCTTGGAAAATTTATGTTGCTCAATAACTTTAGACCTGATCGAAATTTAATCCATGACGTATGTAATTCTTGGGGTAACGCTGCATCCCAATCAAGTTTGAGTGTCCACAGCCTTTGAAGAAATAATTTAGCATTCACCACAACTGGAGCCATAATACCTAATGGGTCGTATAGGTGAGCAATATCCGAATACGTTGTTCGCTTTGTCACCTTACATGATTCAATTTGTGCAGTCTTTACACGGAAAGAGTCAGTCTTAGGAAGCCAGATCAGACCGACCGTCTTAATATGCTCGTCCAATTTATTGTTGAAATCTAGTTGGAGCTCTTGATCTGTTTGAGGTATGCCCTGCAGCAGGCGCTGGTGATTTGCGCGCCATTTTCTTAATTTAAAGCCAGATGTGCTAAGTATCGATTGGAGCTGAGTTTGGATGTCAAGAGCTGCTGATAAGGTGTCTGCACCGGTGAGAACATCATCCATGTAGAAGTCACGTTTGAGTACTTCCGAACCCACAGGATAAGTCTGAGCTTGATCCTCTGCCAATCTTTGCAGACATTTAGTGGCTAGGTATGGCGCACACGTCGTTCCATATGTTACCGTTGACAGCTGGTAGACCTTAAGCGATTCACTTGGATCAGGCCTCCACCAAATTAGTTGATATTTACTATCGGATTCTTCAACTTCTATTTGCCGATACATTTTCTCGATATCAGCAGTAAATACGAGTCGTGGTAATCGAAAACGTAAAAGAATGGAAAAGACGTCATCCTGTATAGTTGGACCCGTTCATAGTATGTCATTTAAGGATATGTTCTTCGATGTTTTTGCTGAAGCGTCGAATACCACTCTAAGTTTTGTGGTGCTGCTATCCGGCTTCATGACACAATGATGAGGCAAGAAATAGTATGGTGCCTTAATGATGTTGATGTTGACTTCCCGCATATGACCCAAGCGAAGATACTCCTCCATAAATTCCACATATTGTGTTTTAACCATCTCATTATTGGCTAACTTTCGTTCCAATGATCTAAATCTTTGCAAAGCAATGTCTTTCGATTCCCCTAATCTAGTAGGCTGAACTAGAAATGGGAGACTTACGATAAAACGTCCACTTAAACTTCTTCTTGTGTTTTGATTGAAGTGTATCTCACACCGTTTCTCTGCCGTGGTAAAATTCGTGGAAGACCCTTCAGTCTCTTCCAGCTTCCAAAAACGCTCAATTTGCTGGTCTAATCTTTCATCTTCGCTGCATATTCCACAGATTGCGTCAGCTTGAGACATATTATTGATCTTCCCTGCCACAGTCCAACCAAAAACAGTGTTTTGAAGTGTTGGTAACATTTCACCCAACTTTATCTGGCCAATTGACAAGAGTGAATAGTAAATCTCTGCACCAATCAACAGATCAATAGACCCAGGTCGATCGAAGGTTGGATCAGCTAACGCGATGTTTTGAGGTAGCGGCCAAGCTGAAGTATCTATTGACTTAGTGGGTTGAACTGAAATGATTTTTGATAGCACATGGGCTTCGAGTCTTGTAGTAAAATTATTTATTCTAGATTGCAGCAATACGTTCACTCGACTATAAGATTGTTGTCTCCGCTGACCAATGCCCTCAATGTGTAATTGCTCTGGAATTTCTGTTAATTCTAATTGTTTCGCCATCTTCTCGGTCATGAAGTTCAACTGAGAGCCTGAGTCTAAGATGGCTAATTAGATTAACGACTGCTGTGCTGAGGAGAACATAGCCCTTCAATGACTGAGCTGTTTTCGTTGTCAACGATATTGATTGATCGTGTGCCTGATTGAAATGTGTTGATGATAATTTGTTACTTGCTGGGTGTGCAGCAGTAACTTGACTCTGAAGATTTTTGCTTTGCGTATATGATGATCCGGATTTGGAAAAGGCGTTATCAGTATGCAATAAAGTATTATGTCTTTTTGAACACTTGGTACATGCTCGGGCTGTACAAGTATCGACCCGGTGACCTGCATTGAGACAATTGAAGCACACATTGACTCCTTTCACATGAGCAATGCGCTTGAGTGGAGTTAATTCTTGAAATCTCCGACATGCAAACAGCTGATGATTACCTTTGCACATGGTGCAAACTGATCCGTTGGTCACTGTTGAAGCAAAAGCCCTTGAGACACCTATTCTACGGTTATAATCTTCAGTGGGTTTACCTTTGTTTCCTAAGGTCTCTAATGATTGGAAGCGCGTTTCTAAAAACACTAAGAAGCTCTTCATAGATTGCAGTGCTCTGGGCTGGGGCAAAGATTGCTCGTAAAGCGTGTGTGTAGTGCGGTCCAGTCTCTTTATCAATAGATGATGTAACAGTGGATCCCAATGGTTGATGTTTATTCCCAAGTTTTCTAAGCCGAGTAGGCATTCCTGGGTTGTGTCATGCAGGGCCTTTATGGCAGAAGAACTTTCGTTGGTTATACTGGTCTGCGACAGCAGTCTATTTAGTAGTGCAGTTACCAATAACCTAGGGTTCTCGTACCTTTCGGTGATAATCTTCCACGCAGCAGAGTAATTTGTATCCGAAATAGTAAGATGTCGCACTAATTTCTCGGCCTCGCCAGATAAGCTGCTTTTGAGATACCACATCTTCTGGCACTCCGACATTGTCTGCTTGTGCACTACTTCAGTGAAAAGATCATGAAATTGCCGCCATTTCAAGTAATCGCCATCAAAACGTTGCAGAACAATCTTAGGCAGTTTCATCACAGAGTTTGTACTCAGATCTGCTTTGTGGTCATTGCTCTTACTACCCACATAATTGTATAGTTGCGCCAAAGTATTTTGAACTTCTTCCACTAAACTGAAGTATTCCTCTGCATCATAACTTATTATTGTGGGATCATCGACACTATCCCAGATTTTGTAGTGGAGCCTTTGAACATCATGTAAGTATTGTTCTATTGTTTTGATCTTAAGCTGGCAGAATTGCTCTGTATAATCTTCCTTGATTGTAGCTAATCCTGCTACTGTTTTACGCAATACAGCTAAAACAGATCGTTGTTTATGTAAAATTCCGGAGATGCTTGCACCAAAATTCTCATTCTTATTTTCTGTATGGTTGCATTGCGTTGTTGCTAGATTATCTTCACTATTAGTGTCTTTCAATGCCTTATCCGCTTTATCGATTGGCTCACGCTTCTCTTCTAAGGGTTGAGTGAATTTTTTAATTGCCTCAATCTTTTCATTCATATCTTGGATTATCTGCTCATAGACCTTCTTTATCGCTTCATAATAACCAGTTGAGAGGTATGGATGATCTGATATGTCTCCCGATTGCTTCATAATGACTGCGTTCGTTGAAGAAAATTCATTCCAGCAAGCATTTAGGGCATTCGATCTTGACTTTAGATAATCTAAAGTTTTCTTGTCCGCGGGATCCGTCTTATAGTTGGCGATTATCTTTTGTATTTCGCCTCCAATCTTCTTCTGCGAAGTTATACGGTCTTCTAAACTCATGATCAAATCAAATGATCACGTCGGGGTCACCAATGTAAATCAAAGTTCTTTTACTCTGATGGGATGTAGATGAGCTCACGATACCTGTATCGTGAACGAATTTGTTGGAGCTGTGTCCGGTTCTTGTACCGACACAGTAAGTAATTTATTGTCCGTCGCAATGAAGATGGTGATATGATGATGCTTACGATGCTTGTATCGTAAGTTACTTGTTGATTGGTTTCGGTTCTTGTACCAAAACAATCTTAATTGAGACTCACAAAGCGAAAGCACTGGTAAAACAACACCTTGTATATGATAATGAAAACTGATATATTTAATTTAATTTGCACGATATTTATACAAGCTTTACAAAAAACTAGAGTTACTTAAAGCTAGGGTCAATAATCATTACAGCAGTAAACGCATTGCTGACATACACAAAATCAGCGCATTTACAAATTATTAAAGCGAATGACCTGTGCTGGTTGCGCGTTTTTATTTTCGTGTTACAAGCCAATTTATGTGTTGTCAGCGAATGCCTTTATGCTTTCTAAAAGAAGGTCAATGATTCGTGCAATGCATGCAAATGAATTGATGAATTGTTTTTGTTGATTTAATTAAGCATGAAAAAAACGACTTAAGATTAAACAATCACTTATCCCAGAGATTGAGAAGCATTCCTGATGTAATACAATACTGGGCTGATTAGTCATAAGAATATCCAACAAAGCTGCACCTTTCGCATGAAATCTAGTAGGTTTGCTATTGATAATACTCATGGAAAAATTATTAAGCTGGGCAACAAAGTTTCTGCTGCAACTATCATCTTCTAATAAATTAATATTGAAATCGCCACAGACTATATTTAGAGGATAAGCACAACAGACCTCCAATTGTAAAGTTACGATCATTTCTAAATAATTGGTATCCAGGTAATTCAATAAGAGAACTATTTACATTATGGCTCAACCATATCTCAGACACAACAATCATATCAAGGCAACTATCTGGGATAATATATCTAAATTCATCAAAATTCGAAAGTATACTGCGCGCATTTATATGACATATTGTTAAATTACCAATGTTTCCCTTTACAAAGTTTTTCAGAAAAGCTTTCTCATCCACGGCAGATACATTGCTATGTACCATCAAGTGCACAAGATCCACCAGCAATCACAAAAGTGTTAAAACTATTAAAAACAACTTTACAAGATAATTTATGCAGAAACCTACAAAGAAAAACAGATTTAAGAGGCGAAAAAAGATCAAGTAGAAGCAAATAATTCATAATAAGACTAATAAGTAAATAATTCACAATATCTAATAGAAGAAAATTCATAATATTTTAAACTTAACTAATCGCATTTACTAGCTCCACCAAAAATTCAACATTTCTTTTCATAACTTATTTATATTTTTATTAGTGGTATACCATGCTGTCAAACACATTCATCCTGCTACTTGTACCTGAGCTATAGATTCGGTAATAATTTCCAGCTGCTGCAGTGACATGATATTTTTCGCAGCTGCGTCTTTATTCTCGTCCACCCTGATGTAAATGAATCCATCAATTGTAAAAACAGAGCCAATTTTATTCTGCCGTTTAAGATCCATAGCGGCACGGACGAGTATCAAATTTATTGAAGAAAGACTTTCGCGAAACGTAAATATTGCTTTTGTCCGTGAAGCCAATGCTAGATAAGCGAGGTTTAATTTTTCTCATGGCTCGAATGAAGACTGATTTTTGGAATGAACTGCCAAATTTCACAACTATGAGGGAGCTATTATTTTTACTTTGTTCAGCATTGTTTGCATTCCTGTGAGTCGTTTGATGTTTCGTTCGTAGTCTGAAATTCGTTGTTTCAGCTGCAAGTGTGCAGCCTATTGATTCACCCAGCTTTTTTATAATGGTTGATACGTTTTCATTAGGAATAGATGGTATTCATGAAATGAAGGCAGCTTGACTCTTCGAAATTCGGTCAAGCTCGTCCATGCGGCTTTCTATGTACTCCTTTTTCTAGTTTTTCAGCTGATATTTTAACCTCGCCTAAAGAATTATAGAGCTTTGCACTGACTTACTGAAATTTGTAATTTTTATCTCGAGCCGTTTAATACTGGCTAAAACTGTTGATTTAGCGAATCCAACATGATTTTTAATTCAGCCGAAGTAACTGGAGTATCACTAGTAGACCGAGTGTTTCGAATTGTATGCATATTGCGTGTTATATAAAACTAATTATATGCAAGTAACCAAAATAAACCAGCGATAACAAATATACCCAATTTACGGAACTCAAACTCCACGACCAAAGAAAAAACAAAAACCAGAAATATTTAATTAATAGCGGAGTGCAAATTGACACGACTGCATGCATGCTGTACCCTTCACAATATTTGGCGAAAATATAATTACCATTGCCTTCAGATAGTGAGAACTTTACTCATGTAACAGATAATGGAGAAGCACAAATACAAAGCTCGTACTTAACACGGGGTAGGCTTATTAGAGAAAGAATAGTAAGGAATTGCTTTAGTGCTTACTTATGTTGCTTTTTAACTAATAAATAGTTTATGTGGATAAATAAATAAAACTATGTGTGTTAATTCAACTTTTCTTTAATTTCCTTCAACTCGGTTAAAAGATTTAACATATTTGCATTCATTTTCTTTAATTCTTCTAACATCGCATTGTTCTGCTGCTCCACATGCTTCTTCGCTTCTTCAAAGCAGTTTTTGAATGAGCTTACTGATTTTCCTTGAGGCGTTATTGCAGGTTGTCTTGTTTCTCTTGTTGAAACTGCCGATGATGTTGGTTTCTCTTCCGGTTGTGAAGGCTCCTCTATCATATTTGACAGCTGCTCTATGATGTTAGGTGTTTCCACTTCTACACATGTTGTTGAGCCAGCGTCAGCTAAAGTCTGCTCATTAACAGAAAAGTTGATACAAGTCTGCAAATTGAAAAACTAATTTTGTGTTACATGTGGTTTCAAATCTTTTTACAGTTTTTTCATTAAATCCTGCTTCCGGAGTAGCTCTATCTCCTTCAACTAAATCTTCGGAAAAAATTGAATAACTTCTTCATCCATTTTCTCTAAATGTTTTGCTCCCTCGCTAGAAGGACGATTTCCAGTTTTTTTCTTGAAAGCTTTTACTTAGCTGTATTGCTTTTTCACAGCCGCTTTCCAATCGATCCAGCACTGAAATAAGTATGGTTTGCTTGAAGTTTTAATAAAGTAATTAAAACCTACTCTTTTCCATTGTTCGGGGCTTTTCTTTCCACCACTCATTGAGTTTAACTCAGAAGCATCATTTTTCCAGCATAACTCGTGCTTGATGCTACTACTTTTGACCAACACTTCGGTTAGATTTCAGTAAATCCAACTGTCTAAGTTTTTGTTGCTTGTTATCCTGCCTGTTAATTTTTTCTGCTAATACAAAAATGTGAAAAAATGTTTACTTGTATACCTATTTACATAATGTATTGATATGTATATAATTTAGCCCTTTACGAAATGCTTTTAATTAGCTATAAAAGTGACTGACAGCAGAATATTAAGCCTCGATAAAAGTGACATTCAACTTTACAAATAATTTTTTAATACGCCATCCAAAAGGTTAATAAAAATATACAGTTCAATAATTATGTAAATATTTTGCAAAACTTAATAATAAATAAACATGCTTATTTAAACTTACACATGTTTCAGTTTCTCGATTCAAATTTATTTTCCGTTAATTTTCAATTTTTTTTCATTAATTTTCTCAACTGTCGTCCACTAACTCAATGAGAAGAACCTTCCCGAAAATATTTTCAATTGATAGAGAACCGAACTATATTCGCGGCATTACAGAAACACTTCTAGTTGTGTATTCATATAGTGAATAGAGTTCTGCAGTAGGCAGAATAGAGTACAGTTTCATACAGAAACACAGTGGTGGAGAATGACAACAAAATGATATTACAGAAACGAGCTACAGAGCCTACCAGCAGATATTGATATCGGCTTTCTAAATCAGAATCTTTATAATTTTACCTACATATACATTTCTTCGGACCCATACTATCAGTGGCACAAATGTGCCATGCCAAGAGCATGAGCAGAATTTAATTAAAACTGTGAAAATTCCAGTTTAGGTTTAGACTTATGACTTATTTGTAACATCTCACTCAATGTTTTCATTTTTGACCCTTTCACAATATTAAAAAACAAAAAAAAATTATAGTGCTAAAATCAGGCACTCAAAACGAAAATGGCACAACTGTGCCATGCCGTGGACATGAAAGTTAAAAATGATTACTTTAACTGAAAACTAGTGATTCGGAGCATCAAATATGAATTAATTTTATTTTTTATTTTTTAGCTAAATTGATCATTTTTAGTTTAAGTACCCTAAAAAGTGCTTAAAACGAAAATAGAACAAGTGAAAAAGCTAGAATTGGTCTAAGACCAATTCTTAAGTAGGGTATCATGCATGATGCATGCACGTATGAAATTTCGTATGGTCACCCATTTGAGCAATTTTGATTTTTTGCATTGCTTTCTCGCATATATTTCTAGAACGGCTCTTCGGAGAGAAAAAATGATTATAACAAATTTTATAGGATTTCTTATTCTGAAGAAGTTTTTAGTACAATAAAAATGTTTCGGCCTGATCGTTTTCAAAATATATGTAAAAAACCAAAAATTTAATATGGCAACACCAAGAAGGGGTTGCCTGATTTAGTCCATTTTTAAAATTTTATTTGCTATTACTATGGAAACACAATTTACCAAATTTCAGCTTTCTATGTCGACGTGTTCTCATGTAGTGTCCAAATATATTGTGGAAAACGAAATTTGTGTATGGCAACCCCACGAAGGAGTGCCCGTGTACAAAATTTCAGCTTTCTAGGTGAACGCGTTCTCTAGTTATCGTGCGCACGGACAGATGGATGGACGGACGGACGGACGGACAGACGGACACGCAAAAATCAAAATAACTTTTAATTTTATGCGGGGGTGTCCAATCCATTTTGCTCTACCATCATTATTTCTGTGCGTAACAAACGGAATGACAAACTTAGTATACCCTATAGATTTCATCTAGGGAATAAAAACGTACTCGTATGCACGTACAATTTTATTTTATACTTTGCTGTTTTACAGGAAAAGAGAAATAACCGAAAATTGATCTCCTTTGTCTGTGAACAAATTTATATTTGCGAGCAGTAAAATAAAAAGTTAGTAAACAGAGAAATATTCGCTGTTATTTCTTCCTCTAACTTGCCTATAGAATAAACTAAAACTAAGCGAAGAAAGTTAACACAATATTTCTAGATATATTAAATTTTCGAGTTAAGATTTATTGCTGAAATAAACAAATAACTACTGAGCCAAAAGAGGAAAAGATTGATTACATTTAGTAATAATTATATATCAAATATAACCATAATCCGCACTTAAATGTGACATAAGCTCAGATCAAGGAGATTGAATGGCTTCATTGTATGTGACGTTATGTGAATATTCGACTAACTGAGCAGTTTGCTCATTAGTTTTTATAACCTAGATTATTTCAGCAGTAACTTTAAGTTCGAAAATTGGGCAAATTGGGTAACTTCTTCGTGGGGTTGCAATACAAAATCAAAATAACTTTTAATATTATGCATGAGTGTATAAATCATTCTATCTTCTAGCGTTACACACGGAATGACAAAATTAGTATATCTTATGATTTCATCTAGCTGGGGTATAAGAATGGACTTAATCGGGAAAAACCTCCCAAAGGACATCGTTAAAACTTCAACTGCCGGAAATTTTCAATTTTTCCTATATGGCTCCTACATATCAACATTTAAGTTCTCACATAGATCTTTTAGTTCTTAAAGAAATAAGAAGGGTGTTATATCTACATTTTTTGTTTTATATGAGCCTAAGGAGTATAAGTATCTAAGAATCTATACTACTTGAACATTACTGCTATAAACGTGAGTATATAGGAGAATCGTAATGCTATAAAACATTCCTATATCAGTATTGGGCAATTTATATATGGGACTACAGCTCTTGGGAAATATGTTCATATATCAAGGCTCATATCAAAAATCGATCTCCAATCAACCCTTATATAAGAATACGGGGAATAAGTAATTTCAGTGAGAATTCATTTTCGATATCAACGCCCATATAAGTAATCAGTAATTAGTGAACTTTTATACAGGATCAGGAGGATCACTTGGATAATGTGTTCCTATAACAAAGCTCATAGAAGATGCTAAAGTGTCATGTTGCGGCATGTGCTTCCTCGAATATGATGACCATATAGTTGCAGTCGTTGCAGAGCCTCTACATTTGATGAAATTAGGCATAACGAAAAGACTTCCAGTTGGGTATAGGGACAGAAATTTTTGTAATTTATACAAGGTGGTCATCTCGAGTTATAGTATGTTTCCGGATGGTAGCTCAAATGTAAAATGCTTTCCAAAATGCATCATGCATCAGGAAGACTTTATGTGCACGTCATGCTGGCCGATCGGAATTTTCCCCACGAAATAAGAACTTAAATGCTATATGAAAGCTTTTGTTTCGGTTTTTTCACTACTATGCTTATATGCCACTACAAATGCTATATAGAAATATCTATTCTCAACACAGCAATTTGCGTCTTTATATAGGATTTTGACACATATGTATATAAGCCTTTATTCCTGCTTGCGTAGGTGTTATCAAATGATGTGATATGAACTTTTTTCTGTTATATCAAGATTTTTATTCTTTAATGGAGAACTGAAGTCCTGTATCATCTCTTTTTTATGCACCCATTGTCAGTAGCTAAATTTTTTGAATATTTGGACGGCCATTGTTATAAAAAACAGATGCATTTTTTCAGGGTTAAAAATTTAGGAACAAATTAGCTTAGAAACATGGAAATAATGACAGATTGCAGGATTAGTCAATTTTTTTTATTAAACAGAGAAAAATAAAAAATACAAAACTGTACGAAGATATCATAAACTACATCCTTTACGCTGAGGATAAGTCTTACAGTTCACCTTGTAGTGAAAGATTTATTCGAATTTGTGTAGTGTTTTATGCAGAAATATTAGCACGAGCGTGAGTATATTCAATAAGTGTTATTTTTCATGACTTTTTGCATTTGTAGTTTTAACTAACTTCATTGAATTGATTCGGTTGTGTACCTGGGAGTAATAAATGCCCATATTAAGTTTTTTGAATTTTTATTAAATGATAATGCAGGGGGCAGGCTGATATGTTACTGATACGCAGCATACTTCTGCTCTAGTGTTTATAAGGGTGGATGGATGGTTTTCTCCTTCTACTGTGCTCGTTAGTGTGGTGTTCCGCTAACAGGCGAAATCATTTTTTGTGGTGTCCCGACAATGTTTAATTGTGTCTGCGATTGTATTGGGTCAGAGTAGTGGTTCGCCTATGCCTCGTTTTAATTGCTCCTTGTTTAAGAGATGAATCATTCGGAGTACACAGCTGCGCATTTAAATAGATAGCTGGAAGAGTTTCGCTCATCCGTTATTTAAAATTTTTACTACAGACGCCAATACATCACTGTCGCCAAACAAAAGGAGCTTAGGCATGGTAATTTAAGAGGAAAGAAGATGAAAATTCTCCCTCATGCTGGCCTATGACATTGCCCACTTTACTTCCTGTACCTGGATATTATTGGTGGAAAATACATCCTCGTACAATATTGATAAATTTATTGAAAACCAGATAAATACACAGCAGTTCAATGTATTTGGAGAGCCAATGAACATAACTGTTTTTAACCATAGTTAATTAAACTTGCTATTTATTTATTTATTTTGAGGCGCTTTATTTTTTTTGGTCTAGCGTGTAAGATACTAACAGTAAAACTTTAATCGTTGTTAAAAATCAATCTTAATATTAAGAAATATATATATAATATAGTATAATCTAATCGCGCATGCATTATATGTTCCACATGAAAATTAAATTTGCAGATTCAAATAGGATCTATTGTCTTTTAATGATTTTATGTTAGGACCGCTTTTCCTGTATAGGATAATTTAGGAACAAATAAGTTTCAAATAATGATATATTTAATTCCTATATAAGTGAAATAGACCAATTTAGGAAAACCTACAACAACGTCATAACATAACATTTCTACAATAGGGAATATATAAAGTCTTAAGTACTGAGCATCAATATGAGTTTAAGATAAAAGTACATTACAGAAATTATTATTCCTGTATCAGCACTAAATTTTATTTCCGGAGTATGATTAGATTAGATTAGATTTGTGAAGGGGTTTATAGGCGTTAGCCTCGCAATCACTGCGACCTGAAAGATCTATTGTGAGTCCCCGTTCAATGTGCTCCATTTATAGGTTTAGACTGTTAATAAAGTCTAATAAAGGCTTGAGGTTCCATATGTAACTTGGTGGAGGAAAAGCATGTTCAAGGTGGAGTAATCTCCGCCTAGCGAATGCTTCGCAGTTGCAGAGCAAGTGCTCCGTGGTTTCGTGAGCATCCTGACAGAAGCGGCAGGATGAAATCACAGCCAAACCCGGCTTGTTTAGGTGATACCTCAAGGAGCTCAGTGATCATTTTGAGCTCTGTTCTTCTAAGGAGTAGGAGTTCTTATGTTTTTCCGCCAGAGGTGTCGATAAACTTTTTTGCCTGACGAAGTCCTTGTAGCCTTTCCCAATACAGGGATTTTTGTTTATTCGCCCAGTTATTTAGGGTAGCTCTGAGGTAACACTTTGAAGTGCCACAAAATGGCTCTGGTCCGACAAACTGAGTTTCCGCTCCTCTTTTGGCTAGGCCATCCTCAATTTCATTGCCTTTGTGGCCTCATGTCCAGGTACCCACATGAGGATAACTTTGTTTCTCCTTGATAGATTTTTGAGGGTTCGTAGACATTCCTAGACCATCCTTGACTTGACCGTGTAGGACTTTAAGGCCTTGAGGGCAGCTTGACTGTCCGAGAGGATATTAATGGTAGAGCCATTTATGGCTCTATTAATGCAGGAATTGGCAAATCTTTCTATGGCCAATACCTCGGCTTGGAATACGGTAGGGGTAGAGCCTAGAGCCATTGATATATGGCATTTTGGGCCGTATACACCCAATTCGACCCCACTGTTTATTTGTGAGCCGTCTGTATACCACACCATCGATCCTTGTTAGAAGGACGGTTTAGTGGAGCGCCGTTGTTTTCGGTATCCAAGAACCACTTGGAATGGTCTTACAAAATCCACTCTGAGTGTGATTATATCAAATATTGTCGTCACTTGCTCGACGCATATCTGTTTTAAGATGCTTAAATGACCAACCAGATCGCCTGGCTTTAACTCTTTCTCCGTTTGTACTCTAATAGCACTGCAGATCGCTTCCTTTTTCACCTGCAAATGCACGGGTGCACGGTTTTATAAGGCTTCTGCATAGGTGACCATGGGTCTAACAACAGTGGTGCACATCCAGTACATCATTTTTGGCTTCAAACCCCATGTTCTACCAATGAAGCGACGACACGTGTAGAGAGATCGCATCACTGTATCCGTCACTCTGGACAGATGCGAATTCCAGGTAAGTTTCTTATCTAGGGTTATCCCCAGATATTTGGCTTCGTCTGAAAATATCAATTCCGTATTATAAAGAAGAGGAGCCGTTAGTGAAAGCTTCGATCTTCTTGTGAACGGAACGATAACCGTTTTGTTGGGGTTAATGCTAAGGCCTTTGCTTAAACACTACGTGCGGACTTTGGAGAGGGCTATTTGCATGAGGTCGGATATGACTTGATCATGCTTGCCCCGTGTTGTAACTAATAGGTGATCCGCGTAGCCTTGAACATTAAAACCTGAACTGGTCAACTTCCCTAGCAGATCATCAATCACGATCGACCATTAGAGTGGAGAGAGAACTCCTCCTTGTGGGCAGCCTTTTGCTGCGGTGATCGTGACTGAGCAGTTCCGTAGAGATGTGGTTATCCTCCTGCTTCCAAGCATGGAGTCTATCCAGTTTACCGTGGAAGGTTCAAAGCCTTTATCTTCGGCAGCTGATTTAATTGCATCAAAGGAGGTATTATCGAAGGCTCCTTCTATGTCCGCAAATGCACATAAAGCCACCTCTTTTGTTTCGAGCGCTTTTTCGAGGTCTTTGACTAATGTGTGAATGGCAGTCGCAGTAGACTTGCCAGCTTGATAAGCGAACTGCATAGAATGAAGTGTTGATTTAATCAGAATTTCACCTCGAATGTGTTGGTCGCGCTTTTTCTTGCTTTAGGTATAAATACCACCCTGACGTCTCTCCAACATTGAGGAACGTACCCCAGAGCGTAACTGGAGTATGATATGGGGTTCTCCATTCTATAGCTGTAAGAGTGTAGTGCAATTCTCTGGGAATTTGGTGAGACAATAATCTAGCTTCTAATGACACCTTAAGTTCGCAAAGTTTTATACCCTAGCAGAGCTCCGAGATTTATATAGGGCAAACATTTTTCGTTGGGCTTCTTCTTGCTGCCATAAAAAAATTTAGATTTCTTACCTGTACTGTGAAAACAATCAGTCCTAGATTTTCTGTTATACTGAAAAATTCACTTCAAGAATCAAACTTGCACATAGAGGTAACCATACGAAATTACATATGGGCATTCGTCTAGGTCAGGATATCATAAGAAATGTTCTTAGCCAAATATGAGTGTGATCCAGTAGGGGGGCATCTGATTAAGGAGCGATCTGAGCAGACTTAATAAGAATTACGTTTAATAGACATAACGTTACTATTTTAGTTACTATACAAAGTCCTGACTCGTTGCATAATATTTGAGTTTTTTTAATAGTTTGTTATTGAGCAAAGTTTATAATATGACTTTCATAATATGTATCTATTGCAATGCCGATGTCTGCAAATATATGTATATCACAACTCCTCCAGTTTTATCATATTTCTATTATTTAAAATTTATTACAGTCCCCACTTGGTGTGACGATAAGTAAGTAAGTTGGTCAGGTAATGCAAGTACGATGTGGAACAAAGAACGGATTTTGCGATTTTCAATGATTTACAGATTCCTCAGCACAGGTGAATGGAAGATTAAGGACACCAGGAAAGCGTAGTTTTTATAGAAGTTATCTAGACTTTTAGCGCCAGAAGTTTATTTCACCAGATTTTATGATTCATTGGATTTTAATGCTTCGAAGGAACACAGTGGAGTAGTAGAGAGTAGAGGCAACCGACAACTTTACGACAGTTTAAGAGCTGGAATTTCACTATAGTTCCGGTAACGTTTCACATTTTTCCTAGATATCTGGGTCTTCAGCTTATGACATGCACATATTATAAAGTGAACTGCTGAGCTTGTGACTATTTGACTATTCTAACCTGACTATCAGCATGCATATATGAAGTATTTCTATAGTTTCATAAACTCATTACTAAAGTAACATGCTCCTAAAGTTATAAGATGTGCTGAATGTATGAAATTGACATACTTGGACGGAAGTTTCGAAATATACAAATTTGAGAGGAGCTTTTTTCATCAAACTTGCATTTAGGAATATCTGGAGTTTTTTTTTAAATAAATGCAAAATATTTTTCCCGTGAACTAAGGAAATTACTTACCCTTAAATTTTTGTTGCTGCATATTTCATTTTTCGCTCCTACTGTTTTTGATTAATGGTGTAATATTAAATGTATTCCAAGTTTCGTTGAACTGAACATACATTGTATTACTATGATTTATTACTTTACATTTGTTCAGAAGCCAAGCCGTACTGATGAGTATAAAGTTTCTGCCATACGAAACGGTTGTTTTTTTACTTCTTTGTCAGTCTAGTGTGTAATTTTAATTTGTTTGCATTAATCCATTTTTTTTAAATTGCTGAAAAAAACATTTTTTTTCAATTTCTCTCAATTTTTTCTTTTTTTTTCTTCATTTCTTTTCATTTTTCTGTCTTTCATTTGTTTTTGCTAGTCACTTAAATTCGCTATTCGAAACCTGTGGAAGATTTGAACCAAAACTTTAAACTTGCTGCCCAAAATCAATAAATTGTGTGATGAAATAACAAAGAAACAAAAATCGCCAAAAAAAGCCTTCATAAAATAGCATATATAATGTAAGTATATCAAATTCAACTTTACCGTCGGGAGGTAGGTAATCTTCACAATACTATTGTGTATTGTTTTGATGTTTGTTATGTAGCTTTGACTCTAGCAAGTTATGTACATGATTTGCTTTCTTGCAGGAGAGCCTAATGCAAGCGATAGTGCATTACCACCCCTTTCTCAATTAAAAATTCTTTTGAAAATTCGAGGTTTAGTTTTTCTGGGCTCGATTTTTGGTGTAAGTTCTTGTCAATATGTTTATTTAGTCTAATTAGCCATGATCACATTTCCACGGGAGTTATAAAACTAATTACTCCATTTATCATTGGTCTCCTAACATAAGTCTTCAATATACCTTTATTTATACGCTCAAAAAATTCGTTTCCCCGAGAAAAATTTCAAACTTGATGCCCTTGCTTTAGCAGAACACAGACCAATTAGTTTGTTTTGTTTTTCCCAGAACATTTAATAAATTATTATATCAGCAAATGCATGAATCAATGTAAGGTAATGGCTGACATTCCGGATTTCGCTCAAAATATTGCTATGAATCTGCCCTTCTTAAAATACCGAAGAGAAAGAATCAGAATGGTACGTCGCAATTTAACTTGTTGAAGGCTTTTGGCAGTGTTTACCACAAGAATTTACAACTTTACGACTTAACTTAATTTTGTTCTAAGAGCTTTGAAAATATATGGCCCACGTAAAGAATTGTAATGTAATTGCATATTGACGAATATCGATATATAGCATGTCAATTGATTTTCTTTTTTTTTCAATAACTGACCGTCGATCCATTGATTTTTCATTTATTCTTTTATATGTGATGTTGTACAAACAGATAAAAAAACTTATTTTAGTACAAGATTAATAGGTACATTATCCAATAACTAATTTTAAAAACAACTAGATTAATAAGAAATTAAATCATTAATTAGAACTAATCCATAAAGGAAAGAGAAAAACTAAACTTATACTTATTTGTAATGCAAAACTTAAAACTAGACTGATTAAGTATCCGAGAACTTGGCATTTAAAATTACCAAACGTACCTGACTCGAACAACAATTTATTGGCAGATAATTCCAAATAATAATGGACTGAACGAAGAACTGACGCCAAGATGTTGGACAATTATGTCTATAGGCACTATTAAAATTGTAACTCGACGTGATCTCGCAATCTGAAGTATTTCATACAAGTAGCTGCGGTTCCGAGACTTAAGAGTCCTATCCAATAAAATAACAGTGCGATATTTGAAATAGATCATAAGGCTGCAACCGAGGTTGGGGTTGGCGTAAATTTAAATTTACCTTCTTTCCGATTCCATTTTCCTTCTGTTTGCATACATATAACATTTCTTTTTCTTCTTCCATTATCGATTATGTTCCAGAACTATGGGCTCCTCTAGCGAGCTGGACTTCCTTCATAATGGCCTGACCCTATGGGGTATATAGCCAAAAAAGTGTGCCGTGTCCGGCTATATGTTGATTTCCATGTCTGGCCAAGTATTGATTGCCATGTCTGGCCAAGTATTGATTGCCATGTCGGCTAAATGTTGTATGTATTGTATATGTGGTTGTATTATTTTAAAGTTGAAATTTGTTATATAGTTGTATTTTGATTTATAATTGTTAACTTGTTTATATACTTGTGGTTGTATTATTATTTATGACTGTATTTGTTTTATTTGTTCTGTTGTTATGTTAGGTAGAGGTCGACGGAGCACAATTAAGTTTCATGAGATTGAAACTACCGTTACCAGCGCCACGCTTAATTCACTGTTACAGTTGATAAGATCAACTGGTGAGTAAAATGACGAACACTGCACATTAAAAACACCAAAAATGTATCCGAGAGATTGCAAATCTTATGATGCATTGAGGGCATCACTAGGGAGAAAGAATCTCACGGAAAACCCCTAATCTGGTCCAAGCGTCGAAGCGAGCGAATTAGATGAAACGTCTGACCGCGTTGAAGTACAACTTGGAACTGCATCTAACATTTCTCACTTACAAAAACCAAGTGAGATAAAATGTGACTCAAATCGACATATTACTACTTGATACGACAATAGTAATACGACCAAAATCGCATTTTTTTGACAAATGTCACTTTAAACGACAATCATAATACTATTTTCGTGTCGTAACGCCATCTGTCACTTAAAGTGACAACGATAATCAGGGTGATTATTTGAATGGCTTCATTTCACATTGCGATAGCGAAATAAGATCTCTGATAAAGGCAGATACATTTGCCTTTTACAAAAATTCACGAAAATTTTGTTGTTGAATTCTTACGAAATAAAGTCATACTGATATACGAAATAAAATCTTATAGCTTTTATTTCCTAATTCTAAAGAGAAAGAAAGTCACACAAACAATATGAGATATCTCTCACACAACAGGAACATTTTTGACGAAACACAAAATAAACTTTGAGCTCGTTCAGTTAACTGATAGCTTTCGAAAAAAAACAGGGCCCAGTGAAGATCTACTTCGAGAGGTAAGAGGAAAGAGATGAGCCCGATCCTACTAACTGCCAAGAAATTTTGGAAGATGTTATGAGAATTCAGCACAAATGACTCGAGCAAACTAGTTAGCTTAGTTAGGGAAAATTAAAGCCTTTGCCCTGGAAATAACAAGTAACTACCAGCAAAACATGTTAGAATGTGGAATTATCATAAAGTTCATTTGCCTTATACACTTCTATGGTGTCATTCGAAAAGTTTTCCGTCAAACGTCGCAATTTCTTGTTTTAGATTCTACGTTCGTTTTGATATATATATTTTTTTCGTTTTATTTCTACAAAACCACATCTGTACTTTCTTTACGAGTAATTTCTAAGCTTGGTGCAGTGGGTAGACTACATAAAACGTTGCCGCTGTAACACCCTCCCCTGGTGCATGTTTGCTTTCGTTTCTCCTATACATGAATATATTACGAGCACTTTCTAAATTTATGCTTTCCACTTACACCCAAGGCTTACAACTATGTAGCAATGAAGCGATGGGAGTCATACAAAGGCCATATCTAAAGACAACATTTCGAAAAATGTCTTTCAGCTTCGAAATCTTGTTCCAGCTGCAGACAATTTTTACAAAATCTTATAGCAATGAGAACTGTACGGATGGACATACTATAGAGCTCGTATCAGAATAAAAAGAAAGAGGCCATATTTCGTACCTTGTCTAGTATAGAGCTTTTGAGTAGCACTTTGCTACTAAGAAACGACATCTCGGAAAACTCATCTTGCCGACACAATAAACTCTGGCACCATTTCAACACAATTCCTTCACAGTACACTGTCCTCCAGGACTCAAGGACTCAATTGGCGTAGATTGCGATAAGTATTAAATAAGAACTTAAGTAACCCCGACAACGTCCTTTTGGACAAGTGCTCTTAGATCTTAATTTGTTGTGATACTGTTGCGAAACTGATCCGGAGCCGGACTGGAAAGCAACTGTATTTACGAGTGAAAGAATTGAGTTGAAAATGAAAATAGAATGTAGGTACGTAACAAGTATTTATTTTCACAAATTCCGTGACTGTTATATTTAATACTCCGTCTGCCAAATTCATCTACAGAGAATCGTGTAGTAATTTCATTGATTTTTATAGCATATTTGGATAACACAGTATTTGTTGCGCTGCTATGCAGTTGAATACAATAAAAACTGTACTTCATGTAGGGCTCGTAGAACTCAAATTACGCAATTAATCAAGGTGATTTTTGGATGGAATTTTAGATAGTGTAGAGTCGATAAGACAAGAATAAAAATTGTAAAACACCGTCAGAAATAAAAACTATCTGGTCATGCATAGAATAATTTGTACTGCGGTGTTGATGATGCATTTTAAACCGAAAACCATTTTAACAAGAAAAAAATGTACGCTGGCTCATTGTCACCCCTTTGCAAATTTGATAGTTAAAGTGGTTTTTCGCATTTATTTCTAGTATGGTTCTTCGGATAGTAAAAATGATTACAACCAATTTCATAGTATTTTATATACTGATGAACTTTTCAGTACCATTAAATGTATGACTGATCGTTTTCACAGCATACGTAAAAAACTTAAATTTTTGAATGGCAACACAAAGAGGAGGTTGCCAGAGCATTTTTAAAATCATATTTACTACTCCTATTTGTATGAAAACGCCGTGTACAAAATTTTAACTCTCTACGTCAACGGGCTCTTAGGCACTGTCTAAATATATAGTGAACATGCAAACTTTTTATTGCAGCCCTACGAGAGTGTTTCCCGATGTATAGAAGCAGATGTGTTACGGAAAATTAGTTTGGAGCATGTTTTGTTTAATTAAATAATTGCCTATTTACAAATATGTAAGCGTTAAACTCAAATCCCCCGTGCATTCATGATGAATAACTACTACCACCAATACAATAATAATAATAATAGACTAAGAGAATTACATAAATCATTCTTCGTTGATTAATTTGTCTATAGCACTATGCGAAGGTGTTATGAATATATCGTCAAGATTTTAATGTAATAAGTGAACCATTTTTGCAATTATGCGAAGGAGCTACATATACAATCTCCGTTGAATTAGTGATTTGGTGTCATCCATTATATGGAGGTAGTATTCTGATGAAAAATATATTTTCAAGATTTTAAGGTATTTGGTGGTATGCGTGAGTAATAGAGTAAGGCGGTATCTATATTGAAGACTTGAAAGAAAAAAAAATTTGTAATTACTTGTAATAAGTGAATAAACAGTTCTTGAGTTTTATTACCTTTGAAAATATAAAAAATATATATATATATTCTTTTCACAGATTTTTAAAATAAATAATTATATAAATAATAATTAGTAATCCGTTCGTGGGGTAAATTTCAATTGAAAGTTTATACTGATTGCGTCAGTCAAATTTTGATATTAGAGATTTGGTGCTTCTTATATTAATATGAGTGACAAAACAAACAGAAGTGGACGAAAACGGCTAGGTGTAGGTAGCAGCATGTCGTCTGAATCGCGAACGAGTGAGAATGTGGTCGATCGATCCATCGACAATAATGCAATGCCGCAATCGTCTACGGACTGTCAGAAGATAAATTTTAGAATGGGTGTGGCCGAGATAACTGGCCTGATCCCGGAATTTTCCCAAGGCGATCCCAATAGTTTAAATATCTCTGAATGGTTGAATGTTATCGAAAAGCTGCGTTCAGTTTATGGGTGGAACGAGAAAACTACCCTGTTGAATTCGTCGTTAAGGTTAAAGCAAGCAGCTCAATTTTGGAATCAGACCAGGGATTCGACTGATGATTCGTGGCAAAAATTTAAAAGGGATATTATCAATGGGTTCCCTAGCACAGTAGATGAGTCGGCAATTCACGCCAAACTAATGAGTCGGAAACGAAGGGAGAACGAACCAATCGAGACTTATGTCTATGAAGTCTTGGCATTGGCAAAACGTGGTAAGCTTAGTACCGAATCGATTATAAAATATCTTATATCTGTTGTTGGGGATAAAGGATTAATTACTGTTCTTACGGCATCTGATTGTGAAACACCAACGGAGTTGTTAAAGAAAATTAAAGAGTACGAAGGTATTGCGGAACAACAAGTCACGCGAAATCGAGTAATCGGCGAGCGAGTGCTTAATAATTATAATGGTAGGGCCCGAATAAAAATGCGGTCACCTAGTGGCGTGGTCCGGAAAGGGAATTTATCAGCACTAAGTTTTCAAGGTAATGCGAATGGTATGAAGCAGTTTGCGGGAAATTGTTTTAGGTGCGGTAAAATGGGTCACAAATCTAATGTATGCACATTCGCACAGAATAAGGGAGTTGTTAGGAAGGAAGATACATACAAAAGAATACGAATGTTACGAGAGGAAAAAGATGAGCTACATAAGGAAATTGAGGTAGAAGGAGTGATCTTGAGGGCCAACCAAGATGGGAAATAGATGAAGACCGGAGAATAACGTTGACCGGGTTTGCAGGCGGAGTTTGCAGGTCCCTGGGTTCTATTGAAAAAAACAGTTGGAATCGGCGAAGTACAGGCCCTAATTGAGATCGCCGTAGTAGAGGACAGAGTCCAGGATACAGCAGTAATAATCGGACAGAATTTTACCAATCGCCCGCGAGTACGGATAATTAAAAAATGGAAGGAGTTGGAGATATTGAAAGACAATTCAAATGAAGATGTACAGCCGCCGCCAAAAAGAATTAAGTTCGAAGTTCGTGAAATCACCCATTACGGTAGATGAACTCGACATTGGGAAACTGGGAACGGAGGAAGCCAACGGGAAACTCGTAAAACTCTTAAACTCATACAGAGATTGTTTTGCAACGAAAACCGACGACTTGGGAAAAACAAACCTGATAGAGATGAAGATAGAGATGAGAGATAGGACTGTCGTTCGGTACAAACCATATCGTGTACCGTATCATCAAGAGGAGACGTTAAAACAGATCGTTAATGATTTACTCGATGGAGACATCACCGAAAGATCACAATCTGACTATGCTAGTCCAGCTATTCTTGTTAAGAAGAAGGATGACACTTTTCGCATGTGCGTGGACTACAGACAGTTAAACGCAGTCGTCAAACGAGATAACTTTCCGACACTGAACATAGAGGAGTCTCTTAATAAAGTAACGAATGGACGCGTTTTTACATCTCTAGATCCCATGACTGGGTATTATCAGATACCTATACATCAAGATTCAAGAGCTTATACGGCTTTCGTTACTGGTTTTGGGCAATATCAGTTTAAGAGGATGCCCTTTGGATTAACAAATGCTCCCGCTGTATTTTTAAGATTGATGGACAAAATATCGCATAAAGTTCAAGATAAAAGAATGTTAGTTTATATGGATGATTGTCTATTGGTAACCCAGACAATTGAAGAGGGCTTGACATTGCTGGAAAAAGTATTGGAAGTAATCAAGGAAGCCAACTTAACTTTGAACACCAAGAAATGTTCATTTTTTAACGACAAGGAACATTTCTTAGGACACGAGGTGTACGCCGAAGGAATTCGTCCGGGCAAAGTAAAGTGTCGAGCGATTCTTGCATTCAATGTGTCATTGCAAATATTTTTATGAATATGACACCCAGTCAAAGGTGCAAGAGAAGAATGCAAGAATTACTCGCCTGATTGTAATTTAAGTAGGTAAGCATTTTATATTTAAGTTATTTCGTTATTCGGTTTTTTTTTTGTTATCGCCTTGCATAGCCAAGCAATTTATTGCAATTTTAAATTATTAAGATGTATGTAGGTATTGATTTTCGCAATTAGTGGTAGGTAGGAACATATTAAGATTTGCTTAGTTAAGTGCAATTTTAATATAAATTGAATATAATTTGTAATAAACAGTCAGTCTTGTTTTTTAGTAGCAAATAGATGTTTTAATTTTGAGTTCACTTAATCAAAGCTTCACTTTCAGATATATAATTTTGGTGTAGTGGTACAAGAGCCGCTGCACTCTCATCAAAAGCCAAGGTGTAACACCTTGACTTGTTAAAACTTTCGTAGAGAACAAAATAGTTCTTGAATTGCTTGGCTATGCAAGGCGATAACAAAAAAAAAACCGAATAACGAAATAATTTAAATATAAAATGCTTACCTACTTAAATTACAATCAGGCGAGTAATTCTTGCATTCTTCTCTTGCACCTTTGACTGGGTGTCATATTCATAAAAATATTTGCAATGACACATTGAATGCAAGAATTATTCGCTAGAATTAGCGTTATTGTTTTTGGGGGCAAGCGCCCGCTTATAGAGCAAGTAATTGCTGATTCTACGCGACCGTTGACCTTTTTGCCGAGTGCAAACAAGTATCCTGTCCCCAAAACAATTAGAGAGGTACGACAATTTTTAGGTCTCACGGGATATTTTCGACGATTTATAGAAAATTATGCACGGATTACGGCACCATTAAATATGCTGTTAAAGAAGGATACCGTATTTGCGTGGACCGAAGAACAACAACGGGAATTTAGTGTTCTCAAAGGAAAGTTATCAACCAGACCTGTTCTAGCAGTATATGAACCAAGCGCTCAGCATGAAGTTCATACGGATGCTTCCTCGAAAAGGTTAGCAGGCATATTAATTCAAGTTTCTGCAGACAGAGTGAAACGGCCAGTTTCATATTTCAGCCGAATAACCACGGCAACCGAAGAAGTATATCACAGCTACGAACTTGAAGCATTAGCCGTAGTAGAAAGTTTGGAGAGGTTTAAATATTATCTCCTTGGAAAGCATTTTAAGGTGGTAACAGACTGCGCTTCATTAAAGACTACCCAGGCAAACAGAAACCTTGTACCCAGAGTCGCCAGGTGGTGGTTGAAGATTCAACAATATGACTTCGAGCTGGAGTACAAAAGCGGAAGAAGAGTGTCACATGTGGACGCTTTGAGTCGTTCTACTACCGAGAGACAATACGAAGAGGATAACATCGAAAAAGAAGAGGAGGCGGATATGATGGTGGTCACATTAACAGAGAATAACTGGATAGTTACTTTACAAAGACAGGACGCAGAAATTAGAGAAACGATTGACATTCTTTCGGAAAAAAGGCACGCGAAACATAAGAACATAATCCGTAATTATGAGCTGAATGGGAAATTGTTCTATAAAACCACCCAAGGTTTGAGATTCTTTGTTCCAAAAGAAATCAAATGGCATATTCTCAAGACATCACATGACGGCCTAGGACATCCAGGGGCAGACAGAACTCTACAACATAGTATTTGTAAGGAAATATATAGGAAACTGTGTTCCATGCGCGTATAATAAAAGGGGGTAAGGATGAAACGCATTACCAGCTTAACCAATTCAGAACGGAACCAATACCGTTTCACACAATCCATATGGATCATTTGGGTCCATATCCAAAAAGCAGCAAAGGCAATGTGCATTTGATTGGAATCATTGATGCGTTTACTAAGTTTATAATACTTCGACCGGTCAAAAACACAACAATAAATTATGCGGTCAAAGCACTGGAAGAATTATCACAATTTTTTGGATCTCCTGCCAGGATCATTACAGATCGGGGGTACCGCTCTTACATCTAGAGCGTTTCATCAGTACTGTGAGGAGAATCACATTACTCATCAAAAGACCGCAGTACAGACACCGAGAGCAAATGGACAAATAGAACGGTATTTTAGGACCGTTTCTTCAGCAATAGCGGCAACTACTAGCAGGACAGATGGACGTGATTGGGACGCCAATTTATCAGACATTCAATGGGGCTTAAACTGTTTACATCATCGAGTTACAGCCCAAAGTCCACAAAAACTCTTGCTCGGATATGAGCCAAGGCGGTTCTTACACAATCAGTTGAAGGCAGCTTTGAGTGTAGACGAGACTAACGAAGATATTCCATTGGAGGAATTACGTAGGGTGGCAGCCAATAAAATTAATACGAACCGAGATAAACAGGTTACCGAAGTTAATGCTAAACGATCGATTCCTCGTGAGTATAAGGAAGGGGAGCTTGTTTTAATTAAAAGCGAACCTGGTGCGACGGGACAACCCAGGAAACATTTACCCAAATATAAAGGGCCATACGTAATCGACAGAGTATTAGGGAAGGACAGGTATCTGCTGAAGGATCCGCCGGATTACTAGCCATACTTTTACTTCTGTGTATGCCGCTTATAGGTTGAAGCCATGGTGCAATCTACAAGATCTGGCACTTAGTGGTGAAGGATATGAAGAAGAAGACAATGACGTGGAGGGCACGTCTTCAGACCAAAACCCAACTGGGAAAGATAAGTAGTCTAAGATGAATGAGAATCAAAAAGTTTTTGGTACTAAAACTTTTTTAATTACTATTGGATTTTTATAAAAATTTCATATTTCAATTAAATATATATTCAAATTTACTCCATTCTATAAATGGGTATGAAATTCGAATTCGAAAATTACTTTTATTATGGTTAAAGTTGGACATTTTCGAATATGAATAACTTTTATTTGAATCGTACGATTTTTTAATTATAGCACTTTTTTGATAGAACTTTTTATTCTAAACTCATTTTTTCAAGTTTCAGTTCATTTGGACTTTTAGGTTGGGAGAAAAATAGGGTGGGGGGTTTTTTCGATATTAACTCTAACTCGAGTAATTTAAGGAGTAGAGGGATGAAATTTTGATAACTGATAGATCTTTTAATAAGCTATCTTTAAGTTTTCGAAAATATTCGAAATTCGAAATAGATTTCGAAATTCACGCAGTTTTTCATCATTTCAGATTTTCTCTTATTACTCAACTTCCTGAGGGTCTAGCGGAATCTTTTAAGATTTGTTCGAAAGCCTATGGGCGTGGCTATAAAATATCAAAAATTTAGAAAAACAATTTCTTCGAAACGCCCACAAAAGGGCGGAACGTGGGGCAATGCCGTTTTCTTTAAATCGCTCTAGATTCCGCAGTTTTTTTCACAGGGGGACAAAAATTTCTTGCATACATTCACTTTATAATTTACCATAGAATGATATTATTTTTTTTTCGAATTTCGAAAATTTTTCATCTAAACTTTATGATTTTCGAAAAACGTAAGGGTCACTTGCCCGGCCGATTACAAGTGAAATTCCAACTCCACTAGGTCGAGTGGGGTATCGTTGGAAAGAGAACACTTCAAAATTTTCAAATCTTAAATTTCACCCCCCTCTACCCCTCTTTGTGGGTGGGGGTAGGTAAAACGTAACATAAAATGTTAGAGGGTGTAGCGGGGGAGGGGGGTGTCCTAGGAAAATTTTTAGTGTGCCAAATGAAAGATCCCTTCGAGGACTATCGATTTGTCCACTAATATCGCTTAAGGGTGGTACTGGGTTGATTTAACAGGGTATTCAATTTTCATCCACCCGCTGTTTTTTTACACCCCCAAAATCTGGGATTATTGTCAGTTGGCTCCTTTTTTCGCCGAAGCCATCCAAAAGAATGAAATAAACCAAATCATTATCGAAAGATAACACCTTCGTGGTTGTAAGTAGCTATGTCTAATCAAAATCGGGGTAGTTTTGTGAAAACTGTGAACAAGGGAAGTTCACCCTTTGAATCTTAACTAAAACTAGCTCTGGAGGGGTGAGGGGGCGACGGATTAAAAAACTAACTTCAGATTCGTCTTTAGTTCGATAAAAGGATTAAAATTATGAAAAAAAAATTTGGGGTGGGGGGATTTTCTGGTGGGGGTAGTTACCCCCACCCCGCGCAAGCACCAAATATGGCATGTGGGGTGTCTAATTAAAGCCCCCGCCGAGCTCTATCGAATAGCGTATTTCAAATTTCAATCCGAAATACTTCGTAGTGTATTTTTTACACCCTTTTACATTTTACCTGAAAACCACTTTTTCACTTTGTCGGACCCTGCATCATAACGGATGCCCGTAGAGAAAAAATTTTACATTCAAATTAAAGATAACAAAATTCTCTATATACTAGAATGTTTTCATTTCTAATTTGAGACATTTTCTCACTCAGCTTTTACTCCCGAAGTTCAAAGTTTTTCCTCATCTGGGTCCCATATACCCCATTCCTACATATGAGTTATTTTTTCAATTTTTTTTCAATCATAGGCATAAGTGTTCAATTACAAAACTTTTTCATCTTTACAAAAAAATTCCTCCGAAGCACCGTTATTCCGTTATACAGTTTTACATATTTCCACGGCAAAAAACCGCAAAAAATGCTGTAAAACGAGGTCGTTCTACTATTATTAAGTTTTCTCCTAAACTATTAGCTCGATCGGAAAACTAATTACATTTAACTTTATGGGACAAAATGTAGATTCGATTTCATACTACAAACATCCCTTATCGTTTATATTTAAAAATTTTATAGCATCTCATTTGTGGTGGAAGACGACCAAATTGACCATTTTACCGGTTATTTTAAAAAATTTCAAAATTTCTTCACACACCAAAGTCGATCGTTTTCTGTAAGTATTAGATCAATTTCAATCATTCCTTTTTCACAATATAGCTACGATATGTAACATTACGGGGGGTGTAAATTTAACGGTTGGTTTGAACTGGTTGGGGGGGGGGGGGGTGGAGATAAAAACGGTAAAATATTTGGATTTAAAAAAAAAAAAAAAAAAAATCAAATCATTTTTTTAGTAATGAAATTAAGGAGGGCTCAACAGGGGTAGTTAGTTACAACCCCTATTTATCCTAAAAATAAATCATTTTACTAAACCCAGATCCGATTCTAATTACCGATTCGCCGATGAGTTTTGTATGATACTATTTTTCATCGGTCATTACATTACATTCAGCGCCATCTTTTTTTTATATCCTGCAACAATTAAGCCACTTTTTTCGCTTAATGTTATCTCTAATTTGTTAGCTTTCATCTAAAAAAAACTACAAGTCATTATTCAAAGTAAATTACGAATAACTAACCAAATAAATTTGTATGGTTCGCTAAATTAGTTTCAAATTAGATTCGTTTCTCATTTATATACGTATGATTGAAATGTTTTAATTTTAACGGAACTTATAGCAATCGTATAAGTCCCGTTATAAATGTAAAAGTAGTATACTACTGTCCTTAATTTGTTGTATTTTTTTCAAAGCTATCCGACTAACGGTTTAAAATATTGTCCTACATAGATTTCATTATGTCATTTAATTTCCATGCTCATATTAAGGAATTAAATGGAATTAATTAAAAATCCCGTTATATTTTAATTAATATGCAAATTTTTTTAGCATAATTTTTATTACGATTTTTTTCTGATTTTTTGAGCATATTTTCAAACTCCTCCGACATACTTTACGAAATATCAAAATTTCGAGCCCCAAATTTTAGTCCGGAAAATTAATTTGGAAATTTCGTTCCATGAAATAACAGTTATTCAAATTTTTAATTTTTTTCTTTAAAGAGGATCATAAAAGGATTGCCTATACCGAATTTCAGTATTCCCAGATTTTATTTTCCTATTAAAAAAAATTGAAATGTCCTGGAAAGGTAGCGTCCATTAGACGCCTCCTGGTGGCGCCCACAGAAAGCAACTGGACCGTCGATTTCAAGAAATCGCTTTCGACATTCCTGCTTAATGGTTTAAAATTTATTTGAGCCAATTCGGTTACTTCCTTCAAATTCTACAAGCATTTAAGTTCGACAAGTCCAGCCAAGATTGGCAAAATCAAGCTTTTCTAAGGAAAATCTCAAAAAATAACGATTTCATTTTTCGAACATATCCCAACAAGTAGGGGCTCATTGGAAAGGTCTCGATGAGTAGATTACAGAAATAACAAAAATTTCCCCCCTCCCCCATTTTTTGGGGGGATTTAGGACGAAAAACAGTTATTTTTGCAGTCTGCGCTTCCTAGCGGCGCCCCGTTGAACTACAGGGAGTTGCATTGCAGAAGAGCATTATAGCTACTTATCTCTTTTAATTTCTAAAATTTATTTGAAGTCATTACCTCTTATCATTCAGGAGATATCGAATTTCAAAGCATTCAAGTCCCTGCATTTTGTAAGGGGTTTGCCTATCAAATCTGAAACAATCACGATTTATTTTTAAGCGTCGCGTCGGTAGGTATAGAGCTTTGATATCGAACACAATTTGATTTAAATTAATATTTATAGTCCGAAGTATATAACTAAGTTTGGCTCAGTCAGTAGAGCGGTAGGACAAAAAGTCCTCGAGTAAGTGCGAGTATGGGTTCGATTGCGGTAGATTTTCTTTGCTTATTTTTTTTAATTTTTTTTTTTTTTATATATGACGGGTTTATTCCTAAAGTGAACCAACTCCACTTTTATAACTGATAGTAATATTAATTAGAGTTGGTCCATTGTGATTTTATTTACTATTTTTATGAAAAAGGCCGTCTGCTTACTTTCAGCGCTCTAAGTGAACTATGTCTATAAAAAAAATCGTATACAAAATTTCAGCTCACGGCAGATGCATTCTCAGGCAATCTCCAAATATATAGCGAAAAACTCAATTTTTGAAGGCAGCCCCATGAAAGAGATACCCGATATAACTTAACTTTTTGTTTTTTTTTTTAAAGCCAGTGTGCAAAATTTCAACTCTCGAAGTACACGCATTCTCAAGTTATCGATATCCGATAAACGGACAGATGGACAAACGGGCGGACAAACATACAAAAATCAATTATGCTTGAGTGTTCAATCCATTTTGCTCTGTCATCATTAGGCCTGAATTACAATTACGACCGATAAGTCGGGAAATGCATATGGTAAGATACAATTGCAACTTCGACTTCGACTGCAAATGCTACTAAAACAAAACTTTGTTCAAAGTGCAAAGGTGGTGCTGGCTGTGGTCAACAACTTCAGTTCAATCACAGAAGTCGGAACTCCTGGTTTGTTCAAGCAGTTTCAAGCTTTAAGGCTGAAACAGATTACACTTTAGTGCGCGGCGCGACATCGCGGCAAAATTAACGGTGAAATTGTTCCGCCGCGCTGTGTCACAGATTGCAATAAGAGCGTAGCAGTGTAGATACAGCGCTCTTATATTGGTACTACAGATTTTCATGAGAAATTGCCTACCCCAAACATAATTTTTTTGTTGCTACCACTGAAAGTGAGCAGCAAATTTAGGATTAGAAATGACTACGCGGCAAAAATTTTCGCCGCGCTGTCGCGCCGCGTTCAATGCGTGATGCACAATAGGAAACACATGCCCTCTAACATTTTGCCGCGTTATCGTTATCTAATATATAAAAGGGCTTTCAAAAAAAAAATATTCAAATTTTTTTTTTTATTTATTTATTAATTACCACTATTTTACACGGCGCATTAAAAATCATTATATTTCTTTCTCCTTCTTCTACTTTCATTTTTTTTTCCGCGTATTCTTTATTTTTATTTTTATTTCTTTTTTTTTTTCCTTTTTCTGCCGCTGCTGTTGCTGTTCCGGCTGCGGTTGCAACGTCTTTTGCTATTCCGGCTGCTGTTGTTGCAACGTCTGCTGCTGTTGCAACGTCTGCTGCTGTTGCAACGTCTGCTGCTGTTGCAACGTCTCCTGCTGTTGCAACGTCTGCTACTGTTGCAACGTCTGCTGCTGTTGCAATGTCTGCTGCTGTTGCTGTTCCGGCTTTTTTTGCTGGTACTGCTCCGCCAACTCTTTTTCTATAATTTTAGAATGTTATTAGGGTATATACATATATATATACGAATTTCAAAAGAACATATATGTATATAGATATACTTAATATTTATTTATTTTTAAATGCTTACATTGATGCTCTGATCACCCTTCTTCGACCCATCTTGAATGAAGACTGTTTTCGATTTTCATTTTCAGAATGATCTGATCCATTTCCAGGAATACGTAAGACTTTTTTTCCAGAATTCTTACTTACAGGGTGGTTATAATTTTAGTACACTTGCAATTAAATTTACAATTGATTGAATTTTTAGAAATAGCGCTAGCGTCGCGTGTGACGATTTCTAAAAGTACCTTTTCTACTTCGATTTACTTTTATCCGTACTGTCGATCGAAACTTGGTGGCACGGACTTTTTCCTACTACCGAATACTTCTCATCCGAAAAAAGTGCCAATATCCTCTGCTGTGTGGGCTATGGCATATATGTCAGTGATACATATACATTGCAGAAAGTAGATTTTGTTGTAGATGTAGTAGATGTTGCTGACTCTTTCGCTTTAAGTCCCAAGTACTAAAGGCGAAGGTCCAATGTACGCGTCGCGTCCGGCGCGTTTTCAGTTTCGTTGGCAGCAAACGTGTCAAGGTTTTAAGCAAAGCCAAATAAAGGTACTCTTAAGTTTATGCTGGAAAACTTTGAGTTATTAATTAAATGTAAAATAATGGATATATCACATCTATTACATGTGCCAACATCATATCACATCTATTACATGTGCAGCTTACGAAGCATATAAACTGTATAAAAACAATCAAAAAAACTTTCAAGGCGTCTGCCGCGCGTTCAAAGTACAAAATAGCTCTACTTTCGTGTCGAATCCGCCAAGAGTGACAGTCATTTGCGTCTTCCCACACGAGAAGTTCTACGGAAGGAAGGAATTTCCATCCCTGGCGCTGAGTTGTGCTAGGACAATTATGTTGCTCCGCGTAGTTCCTTATATGATTACCGAAATTAATTGTGTGCGTGTTCAATTAAGTCACAGTTTTTTAAATAAACAATAAATGTATCACAAATTCACAACACGTAATCATTATTAAATTATTATATTATCACCTATATCTGTACAGCCGTCCAATCAGCAATTTCGTAATTTCAAAATGGCCGGTGCTAATTCGCTGTAGTAGTATTGGTATGCTGCCCATCTCCCGATCGTAACTTCATACCATGCTATATTTCTACCCCTGAATACTTCAAATCCGTAAAAACTGCCTGTGTGGGCTATGGCTATGGCAGTGACTGAACTGTCAATTAATTCCCATAAACATTTTCACACAATGCAGCTGATAGCCTGTCATGGAATTCTGTAAATAATGGGTGTGTTCAGCTCAGCTCAACTGTTGACACTAATCACAAAACATGTTGAGTATGCTGGAAGGCAACCGTTGAGTTTCATCTCAACGTTTTGCTGACTGTAATCTGTTGCTGTCAAGTTTGGCTATATTGTTTTGAGCTTTTTGTTAGTAAAACGTTATATTATATTTATTTGACAGCAGATTTGACAGCGCTTACAAATTAAGCGTAAATAATCGCCGCTGCCTACTATATTCAACAGTTGAGAGTCAGCGGAAGGACAGCGATACGACTGAACGCCACCGCTTAGTCAGCAACTCAACAGTTGAGCTGAGCTGAACACATCCAATGTGTATATATTTTTATAGGAAAGACAGAGACGGGAGAGAGAATATTGTGCTCTATGTACCGCACTTTCTTATACATTTCCACAATATTTCATTATTAATGGCGGAACGTACTTTGTAATGCGAATATTTGCATTCCATATACCTCGGTAGTAAAACTTCGCACTATCTGAACTTGGTTACAGTTAAGGCTGAAATATAGTACACTTTATTACGCGGCGCGACGACGCGCCGAAATGTTAGAGAACATGTTTTTTTTCTATTGTGCATCCCGCATTGAACGCATTTTTGCCGCGTAGTCATTTCTAATCCTAAATTTGCTGCTCACTTTCAGTGGTACCAACAAAAAAATTATGGTTGGGGTAGGCAACTTCTTACGAAAATCTGTAGTACCAATATAAGAGCGCTATATCTACACTGCTGCGCTCTTATTGCAATCTGTCACAGGGCGGCGGAACAGTTTCACCGTTCATTTTGCCGCGATGTCGCACAGCGCACTAAAGTGTACAGTACATATGTGTACAGTGCTTTCCCATACATTTTCACAATATTTCGTCACTAATGGCGGAATGTGGTTCGTAATGGGAATACTTTGTCTTTCTTCATAAAAGAAGAAGATACAAAAATATATTTTGACAACTATTACAGTTGTTGTGATTCGAATTGGATTGCAATTTTAAACTTTCGTATTTTCCGTGTATTTAAATAAAGTGTTTACAGTTTTCAACGATAAGGTAATGTTACGACGTTTAATTCTTTTTGGAAATATCTGGTAATAGCTAAATTCAATAGTTTTTGTGTAAAAAATTTCAGTTATCCAGATCTACATGTCAGGCAGTTTCCAAATATATATAGTGAAAATCAAAATTTTTTATGGCAACATTAAGAAGGGTTTATGCGATTCAGCCCATTTATTAAATTATATTAACAGACTATTGTTATGCTGTTAATCAATATACAATAGATAAAACATTTTCCAGCTTATTATTAAAAAAGATTCAAATATAATATTACTAAATTTGCACCTAAAATCATATAAATTTTTGTTCACTTTTAAATTTGGTACATGGTATTTTCATAGCAATAGTTAATACAGTTTCAAAAATGGACAATCGGCCAAACTCTTCTTCATGTTGTATACAAAACTTTGGTTTTTATATCCTACATGAAATCTTTAGGGTATACTAAGTTTGTCATTCCGTTTGTAACACCTCGAAGTAATGATGGTAGAGCAAAATGGATTGGACACCCACGCATAATATTAAAAGTTATTTTGAAAGAAATTTAAGTTCGAAAATGAGACAAATCGGCAAACTCCTTTTTCCACTATATATTTGGACACTGCCTGAGAATGAGTCAACGTAGAGAGCTGAAATTTGGTACATGGTGTTTTCATTGTACTAGCAAATAAAATTTTTAAAATGGACTAAATCGGACAACTCCTTCTTAGTGTTGCCATATAAAAATATAGGTTTTTTACGTATACTGTGAAAACAATCAGTCCAAGCCATTTTTATTGTATTAAAAACTTTTTTAGAATACGAAATCCTATAAAATTGGTTATAATAATTTTTTTTCCGACGAACCGTTCTAGAAATATATGCGAAAAACAACTTCAAAACTCAAACTTGCACAGAATGGTGACAATACCAAATTTCGCAAGGTGTAGCTCCCGCAATATCAAACAAGCCATGAAGTCGCCGAAGGCACCGACACATTTAAAGGGCTTAACGTGTCAGCTACAACCATGCAGTAAGAGCTCACTCTCACTCTCACTGTTTGTGTCATGGAAGAAAAACTAAAAATTCATCTTTAATAGGTCCTAAAGCCTAAAACTGTCGCTCACACAGAAATATTAAGTTAAAACAAATTGCTGCAAAATATGTTTTCTTTTTAATAGCCTAAAATAATATAACATGTAGAACAAATTTACGGAAATTATTGCGTTTGAACAAAATACAAGCAACTTTTATATGAAAAACTTTTGCTGTAAGACAAGGCAACAAGACTGGATGTCGCCTGCTGACAGGCCCGCTGCTCTTTTTCTTCGACTTACTTCATGGCTTGTATATTCCGGTGGTTACGCCAGTACAAATATCTGTCGTGAATCTGAGTGTCCTCATTCCAGGCATATAAAAAAAATGTATGCAGGTAACTTTGGTGCGGTTTTTTTAAACTATGAGGCAGAATTTTATACAAACTGCAGCATAGTGAGTGCTGATAATATAAATCAACCTTATTAGGTACCACATTTAGGTGCGTTACATGGCATATATATATTAGAAATTAAGTGTTTTTATCAAAATTGCAAATATTTATCAATATTTCATTTTTCCAGCTTATTCTTACAAAAAAAACAAATACAATATTACAAAATTTGCAAATAAAAGAATATGTACATATATAAATTTGGTACACGGTATTTTCATAGTAATACCTAATAGAATTTCAAAAATGGACAATCGGCCAAACCCTCCTCAATTTTACATACAAAACTTGGGCTTTTCACTATTTATTTCGACACTGCCTGAGAGCGCATCGACATAGATCGCTCAAATTTGGTACATGCACTGATATGTATAACATATACTGCTTCATTTTCTATTTGATTTGTCTCAACTCTTGATTTCCGTGTGTCCAAGTTATATTTTAATCGCTTATAAGCACTCTTATAAGAAATTAAACTAATTACAACTTTAATTTTCAAAAGTTATTCTTAACTGAATCCTGCGTAAGGGCAAGCGAGACGGCGCATGGTACCCACTATCTTTACCTTATTCTTTCTGTGGTGATTGCATCTGCAGCCATTGTTATAAGTCAGTGGTGTCGACATCAAATGGCATAAGTAAACGTTCAGTAAGCAATATTTTGTGTTGGTAGTTACAACTCTGCCATACGGCGAAAGAGAGAACTGTAAAACTTGCGCTATTCTTTCCTATAGGAAAATGGCAATACGCTCAGTCCATTGTTATAAGTCAGTGGTGTCGACATAGAGAGCTCTAATTTGGTACATGCAATGACATGTATAACCTGTACTGTTTCATTTTCTATTTCAGTTGGATCAATTTTTGTTAGTTGGGGTGTGATAATTATCTAAATTTCAAGTATGATTTCGCTGTAAGATTCATATGACAAGTTCAACCAACTCCAACTGTAAAACTGCAAAACTTGTGTTATTCTTTCCTATAGGAAAATAGCAATACGCTCAGTCCATTGTTATAAGTCAGTGGTGTCGACATAGACAGTTCTAATTTGGTACATGTAATGACATGTATAACCTGAACTGTTTCATTTTCTATTTCAGTTGTATCCATTTTTGTTAGTTGGGGTGTGATAATTATCTAAATTTCAAGTATGATTTTGAATTTTATCTTCTATAACATCAAGTATTCCTTAAACACGATTTTTAAGGAAATAAAATTATGCAATTTTTGCTTCACTAAAAACTTTGGGCATTCAATATTTATGTGGACACTGCCTGAGAGCGCAGATAGATCGTTCAAATTTGGTACATGCACTCAGATGTACAACATGGACTGCTTCATTTTCTATTTGACTTGGGTCATCTCTGTTAGTAGTGGTGTGACAATTTTTTTAATATCAAGTTTCATTTTCATTTAATAAAATTAATAACTCAAGTTCAACAAATTGCAATTATATTCGAAATCATTGCTTATGTTGGAATCCGCCAAAGCCTTCTCGATATTGCCACAGAAAACTTTGGTTTTTCACTATATAATATGTGGACACTGTTGGAGAGAGAACGCGTCGACGTAGAGAGATCTAATTTGGTACATGCTATTTTCATAGCAGTAGTAAATAAAATCTCAGAAATCAACTAAATCGGGCAAACCCTTTTTGATGGTGTCATACAAATTTGGTTTTTCACTGTAGATTTGTACCCTGCCTGAGAACGCGTAAAGTTAAGTTACTCTATCAATTCATAGAGTAACACTATATAGTTGGGAACTTCCACAGAATGCATTGACGTAGAGAGCTGAAATTTGGTACATGGTATTTACATAGTAATATTAAATAAAATTTTAAAAATGTACTAAATCGGGCAACGCATTCTTTTTACCACAATTATCACGAGTAATTATCAGGCCGCTGATATTACTCCACTTTAAACATTACAGTTTCGGGAAGTAATGTATTATAATTGAGTTTACTTATAATTGACTAAGCTTCAATTTTATATCAGACCGCTGATTTCTCCTTATAATGCTACATTTTCGGGAAGTACCATACTAGATAAAATCCGTTATACTATTTTATCATTCACGAAAATTTAGTTTTTCACTATGTATTTAAACACTGTCTGACAATGCCTCGATGTAGAGAGCTGAAATTTGGTATATGGTATTCTCATAGCAATAGATAATAAAATTTTAAAAATTTACTAAATCGGGTAACCCTTTCTTGGTGTTGCCATATAAAAAGTTAGGATTTTTAGGTATACTTTTAAAACGATCACTCTTACATGTTTTTATTGTATTGAAAAGTAGTTTACAATATGAGATCCTATAAAAGTGCTCATAATTATATTTACTGTCCGACCAACCGTTTAAGAAATACATACGAAAAACAACTTCAAATATCAAACTTGCATAGATTGGTAAACATACGAGATAGCATACGGGCATTCATCTACGGTATCATAAGAATTCGTCGTGAACCAGATACTAATATCAAAGAAGTATTATTTCGTACCATTAAATATCAGATTACTTTGAAATATCTTGCCACTGGACGCAGTTTCTGCACACTGGAAGCACTGCAAATACAAGTTTGAAAATGGATTTAATCAGAAAACCCTTCTTGATGCTGTTATACTTGAAAACAAGTCGACGTAGAAACCTGAAATTTGGTACATAGTGTTTTCATAACAATACTAAATAAAATTTATAAAATGTACTACATTGGGCCAAACCTTCTTGATGTTGCCATAAAAAATTTTGGTTTTTCACTATATATTTGGACACTGCCTGAGAACGAGTCAACGTAGAGAGCTGAAATTTGGTACATGGTATGCTCATACTAATAGTAAAAATTTTTTTTTTAAATTGACTAAATCGGCTAACCGCTTCTTGGTGTTGCATATAAAAATTTAAGGTTTTTACGTAGTACTGTGAAAGTGATCAGTCGTACATGTTTTTATTGTACCGAAAAGTTGTTCACAATATGAAATCCTATAAAAGTACTTATAATCATTTTTAATGTACGAAATACATACGAAAAACAACTTCAAATATCAAACTTGCATAGATGGGTGAACATACGAGATAGCATACGGGCATTCATCTACGGTATCATAAGAATTCGTCGTGAACCAGATACTAATATCAAAGAAACATTATTTCCTACCATTAAATACGAGATTACTTTGAGATATCTTGCCACTGGACGCAGTTTCGCCACACTACAAGCACTGCAAATACAACTTTGAAATGGATTAAATCAGAAAATTCTTCTTGATGCTGCTATACTTGAGAACAGGTCGACGTAGAGACCTGAAATTTGGTACATAGTATTTTCATAACAATACTAAATAAAATATCTAAAATGAACTACATTGGGCCAAACCTTCTTGATGTTGCCATGAAAAATTTTGTTTTTTCACTATATATTTGGACACTGCCTGAGAACGAGCCAACGTGGAGAGCTGAAATTTGGTACATGGTATGCTCATACTAATAGTAAATAAAATGTTTAAAATTGACGAAATCGGGTAACCCCTTCTTGGTGTTGCCATATAAAACTTTAAGGTTTTTACGTATACTGTGAAAGCGATCAGTCGTACATGTTTTTATTATACCGAAAAGTTGTTCACAATATGAAATCCTATAAAAGTACTCATAATCATTTTTAATGTACGAAATACATACGAAAAACAACTTCAAATATCAAACTTGCATAGATGGGTGAACATACGAGATAGCATACGGGCATTCATCTACGGTATCATAAGAATTTGTCTTGGACCAGATACTAATATCAAAGAAACATTGTCTCTTGGCATTAAATACGAGACTACTTTGAGATATCTTGCTACTGGATACAGTTTCGGCACACTAGAAGCTTTGCAAATACAAGTTCGAAATGGATTAATTCAGAAAATTCTTCTTGATGTTACCATACCTGAGAACAGGTCTATGTAGACACCTGAAATTTGGTACATGGTATTTTCATAGCAATACTAAATAAAATTTCAAAAATTGACTAAATTGGGCAACATTTTCTTGATGTTGCCATACAAAAATTCGTTTTTCAGTATATATTCGGACACTGCCTGAGAAGGCGTCGACATGAAAACCTCAAATTTTTTGCATGGCTTTTTCATAACAATTTCAAATACAAGTTCAAAAATGCACTGATTCGGGCAAACCTTTCTTGATGTTGTCATTCAAAACTTTTAAATATTCAAATAGCGACCGCCAGGAATTGTTACATAGCCATTTTTCAGTATATATTTGGACACTATCTGAGAACGCGTCGACGTAGACAGCTGAAATTTGGTACATAGTCTTTGCTGTTGCCATATAAAATTTTAACTTTTTTACGTATACTGTGAAAACGATTAGTCCTACACGTTTTTATTGTACCGAAAATTGTTCAACTGAAATTTGGTACATGGTATTTTCATAGCAATAGTAAATAAAATTTCAAAAATTAGATAAATCGGACAAACCCTTCTTGGTGTTGCCATATAAAAATTTAATACTGTGAACACGATCATTCCTACACGCTTTTATTTTACCGAAAAGTTGTTCACAATATATGAAATCCTATAAAATGTGTTATAATAATTTTTACTACCCGGCGAACCTTTTTAGAAATATATGCGAAAAACAAATTCACTAATTAAACTTACACTGATGGGCGATCATACGAAATTAATTTTAAAAATATTCTAACGTATTTTTCTAATTACGACAAATTTCTTTTAATATTCCTAAGAAGTTTTTCCTTTTTTTTTCTTCCAGACAAGTGGCTTTTTTCCTGAGTTTCATCGTTTTTTTTTTTCTTATATATATATATATATATTTATACATATAATAATTGCTTTTCTCTCATTTATTTGGTGCAATGCCAAAGAGAAAGGGTACTATTGGTAGACGTGTTAAGCGCGTTCGATTCCAACATCCTGAAGAAGGAAATGTGGAGGTTTCAGAGCCTGTCTTACCTGTTCCTGCTGACGTGCCCGATATTGACCGTGATCAATCTTCAGTGATTGTTCCAGGAAGGGCCGCTCAGCATATAACAACGGCACAGGTACATAGTGTGCGTGAAGCTGTTGGAAGCTTTTCATGGCTTAATGACCCCAACATAAACGCTGGTGCAGGTAGTTCTAATCTTGATGACGCAAATGTCGAGGTTGCAGAACCTGTTCTGCCTGTTCCTGCTGACATGTCCGATACTGACAGCGATCAATCTTCAGTGTTTGATCCAGTAAGGGCCGTTCAGCAAATATTAGCGGCGCAGGTACACGTTGATGTAGGTACATCTGGCGCTTTCATTCCAGATCGACCTCGCAACGTATCTCAGGATATACAAATACAACAATCTCCAAATGTTGTTGCAGATATTCCTGAGCAAGTTCTCCAAGTTGTGCAAAAAAGAACGAAGAGGAATCGAAATTGGAGTAATCCTCGTGTAAAACGGAGACGCATTTCAAATGAAATCCAAGTAGTTCCAGACATTCAGGATGCCAATGTTGAAGATATTTCTGACGTTCAACAAGGCAATGCTGAAACTGTACAATTAAGGAATTTCGTTTTACCTCCAGCGTGGTGCGACTTAGATGAAATAACATCCATAGATATCAGTGAACATACCTGTGGTGAATTTAATTTCATCTGTGATTATTGTAACGCTTTGTATTTTAGTGGAGAGCGTAATACTCGCGGAAAATATGTCCATTGCTGTAATCTTGGTAAGGTTTGTCCACAACCATTAGGTCCGTATCCAACATTGTTGAAGGACTTAATATTGGGCAATCACCAACATTCGGCGAATTTTCTGCGTTTCATTCGAAAATATAATAATATGTTATCGTTTGTGTCAAAACAATCACGTGCTGATGCAGTTGGAGCAGGTGGTCCCTATTTTTATCGTATACATGGTGTAATACATCATCGTATAGCGAATAGTATGCGACCAGCTGGAAATCTTCGTCCCAGATATGCACAATTGTATATGTATGATGCTGAAGAAGCATTAAGGGAAAGAGCGAATCTTGATGTTAGTAATGATCTAAATCGAGATCTATTAAGAGAATTAGATCAAGAGATTCGAAATGTAAATCCTTTTGCTCAATCATATAAATTAATGACACAAGTTGAGCAAGAGGTTTTAGCACAGCATGGACCTGATGCTGTTAAAGACATTCGAATGTATTTTACACGTTCGAATCCATCGGCTCAGGTGCATCAAGGTCATCTAAATGCTCCAGTTGCAACTGATGTTGCAATGATATTTAGAAGTGCAACCGGTGTTCCACCAACTGGATCTTTCTGTATATATCCTGTTGGTAGTGGTTTACGACATATTTCAAGAGAAGATGTAAATTGTGATGCTCTATCATACGTTCTCCTTTATCCAAATGGAGAACCTGGATGGAGTCGTGGGTCACCTTTTACTCTCTTAGAATATTATGCGTATCGCTTTTCAGTACGAAATGATAACTTAAATGTTATATTAAATGCTAGACGATTACTTCAACAGAAAATAGTTGATGCATATTGCGCTGTTGAAGCGAATCGTCTACGTTATATTGAACAACATCAGAGTGATTTGAGAGCTGAATCGTACACTGATTTAACGGATCATGTACGAAACAGAGCCACTGAGGCTGGACTCCAAGCAGGTGTACCAGTAATATTGCCAAGCACTTTTATTGGAAGTGCAAGACATATGCAACAAAAATATCAAGATGCTATGGCAATGGTACGAGACTTTGGCAAGCCTGATTTGTTCATAACTTTTACATGTAACCCGAAGTGGCAAGAAATAAAAAAAAATTTATTTCCTGGTCAACAACCATCGGATAGGCCGGATTTAGTAGCGCGAGTATTTTATTTAAAACACAAGGCACTACTAGAAGACATTACCAAAAAAGAAATTTTTGGTAAAGTCAAAGGCTACATGTATGTCATTGAGTTCCAAAAAAGGGGACTTCCTCATATGCATCTTTTATTAACATTAGATAATTCTAATAAAATAAGAACTGCAGAGGATATTGACAAAGTTGTATCCGCGCAACTACCGAACAAAAATATCCATCCGATACTTTTTGATATTGTCTCTTCCCAAATGATGCATGGGCCTTGCGGACAGTCAAATCCAAATTGCCCATGTATGATTGATGGGAAATGTTCAAAATCTTTTCCAAAAAATTTTTGCGAAATGACGTCGGTTAATTATAATGGTTATCCATTATATAAACGACCAGATAACGCTCGTTATATTATTAAAGGTAATGCTACCCTTAATAATAGATCGGTTGTACCTTATAATCCATACTTACTTCTGAAATATAATGCTCATATTAATGTTGAGGTATGCAGCTCAATACAGTTGGTTAAGTATATTTATAAGTACATATATAAAGGGCATGACATGGCGTTTGTCGCATTTAATGATAATAATGCTGGTATACTAAATTGGAATGAAGTAAGGGGATATCTAGAGTCTAGATATATTTCATCTCCCGAAGCCATGTGGCGTTTGCTTAAGATGCCACTGGATGATCTTTCCCATAAAGTATATCGCCTTACAGTTCATTTGCCAAATAGACAGTCGGTATATTTTCATCCTAATAATGAGAGAGAAGCTTTGGAAAGAGCTTCAGAAAAAGATACTCAATTAACAGGATTTTTCAAGTTAAATGTACTTGATGCTAATGCTCGACAATATCTGTATATTCAAATTCCAGAGCATTACGTTTGGCAAAAAAATCAATGGACAAAGCGAAAAAGAGGCTTTAACATCATAACTCGGATGTATTCTGTAAGTGTACGTGATATTGAAAAATATCATTTACGAATACTTCTGTCACACGTTAAGGGTCCTTAAAGTTTTGACGACCTTAAGATGTACAATGGCGTCTTATACAATTCTTTTAAGGATGCGTGTACAGCGAGAAATTTTTTGCAGGATGATGGGGAATGGTATAGAGCTATTGAAGAAGCAATCACATTTGAAATGCCGAATAAATTAAGGCAACTTTTTGTATTCATTTGTGTATTTTGCTCCCCAGCTAATCCTTGTGAACTTTGGCAAGAATTTGCCAATGATTTGTCCGAAGACTATATTAGGCGATTCAATAATGAAGCCCAAGGTTTGGAAAAAGCGTTGGTTGATATTGCTCAAATGTTGGCAGTTCATAGTTTTAGCTTGGCAGGCTTGGGTTTACCTATTGTCGATCAATCTTTGATTTTGAATAATGCCAATATTTATATTCCTACAGAAGAGAATAGGGAATATCAGCGAACCTATGCTACATTAAATCCGGGGCAAAAGAAATTCTTTGATGATGTTATATCTGAATTAAATGGTACAACATCTAAAGGAAAATTATTCCATTTGGATGCTTTTGCTGGTGCAGGTAAAAGCTTTGTTCTGAATGCCATTCTTAGCAAAGTGCGAGCAGATGGAAAAGTTGCAATTGCTGTCGCTTGGTCTGGAATTGCTGCTATGCTTCTTAAGGGTGGCACTACAGTCCATTCCAGATTCAAGTTACCAATTGATCCTCATGAGTCTTCCGTTTGCAATATAAGACCAACTTCACCTCAGGGTTTGGAGATAAAATCTGCAGAAGTTATTGTATGGGATGAATGTACAATGACCCATAGATATGGTTTCGAAGCTGTTGATCGCCTTTTACGCGATTTAACAGGAATTAATAGGCCATTCGGGGATAAGATTGTTATTATGAGTGGCGATTGGAGGCAAATACTTCCGGTTGTCAATCTTAGTAGTACATTAACAACAGTAGAAGCTTGCGTTAAGCAATCAAATCTGTGGATACATTTCCGAAGGTATACATTAGTTCAAAATATGAGAACTAATCCTTGGGAAGTTTCATTTTCCCGATGGCTTTTGAAATTAGGTGATGGCAAATTGTCCAACACCTTTGGTTTAGATGAAAATATTATCGAAATACCAACCGTTAATATTGCATCTAATGACTTGATTCGGGACGTTTATGGTCGAAACATGAATGAAATTTCAGAAGAAGATCTAATTAGTGCTGCCATTTTAAGTACAAAAAATTATGCCGTACTAGAAATAAATGAACAAATCCTCTCAAAATTATCCGGAAATGTTCACACGTATTACAGTGCGGATAGCATTGAATATGTGGATGGGAATAATTATGAACAGGAGGATATGCTTCAAATGGATGTTATCAATTCGATGACTCCATCTGGTATACCACCACACCAATTAAATTTAAAAGTTGGTGCAGTCATAATGCTGCTCCGCAATTTAGATATTAATGGTGGGCTATGTAATGGTACCAGACTTATTGTTAGACATTTATTGGGTAATGTGATTCAAGCCGAAATTGCTGTCGGAGCAAATAAAGGCGATCGAGTCATTATATCTCGCATCATACTTACTTCGTCTGACATTAGGTCTCCATATAAATTAGTTCGGCGGCAATTTCCGGTGAGGCTTTCTTTCGCAATGACTATCAATAAGGCTCAAGGACAGAGTCTTAGAAAGGTAGGAATCTTGCTAAGAGAGCCAGTTTTCTCACACGGAATGTTATATGTTGCCTTTTCAAGGGCAACAGCACAAAGCTCTGTTCATGTTGCTATTACACGCACTAACAGACAGGGCAAATTACTCTTTGGCCGCAATGAAGTGTTCACCCCGAATATAGTATTTCGGGAAGTCTTAGACTAATTTTGTATAATTCTTTTTGTTGCCAGTCAACAGTGGAGTTGTTCATTATTTGGTTTAATTTCAAAACATTTTTATCGTATAAAGTACAATAAATATCTAAAAGTATTCTTACTGTTTCTCATGTAGAAATGCTTTTAAGTAAGTTGAAAATATTTTTAGATATTGTATTTTTGCGAAAATACCTGACTACTGTTAGGGAAACATTCATATCCTATGAATGGAAACAATGCTTTGAAATGTTTCAAAACATTTTATCGTATAAAGTACAGTAAATATCTAAAAGTATTCTTACTGTTTCTCATGTAGAAATGCCTTTAAGTAAGTTCAAAATATTTTTAGATATTGTATTTTTGCGAAAATACTTAACTTCTGTTAGGCCAAATCGTATAAAGTACAGTAAGTATCTAAAGTATTCTTACTGTTTCTCATGTAGAAATGCCTTTAAGTAAGTTTAAAATATTTTTAGATATTGTATTTTTGCGAAAATACCTAACTTCTGTTAGGCCAAATCGTATAAAGTACAGTAAGTATCTAGAGTATTCTTACTGTTTCTCATGTAGAAATACCTTTAAGTAAGTTCAAAATATTTTTAGATATTGTATTTTTGCGAAAATACCTAACTTCTGTTAGGGGAAACATTCATATCTTATGAATGTAATGAATGGATTATACGCCTACCCACCATTTAAATAAAAAGGTAAGCAAACTATGGTTATAATATGCCTCCTGGGGAACCTTCCATGTAAAAAAAAAGGTTAGCGGACCTAAAGGAACACCTCATGGGTGGTCTGGAAGATTCCTTATTATATTATATATTTAATTTTATTTTATTATTTATTTATTATTTTTATTTATCTAAATTTCATAGGTCCCATTGCAAAAAGAGAAGAACGCCAACTGAAACGAAAACGTATTGAAAACGTACTTCTGGACTTATTGACCTGTGTCATAGAACCTAACAGCAGACAGCTGGGTTGTCCATATTAATTTGTTTGTGAATAACAAAACGCCGCGTTAATTTTTATATTATTAAAACTTTGGAGTGTCAACAAATATGAATAGGTATATTTATATTATTATTATTGAACTTTTGTCAGTTTACTCAGCTATTTTGAAATCTATCGATAATTCCAATTATCTATACCCTACTCGATGTACCTAATAACATTGCAACGTAGTGTAAGCTAAGGTTCCTTAATAATTTTTTTTGTTCTATTCTTATTAAGGTTTGTGATCCTATTTTTATCAAATAAATTAAAATAGAAAAATCTGTTGTTTTCTTCAAAAGCCATTAAATCCACATGTACTTTTTCAACTTCCCGCCAATGATTTTTTCAATGTTGGTATCGACGTCTGAACTGTTTTTGACACAAAAACTTGTGCCCACGTGAAATAGAAAGTTAAGTAGTCCATATTATATATGTCAGTGCGCTGAACAAAATTTTTCATAAGGTATCTCTTTCTTCAATATATTCTGTCCTACTTCAAGCACCTCTAATAAAAGCAACGCTCATGTACACGAGTTTTATACGTATCAACACTTCCTGTTTTCTCTATATTCTAACGCTGAGTACTCTTTCTTATTATACGAGTACGTACTACATTTTTTGTCGCTCTGTTTACAATATGGTATATGCTGGATAACGTGTATATCGGATCAATGACGATGTCAAAGTTAACTTAATGACAAGTTAGAACAGAGAAGGGTTTTCCGATTGTTTTACATTTAAAATGCACACGGCAAGAAAAGGAAGAAAGAAAGAGGAAAAATGAAAAAAAAATCAAACTCTCTTTAAAACTTTTATGAATAAAGATAAAAAATGTGAAAGCGCAAATTGCATGTAACGAAACAGAATGGCAAATGATTCATTTTCGTAAATAAATGAGAAGGGGCGGAGTTTTCACGTTTTACTCTCATAAAATGTTCCCGCGCTTTTGTAAAAACCGGTTATCATGAAATATTGAGACGAGGTTAGTCACATGTTGTTGCTGTAATGGACACATGTTGTTACTGTCATACCATGATATTTGAATAGCACGTGCTTTTGTTTATATTCGTTTTGCTCTGAAGAGATTAAGTGGGAGAAACTCATGCTGGATTCTCTGATATTTTCGGGAAAAATAAGAATTTTATTTGAGAGGAATTTTACATCTCCTTTCAATATCTTGGCCAGAGCGAAATTTATCTTTTTCTTAAAAGAGTGCGGTAGTGTGGCCCGAAGTACATTATTATTAAAAGTTTGATAGGATTTTGAGGGAGTCAATAAGATATTGTCGTTCGGGTAATCCTATGTTCTCTCGATATTTGTTGCCTCAGTTGCACTACAATAATGCATAACCAAGTTCTTTTCCCCATTCATGCAAAATACGAAAGTATATGAGATTACCTGTTTCGGTTTCAAAAACACAAAAATTTCCAATTTTGTTCAGCTGTGTCCTATCTTCTTAATATATATATATATTAAGTAATATTTGACGATGCCTGGATTTGCATCTCTACCCAGACCACCCCTCCCACCTCGGCAGAGCTTGAGGGCTCACCCTAGATGAGCTACAGACGGACAGATGAATAGACAGACAGAAGGACATGCACAAATATAAATAACTTTTAATATTATGCCACTTTGATAGACAAACAAACTTTAATTTTCAAAAAATAAACATTTTATTTCTTGCAATTACAGCAAGTATAAAAATTATTAATATTTTTGCTACCTTTAGCAAACGTAATCTTAAAATTTTTAGACTTCTTCTTCTTCTTCTTCGATATTTTTTTTTTTTTCTGAAAAATTATTTTATTAATTTTTTTTTTAAATTTACTAACATTTATGAAATATTTACCCTTTTTCATCTCTTTATTTTTTCCTTTTTTTCCGTCTTCTTCTTTTCCTTTTTCTTCTTCTTTATTTTCTGACCCTATCTCCATTTCTGTTTCCATTTCATCACTAAAAGAATTGTAAAAAAATTAAATTTATTACGAATATCTATTTAATTAAAATAAAAAACACTTACAATATTATATCATCCAACTGGATGTCGCAGTCTTGAACTTCGCCCATTGTCACAGTCACAGCTAATGATAGTTTTACCCTACCTTAACTGTATCAAAGAATACAAAATTTTCTGAAATTGTCCCAATGTTTTTCGCAGGAATTCTAATGTTTGTTAGTGTAATCCTATGATATGTGAACAGCACGTTTTTCTGTTTACATTTATTTTGCTCGAAAGAGATTAAGTGGGGGAATCTCATTCTGGATTCGGGGAATTTATTTTACAGAAATTGTACATCTCCTTTTAGTGCGTTGTTTATTGCGAAATTTATCTTTTCTTGCCAAATGGAGGTAGGGTTACCCAATGTACATTATTATGAATAGTTTGAAACTATTTTGAAGGTATTCAAGAAGATTTTATCATTCGTGTAATCCTACGTTTTCTCAATTTTTATTTTATTTCGTTGTCTCAGTCGTACTACAATAATGCATAGGCAAGTTCTTTTCCCCCATTCATGCAAAAGACAAAAGTATATGAGATTACTTCTTTCGGTCTAAAAAACACGGAAAATTTCCAATTTTTTTCGCCTCTGTCTCTACTTATTCTTATTTATACTTTGACTGTATATTCCATATATATGTATTATATTCTAAGTATAACTGCAAGTTTGGTTGTAATGGACAAGAGGTGGCACCATGCAAATTTAAGTTCGAAAATGGAACGATCGGGTAGATCCTTCGTGGGGTTGCCATACGAACATTTCTTTTTTAACTACTGAGAGCGCGTCGACATAGAGTTACACACACACACACACACACAAACATACACGCGCTCATAGACACACACACAAACAGAGAACGGAAAGGTCTCGGCGCGCGTATTATGAACATGTAAAAACCAGAATTGATTCCACTCTTTTGTCTATTGCTCCTCACCCTCTTTACCGTTTCTGTTAATTTTTTTTGCATATGGTAGCCAACCCCTCTCTCTACAAACAGGCAATCATCTCTTCCTCCCCTTAACCCCGTCACCCACCCTACCATGACAATCTATAGTCCATATACAAAAAAACTTTCCGACATGTCTCCACTCTTTTGTCCATTGCTCCTAACCCTCTTGACCGATTCTCTTCATTCTTCTCTTAAATGATAGCCAACCCCTCCCCTTACCCTCTGGCACATAACACACTGACGCCGGGCATCGCCGGCGGGCTCCCACTAGTAATATAATGTAATATATGTAAAAAAAAAAAAACTGCTACTTGTATGAGATGAGGTCTCTCTCTCTTTTCTCTTTTTTTTTGTTGTAACACATTCGTAATTTTGTTTTTGCAGCACATGGAGTGAAGACATGGTTGGCCTCCCAAAATGATGAGCTGACGGTTGAAGAATGAGAGGAATCAGGAGTTACTGATATGTGAACATGTTTGAATCGATTTAAGCGTATTATCGGGTTCCGTCCTTAGATTTGGGTTCTGAGAGTCGTCCCGAAGTAGTGCTGGATCAATTGAAGCATTAATGAGTGTCACCCGTTGAGGGTTGGACTGAGGTTGTCACCCGTTGAGGGTTGGACTGAGATTGTCACCCGTTGAGGGTTGAAGTTGAGATTGTTACCCGCTGAGGGTTGGACTGAGATTGTCACCCATTCAGGGTTGGATTGAGATTGTCACCCGTTGAGGGTTGGATTATGATTGAAGTAGCAAGTTCTCGGGCCTCCGAGCTTAGATTCTGATTCTACAGGTCGACCTGGAATATTTGTGAAATCAATAACTGTAATATGGTATAGTAGTTTTGTAGTTGAAAGCAGAAAGTAGACTGACTCTTATCAATTCATGAAAGAAGTATTTGAGAAGTTGAGTGTGATTGTAGAATGAAACTAACAAATTTAAGACGTGTGAATGTGAAGTAGCCGGCAATGAATGAAAATGAGTGATTTGGTTGGGTAGAGTTGATTGAAGGTCGGGAATCACTGAGGACAGTGATGCCGCAGGATGGCCGAGCTGTAAGCGTTATACTCAAATCCCCCGTGCATGCATGATTAATAACTACTGCCACCAACACAATAATATTGGTATTGGTGTGGTGGCCCGTCATTGTGGTTTCGAGTGTCGTGAAGCGTCGTTTAAATATTGCGTAAAGATTAGAAAAAGGTTGATCACGAGCAGTCGTGGAGTAAAGTCCTCTTCAAGGAGCATTACGACCCTAAGTTTCAGGACAAGACGGACAAGGGGGCGCAATGGCGGGTTCTGACCTAAAAGTGCAGTGATAGTGCGAAGTGATTAGTGTTGTGCTATTTACAGTTCATTTAATTAAATAATTTTAAGTAAATTCTGTAAGCGTGATTCGTTTCGAATCACTAAAAGTCTTACAAATATAAATATTATATTCTATCTTAAGTAAAAGATTTGTTTCGAAAGATATAATTTTATTTTGCGGTTTATATTTGTTAATATTTTCAATAGTTAGATAGATATTTAAATGCAGCACCCTGCGACCATAACACTGCATTTGCCGGATGTTGGATGGGAGCTTGTGAGAGACTGCATATATCGAGCGAAGTCCGCCATAAACACTCGCACAGATTAGCTTGACCTGTGGTGCCCAGCTGTGGTGTGGATCCATCAACAGAACCAAATTTGGCCAAAAATGGCCTTGAAGAATCAGGAGAGGAGTCAAGCTAGAAGGTACAAGATCGTCGCCTGTGTCTTTGCTGGATTGATGCTAAGCTGATTACGTCAGCACCATCGTGAGATGTCATCTAAGATGCCATTGTATTTAGCTATGAGTGTAGGTAGATTGATAACCGATGACGCACTGTATATTTGAAGGTCATCCGCATATAGGTGAAAGCGAAAATCTTTAAGCGTTGTGAATTCCGTGAGTACTGACAATACATTATTGATACACATGGAAAAGAGTATGGTGGCCATAACAGCTCCTTGGGGACATCTGAGACCATTGTCGCAGGAGAAAAGCTTGGCAAGCTTACTGGTTGATTAGTGTAGAGTGTGGGACTAATTCAAAAGTCCTTTTGAGATCTAGAGGAATATGGACCACGTTTCGGTCATCATTACAAAGTCCCGGATGTCAGAAACCACCTTGGACAGTGCTGTTGTAGTGTAGTGTTTGCACCGAAATGCGGATTGAGATTCGCTAAGCAGATTCTGGACTTCGAGGTGCTGACTAATTTGCTCAGGAATGATGCACTCAAAAGCCGCGCAGGTGGCTGGAAATATAGCAATTGCCTCCAGCCAACCAGCGCTCTCGGTGCTGATTGTTTGGGAATCGGCGTGATGAGACCTTTTTTCCAGCAGTCGGGCAGGTGGGAACAGGTGAGGAGCTTACTGAACATTATGGTCATTTGCGGAAGAATAAAGGGTGGAATAATTTTGAGAAAACTAACCGCGGTGCCGTCAGTCCCAACAGCATTGTATTTATTGCGAATGATAACTGCCAACGTCTCATTCTCGGTACAGCTGACCAGAGAGATCGTACCATCCAATGGCGCTATTGTGTCACTGTTTATGTCGGGACCAGCAATGCTGTGGGAGAATCATTATTCGGTGCTGGAGGGAAAGAATTCGGACGCGAGGTGCAAAGAGGAATTAAAGACTGCAAGTCCAGCGGATGAGAAAGAAAGCAGTTGTACTCGTCCTGGTCGACAACAACTGACCAAGGAACCAAGATCAATTATTTTATTTTACCCAGGTCCACACCAGTTTCGAAGTTGCATCTATAAAGCTCCTTTGTTTAAGAACGAATCAAGTTGTCTGCTTGTCTGCGCGTCCTGCTATACTCAAAATGGTTGGGCGGTGTGAATCAATAATGTAGGCTGTGATAGGGAATTTAGAGGAGCAAAAATTGCGGTGTTATGCGAGGGCAGACAGAGGCAGGAAGGATTACAAATTTTTCTTTCATTTAAGAATGACCTTACTCGCAAGTACTGAACGATACGCAATAATTCCAAAATTTCGAATCTGTGGAACCATAACTTCAAAGAAGATAGAGGAGGGGAGAATTTATGAAACATTGGAAATCTTCAATGCATATCTATCTAATAAATCATCACCACAGAGTGTATCATAAGGCAGTTATAGAAGTTTTTAGGGAAGAAAGGACTTAGACGTACCAACACAAAATGTTGCTCAGCGGTAGTTCCATATATGATTACCGAAACTAATTATGTGCGTGTTCAATTAAGCCGCAGTTTTTGAAATAATCAATAACTCTATCATAAGTTCACAGCACCAAATGATAATTAAATTATGATATTATCACCTCAAATCACAGGTAAGCAACAGTACAGTCGTCCGATTAGAGATTTCAGAAATTTCGCAATTTATAAATTGCCGGGGTTAATTTGCTTGTAGTAGTGTTAGTATGCTGCCCGTACTCCCGATCGAAATTTGGTAGCACGGAATTTTTCCTACCCCCGAATACTTCTCACCCGTAAAACTGCCTAAAACTTCCGCGTTTGCGCTATGGCCATAGCAAAATGCCTCAGTATCAAAACAAGACAATATACATTGAGTAAGATCCGAACATATCCCAAATCTGTTAGATATTGCTGACATTTAAACGTCCTCTAGGTGTTTTCTGTCGAATTTGTGCAAGAACAGGCAAAATCTTATTTGAATTTGTTTTTCATATTAATAAGTTACTTACACTTGTAAGAAGGCAAGTGTTGATTCTTAATAGAATCAAATTATTTGAAAAAAGTTAACGGGAGTTAAAATTGGAAATGCAAAAGTGAGTTTTAAAATCAAATAATGACTTTAAAATTAATTGTTCACATCTTGAATTTGGATTTAATAAAATACTAGATTTGGAAACATTTCACTCAGCTTTTTAGTTTTTACATATTATTTAAAAAGTTTTCAAATGTGTTTTCAAAAGAAAATATATGAAATGTGTTTTCAAAAGAAAATATATGAACTTCCCTATTTCTAAATCGAATATGATGACACCGTACCTGAAAATACAGTCAAGAGTCATAAACAAGCGCTCACGTTTTTAAAACAAAGGGGTTGCTTTATTTACAACATTATATTATTATAACTATAAATAAAAACATACTCTAACGTAACTAAGAGTTATTCTTTTAATAGAAGTGAAGGATAGTAAGCATAAGAAAGGTATTTACAAAAGCACCAAATTTAAAAATATTATTCCTTATTCAATTTATTGAAGGAAAAAGAAGAGGACAAAAGGATAGAAAGTGTTCCTAAAAAGCAAAAATAATTATCTAGAAGACTGAAAAATTCAACGAGAGCTAAAAACGGAGATTTTGATTTTTGATAAAAATGCGTTTTAAATATTATGCGTGGGTGCCCAAAATATATTGCCATAACATTATTAGTTCAATGACATGCAAAAGTATTGACCAACTCGCATATCATATGATGTCATCTATTTATAATTTAATTAATAAAAGCTGTATTATTTTCTATTAATCTGAGTTGTAGCATTTTTTATTTTGCAACGAAACTTTTCTTGTGTATATCACTGAGAGAGAAAAAAATATTTTTTACTTGTTATTGCAATTTATTTACGAAACTTATTTATTTTAAATGATTTTTTTCATATATTTTATTTTTTACTTGTAACGAAGTAATTTAAATTAAATTATTTGGTTCACCATTGGATTATTTAATTGCATCTTGAACTTAGTTGAAGTAACCACGCCACTGGGGTATGCAAACAAAGCTGCCATAGTCACAGGCTGCATGATCAGCACGGCAGCACATGTACTACAAGAAAAACGTTGCTAAAGAATTTAAAAGCTTTTCTGTACATAAACAACTTACGCCAGTAGAAGCATCAGCCACTCAGCCACTGAGAGGCTCTGTCCCCCGGATATATAAAATCGCCATTCTTTGACCACAGAAATCAGTCTGGCCTGCGACCTCAACCGAGTAAGTTGGACAGACTATTTTGGAAAAGGTACTAGTGGCGAGCGAAATTCCCATAATAGTGAACCCTAGCACGTCGTGTGAAATAAACCCCGTGTCATTTCTGAGCCCCCGCGTCGAGGTTATCGAGAAATACCCCGCCTCAAGATTGCACTGGTACGTCTTGCGATAAATCCCCATCGTCTCCGATATCCGCGCGTCGAGGTTTGCGAGAACCGTCCCGCCTCGACATTTGCGTTGGTACGTTGTGTGAAGGGCCCCCGTACCATCTGTCACTACTAGAGTCATTTTAGAATATTGTTTCTGGTACGTCGTGTGAAGAATCCCCATACAGTCCGATAATCCGAGAAGTTTGTGTGAACAATCCCGCCTCATAGTACTCATAGTGGCAAGATAGAATTCGACATAGGCTAAGATATTGTTCACATCGTAAACAGTAAGATTTGGAAATGAGAATTAGACCTAGGATAGTATATATGTAATTAGTATTATAAACAAACCCTAATCCGACAAGCTATCAGCAGCAATCCCACCGAAACTCCGTTACATACATTTTAGTTAAAAATTCTACACACTCTCTGCTCTCCACTCGCGCCTCTCGAATTACAATTTAATTGTTTTTTAACTTTTTTAACTTTTCGTAACTTTGTTTTAACGTTCTTAACTTTTTTTAACTTTTCTAACTTTTTTAACCCGACTCTCGAATCTCGACTAGCGATTCTCGAATATCCACTCGTGGCTCTTGAGTCGCGAATCATATCACACGCGGCCCAAATTGGACAACCGCAAGGGTAATAGTTATCCAAAAATCCCTAAGACGTAAGAAAATGTTACACCATCGGAAAGCTCCCCATTCACTCATTCTAAATAAAAATAAAAAAAATACCCATGTAAATTCATCCACGTTTACTACCCTAAAACTCTTTCGTCACGAATGGCTTCTCAGGCGTTCAGACACAACGTTTTTTAGTCAAGGGTTTGTGAGTTGATAAAAGTTATGTAAAATTTAAGTTTCTTGTTGCTATCATACAAAAATTGAGGTTTACATATAGTGTGAAAATCATCAATTGTCCACGTTTTTATTGTCCTGACAAGTAATTCAAAATCTAAAATCATATGGAATGGGTTATAACCATTTTGACTGTCCGACGAACCGTTCTAAAAAATATGAAATTACATACGGGTATTCTTGTAGAATATCGTAAAAATTAGTTTTAGACGAATTCTAGTTTTTTTTCCTTGTTTATAGTTTGGTCTTTCTGAGTAAGAACATTTATGTAAAAAATTATCTTTTTCAGTATGTTAACTTTAAGTAAATGTTGTTACAGATTCTATTGTTTGTATGTTTGTGGACTCAACAGTTCGATGAAATTAAGAAGGCGCTAGATAAATCAGCAGAAACCGCTGCCGAAGGGCAAGAAATTTTCTACGAGATCGTGAATGAAATATATACAGGCGATCTAAGAAACAAATAAGTAAGTTGGAATATTACACATACTAAATATTTAATTTATATTTAAAATACATAATTGAACAATTAAAACTTATTCATAACGATACACACGTGTGACGCGTTTTTTCATGCTTGGATTGCTTCTTAACGACGAGGCTGCTGTCTGGGTAAAACCAAATACCCAAGGTATCCTTGCTTGTTGCTTCGAGATCTAGTGGTGTTGTAGTGTACCCGTTAGTGCACAGTACTTGTGGAGAGAACTTTGTGTTGTGCACAAATTATTAGTTTAATAAATATTAAATTAACATCTTAAATTAACATTAGAAAGTAGCGACGTAAAAACCATGTTGTTATTGTTGTTATTAAAGAATGGGTGTTACTAGGGACCACAGTCTGTACTGATAATTGGCGTGCATATCCGTTTATTACAAGTGAAGGTATGAGCACTTAACAGTGAATCATAAACTTCACTTTAAAGAACCAGCTACAGCGGTTCACACAAACACTATCGAAGGTTTATGGCAACATGTCCAGGCAACTCTGCCTCAATACACAGGCAAAAAGAGAGTTACGCGGACTACTTACGTAGTTATATGTTCCACAAGCTTTGTAAGCAAAATAATTTGGACCCCTTTCTAGAATTCCTGAAAATAGCTGGGGAATTGTGGAATCGCTATGATTTACATAAACCTGAAGTAAGTAGATAGCATAAAGTTTGGTCTTGTTTACCAGCAAGAGTGTTTATAATTTATTAGTTCAGGATCCACGAGATGAATGAGTCCATATAAATGAGTCCGTATAAAGTTCTAGTTTTAGCTCTGTAGCTTTAGATTTAGTTATAGTTGTAGTTATACCAATAAGTTTGTTTAATAATTTAACGTTTTGTTTTCTTGTTTTTATTTTTCAATTACCATTACTCTATTTTAATTTATTATTATAATATTAAATATATATAACAAATGACCTAACTGATGTAAATATTTTTCTTTTTAAATATTCTTTTTTAAGAACGTAATTATTTAAAAATTAGTTATTCGTATATAATATAAATTCAATGGTAAGCAGCCCGATTGATGCAACTCGACCGCTGATGGACTCATGTCGACATGACCAGTCACAAAAAGTCTCACTAAAGAAAAAAGATCCCTGAACTAAACTTTTAACTATAAAAATCTACTATCCAAGCACCGCCAATTATCTCACAACTAGTGGAAGAAAAGCTCTCGGGTCGAACTCCTATTGATTCTTTCTAGCCTAAAGTTATCCGCTGACCTTAGTTTATATGACTGTACTTCATGTACATATTGTAGATTCTCTTGTAAATATACTGGAAAACGCTTGTACTTGACATTAAATAGAGAAATAAATACCTAGAACGTAACGTAAAGACGCTGCTTAATATTTAACTATTGTAGTATTTGTAGGTTATATATCTAATGAATTTACCCGCAAGATCTTGAAGAGAAGAGATAGGAGACTTCCTTTAACCCTAGAAACAAGCAAAAGCATACCTTCCGTTCACCTACATTCATTGAAGAAAATAATACAGAGCTCTTTAAATGGTACTTTGTCGTAAACTAACAGCAAATATCATACATATCTAGACCTTCAGAATAATCCAAACAGTATATTCTCTGCAAGCAAAACCTCCAGGACCATTGTTTGCAAAGAAATTTTAACCCACGTTATTGGCGACGTGCAAGACAAAATAATTCAAGAATACTATAACAAAAATAATAATAGATGGATTCAAGAAACACTAAGCCAATATTTTGCCAAACCTTTAGCTTTACGTAATCCATAACTCCAACAACATTGAACCGTCAAAATATTTTCTTCTTATTTTTTTTTTGCACGAAATACATGGCTCGTACTTCTCTGTTTTCGTCTTGCACTTCCCCGAAAGCACTACATAATATTTTTAGATTTTAAAGTTTTCATAGTGCAAAGTTTGAGCCAACTATAAAATAAAAAAAGTACATACACAACTTAGTAGCTATTAATTAGTATATCGACTTGTCTATCTGTGTCTGTTGCATCCAAATCTACATTTGCCTCTTTTGACTTTTCACTAATAAAAATATAAAGGTTTTTATTGATGTTTGGAACATTATCTGACAAGAAGTATGTCTAGTACCTCAGCGCAAGCCACGCAAGTGGAAGATGAGGAGATTATGGTGAATCCTGGTGGGTCTACCACGAGTTCTCCATCAAATCCTGCACAACAGCAATTGATCACGTAGCCCTTTACTACTACCACTAACAAGAATAAGCCTACAGAAAAACACAAGCTCTGAAATCCCAAATCCGTTACGCCCAACAGTATTTTCGTATAAACCTGTAGCAAAAAAATTAATTGTTACCAAAACGATAAGAGATTCAAGCCTACCTCGGTGAGGAGCTCTATATGTTATGAGATATTTGACAGATATTTTCGTTTGCTAGAATATCAAATCTCTTAAAAAAAAAATCTCCACAAGACTTAAGAGATCAGCTGACGTCTGACATCTCTTAACTCTTTACGTAAAATACCAATGTCTGCTAATGGGGTTTGACAGCCCAGTTAATAGGATAAGAGCTCTTATCTCTTATGTAGACACGGGAGTAAATGTCTTCATTCTTCTTCCTATCCCGGGGGTTACACCTTCAAGTAGAGCTTGCATGCAAGCCTCCCTTCCAACGCGATATTAAACTTGACAGCAGGAGGCAGTTTGGTTGATGTCTTATCAGCTTGCATGCAAGTTCATTTAAAAAATGGCATTGAGACGTAGAGCCTTGCGTATATTGGAAAATTATAGCAATAAAGGAAATAACAGAATAATAAAAACCCAAGAAAAAATTAAGAGAAAGGTGCTGGTAATGCATATGATCCCAGAAATTCTCATTCTCCCAGTATAAATTTATGAATTTCTCTCGAGCATTTCTTTTCCGGCATTTTGAAAACTGTATAGATGTCAAATTACTATCTCCCAGCTGCCATGAATTTTTATCATGCAAGTTGCATGCAAGCTGTACTTGCAGGTGTAACCCCCGGGTATGCTCGTAAATAAGGCAGCTCTAATGAAGAACTCATGCCTGTACACCCACAAAGTATAATATATAGTGATCCTTTGTAATGTTCCAAACATATGTTCAGCAAATCCTTATATGTCATACAAAAATTTGGAATTCCAGTTTACTTCTAATATTACTTAAGTGTCACAGTTCATAGGAATGGTAAATGATTATCATCGTTTTATACCAAAATTAGCAGAATTGCTAAGTGCTATATATGCTAATTTGACACTGTTATTAAAAAAACCTAAGACTACTAAAATTTTTATTTGGCCAACATCATGTGAAAACAAATTCAAACATATAAAAGAAGCTCTTGCTTCATCAACACTTTTAGTACACCCTATAGAAAATACCATTTTCAATTTAACTGTAGACTCTTTTGCCATAGCAATAGGAGCTGTTTTACAACAGTTAAATAGCAATTATTGCGAGCCTTTAGCTTTCCATTCGAAGAAGTTGACAAAGGCAGAAACAAAATACTCAACCTTCGACAGAGAGCTTCTGGCAATTTATTTAGCAATAAAGCGTGTTAGGCACATACTTGAAGGTCGAAAATTTATGGTTTTTACGGACCACAAACCCCTAGTAAATGCCGTTTGGACAAAAAGAGAGAGAAGTCCAAGGCAAGCTAGACGCTTGCATTTCATAACACAATTTACATCATTCAATATATAAAAGGAAAATGAAATGTTGTAGCAGATGCCCTTTCACGCATAGCGTATAATCACGAAGAATGCAGCACAATTGAAAACAACAAAAAAATTAACCTACAGGAGATTAGGATAGCGCAAGCAAATGAGAAAGAAATAATACATCTTATAGAGCACCAACAACAAAATTCAGAATCTAGATATAAACTTCTAGAAGTTCGCATTCCTGAAACCAACCATAAACTATAGTGCGAAGTTTCGACGGGCAAATCTCGTCCTTACATATCAGGCAAACTTCGGAGAATGATTTTCGATATATTGCATGAACTATCACATCCAGGCATACGTACAACTCGAAAATTAACAAATAATTTTGGCCAAACATGAACAAACAAATAATTTTGGCCAAACATGAACAAACAAATTAATCAAAGGGCCAAGCCATGCTTATCATGCCAACAATCGAAAATACACAGGCATAAAAAATCACCAGTAGGAACGTTCGAAATTCCCAGTGGTAGATTTGGACATATACATTTAGATATCGTCGGAACTCTCCCACCATCAAAAACATTCACACATATCGTGACAGTCATTGACAGGTACACACGATGGCCAGAAGCTTACCCTATTAAAAATACATCAGCAGAAAATATAGGCAAAGTTTTTTACCAACAATACGTGTGTCGCTTTGGCGTACCTCCAAGAATAACAACCGACCAAGGATCGCAATACGAATCAAATTTATTTCAAGAATTATCCAAATTCCTCGGTTGCCACAAAATTCGTATAACTCCTTACCAGCCGCAAGCTAACAAAATGGTCGAAAGATTGCATCGCCAATTGAAATCTGCTATTAGAGCGACTGAAGACACATTCAACTGGTCATCTCACCTGCATACAATTCTTCTAGGTATACGTACCATAGTTAAAGAGGACCTAAAATTTTCTCCAGCAGATCTAGTGTACGGTCAGGCCTGAAAGGTTGTAGGAGAATTTGTCGTAAAAAACACTGACAACATAACAGATACTAACAAAATGTTACACAATTTTCGTCTATATTTTAAAAGCGTTACGCCAACAGATTCTAGGAACTCTAGTACCACTTATTATATTCCAAAATCACTAGAAGATTGAAAATTTGTTTTTATTCGTACCGACAAAATTAAACCAAGTCTTCAGCCACCATATCAAGGACCTTTTAAGGTAGTTGAAAGGGGAGACAAGAATTTCATTGTGAATATAAACGGCAAATCATTAAAAGTCTCCATTGATCGTTTAAAACCTGCATTCGTTGAAAGAGTAAATGAATCAAAGAAACCAGAATCACCAGAGATCTCACAAAGAAAGTAACTTTTAATTTATAGTTAATTTCATTTTTGTTCATGACATATATTTTTTTTTTATTACGTTCTCGTTAACACTGAGAGGGGAATAAATGTAGCGTCTTATATTTATTTATAAAAATCGCAACATTAAAAAATGACTTTAAAAGAATAGAAAGTTTGGAAAAGCTTTGAATATCAAATTAGAAAGTAGCATAAATAATAACTGTAAGCAATACAAATTAAAATGTAATCTAATTCACACACTTTGTAGAAGTAAAATTTTTGTAAAATGTATAAATCCGTTTAGAATCTAAGTATACTAAATAGTCTTGATAAGAAGTGTCAATTAGAAAATAGTGGAGTATTTATTCTCATGTCATTACGACTACAACGTTATAAAAAAATACACTTCGAGTAAAAATTAAATAAAAGCAATAAGCTATTTAATAAATAATATAAAAAATAAATAAATAAAAATTGAAATAATACATAATAAAAATATTTTATTATTTTATTGAAACTCAGAATTATACTAAAAGTAAATTTTCTTTTTCTCCATTATATGAGAAATTAATAGCATGACAAAATTGATTCCAACAAATTAAATTGATGTTTGAGAAAATGATAAGGAACTCAAAGCTCGAGAGATTCTTTCAAACATCAATAATATTCACTGAGCGTCCAGTTAGAAGGAGAAATATTATGAGTGGTGAAAATTCTCGGGACGTGAGACTATCTTTAGAAGAAGAAATACAAAGAGAAATGTTTTTGTCATTGGATAGAGCTATCCAGAAAATAACAGCACGGTTTAAACAACTACATGCCCTTGCAGCGAATTATTCGTGCATAACACCATCTAATCTTTTAAATGAAAATTTTGAATGTCAAGTAAAAAACTTTGTTGACATTGACGAGGAACAGTTTCATATTGGAAGGAAAAGGATCCGGAATTTTATGTCTCTAAACTGGGAAGGGCCTCTTGAACTTTTAATCTTTATTAAAAAATATGGGCCGGAAAACTCTGTTCCCAATATAAAAATATTATTAAGAATTTTTTTAACAATAGCCTTCAGTGTCCCTATTTGTGAATGGAGCTTTTCCAAATTAAAATTAATTAAAAATTATCTTCGTTCCACAATGAGTGATTTAACATTACGCAATCTAGCGATCCTGTTCATAGAAAGAGAACTAACAGATAATGTAAATTGTGACAATGTCATTCAAGACTTTTGTAATAAAAAAGCAAGAAAAATAAATATATAAATCAAAATACGTTTTATCATTATGTGTACAATCTGTTTAAACAAAATAAATAAATGGTTTTACTTATTTATTTATCTATGTTCAAATTAAAATTCGCACTATATTAGATTGGTGCGTAAGGTGACGCGCGGATCGGCCGGCCTACCTCTCAACCGCAATTTCCTTTGTTCCGTCCCTAACGGCACATCCCTACATAGGGTTCTTACCTGATCTATCAAACAGGACCAATTCGAGCAAGCAGAGGGGATTTTGTATGGAGCTGGGATGGCCGATTGATTATAAGTAGACAATTTGTGTAAAAAGGCCCTCCTTCAAACTTTAAACGCGTTTTTCTGGAAATGCCCTTTTTACAAACGGTGTCAACTCTCAGAAAGAGAGTTTTCAAACTATCGACTTGAAATTTTTCCGGAATTTTCTTTACTTTATTCGTTATGTCTCTAAGGAAGCTCTTTGTTTTTTTTAAACCCTCCTATTTTTTCAAACGAAGAACTGTTGAAAAACAGGGCTAAATTTCGTACTTTTTCCTCAAGCCGTCGCCCTTTTGTCAAATTTCACAAAAAAAAACTTCCATAGAATACATAACGAGTTTTAATTTAATAATCAATTTGATTTTTTTCTTTCAGATGCAAACTGCGGCCACAATTGTGGACACCGATTGCCCCCAATTGTTTAAATCACTTTCTAAAATAATTAATAACAACAAGTAAAAATAAATAAAAACCAATGAACAAAATATGTTTGTATTGTTAAAGAGTGGTCTTATTCGTAAAACAATCATCCCGATCCCCCCTCCTAACCATCCGAAAAAAAATCGCGGAAATTAACATTTTTTTGGCAGGTAACACTGAGATGGTCTCTTAAGTTATAAAGGGCGGCAAATTCGGGACCGCCCTAGGCGGTAAAAGCTCTAGCTACGCCAGTGTCTGGAAGAAATAAACCATGTAATTATATCAATATGTGATATTAATGGTTCTGGTATTAATGCTAATGTTTGTCACACATGAATTCCTTTTAACCATCATTGATGCAAAAGTGTGTAAAGCTTTGATCAAAACTTCTTCATCGCCGAAATGCCATACTTATGGAGCTACTCCTAAAAATATGAATTTTGAGAGAGTTTGCTAGCAATAAGGACCATTTTGGTTTTTGGTTTGTCTACATTGCGTGCTTGGATTTGATGTTTCGAAAGTTTGTTTTACAATCGCCTTGACATAAAAAATAGCAAGTTGGAGATGAAGATGACAAAACAAATGTCAAACAACTTTCGAATGAAGTCAAGAGCGTGTTGAAGATTAAAATGGGCTTCATTGTAGACAAATCAAATGCAGGATATGATTCAATGAACTGTGGAAATAGTGCCTGTAGGTTTTTTAGGAATACCGAACTGAGTGGTTAAATTACAGCATTGGATGAATCACTGATAAATAACTTTAGTTAGTATCTGAGTATCTTCTGAATATGACATGCATTGAAAAAAAAAAAAAATTGAAAAACTTGCAAATGAGACTAGAACACTTCATAAAACTAACTATTCGTGGTAACATATGCCCGCAATTGTGTACACAATTTTAGTATACGGCATTGAGGTTATCTAATCGTCCCTTCTGCCTATTGGTCAGCTTTCTGGAGAAGATCGAGAAGTTCGCCACAAAGATTGCAGAAGATTTCGAGAGCATAGCACCCGGTAACGGTCAGGTTCTGCCACGAATACTGATTTACTAACAATGTTACTGATTACACCCAATCCTGTAATTAATAATCTCAGGGATATTCCTGGAAAAAAATCTGACATATTGTCTTCAGAAATATTATATTTACTTATTCCTCCTACAGTTAATTTTCGTCAGAGTATACTAGCTACTAGGAATACTATTAATGAACAGCAATATTTAATAAATGATAATATTTAATTATCTATAAATCCTAATATACAGAACCTAATATCTGGGCATTGTAAATCTAATGCAACTTAAGATTTAATTTTATTGTTGCTTTAATTTAGTTTATTATTGATAGGACAAGTATATATATAGTACATTGTAAATTTGTTATCTTTTTATTTTATTTTTAGTAATATTTCTAAGATCTAACTGGTGGTACTTCAAAGTTTTAATTTTTTTTTTTAAGTTTTAATTTTTTTTTAAATTTTAATTTTAACCTTCCGGAAGTGGCACCCCTGGTAGGACACGAACGGTGGCATGCGATCTAAGGGGCCGCAAGTATGCATACCAGTTTTTAAAAGACAAAATAAATGTTTCATTTTCTAACTTTTTATTATTAAAAAACGTTATCTTAACTTTTTATACAAATAAGAAAAACCCAAACATTCATCCTAAAAATAATCTTTATGAACTGTTAATAACAGCTTTTCTTTTTCTTATGTACTTGCTTTGGAACAAAATTCATATTTTTCTACTGTACAAGTGCGATGTGTGGGGCTGTAAAATAAAATATCCGGACACAAAAGCATGTGAGGAAAGTTGGCGAACGACTGACATGTACATCTACTGCATTCCTGGGATTATATAGCAGCTCTCAGAGCTTGATTCGTTTATAACAAATATAAAAAGGAAATAATATTGGTGCGGACTCATAGACCACGTGTCACTTCCGAAAGGGTAAATTTGTACATAATACAACTCTACATATAAATCTTTGTTGACATTTCAATTGAAAAAAAAGACAAAGAAAACTGCTACTTGTCTGCATATAATTTATATAAATTTTAGATGTAAAAATTTGTTGGAACCATGATTTTGTTACATTTTAACAGAAAAATTGAAGATTTGCTCTTTCTTGTTGAATTAGACATAAATTGTGCAAGAGGTCATCGAGATCTTATGTTGATATGTCTCCAAAGCTCAAAGGAAAACTACGTAATACTGACTCCTTAGAGTTCTGCGAAATATATTTGCTATTATGTAAGAGGATTATTTGATTTGAATTAAGTAAAATTGTAAGTACATTGCATAAATTGTGTAAGTATAATTTTTTTCTGGTAGGATTGATCGATATCCCAAACAAAGCAACTATTACTCAACTGTGCTATACGTTTCGGAAAACATGGATTCAAGGAAGGATAATGGCGGTCCTTAAGGCGATATATTTTTGAAAAATGAGTACCGCATTTTGAAATTTTATTAAAATACCTTCACTGACTAATACCGCACTATACAACATGGGTAAAAGTTCGTGCACAGATACTCGAATTTCTGGATGAACAAGTTTTTGCATATTGGAACAAATTTCATGAGTAATCCTACATACATTATGTACCAATGTACATGCATACTCGAATAACTACTTACAAGAACACATTATTTATAGATTTGTTTGCAGCAAGAAGTACAGATAGGGGAATGTCTCCAACATTTTCTATTTTTTGAAAAAGAAATGTAGTTGAAGCTTGAACATGGTTTAAGATATTCCACTGAGCCCTGATGGTTATAACTCCGAACAACATCTTCCTTGTTTCCTTACCTTTTTCAGAAGTTTTAGTGCGCTACAAATTTTACCACAAAATTCAATTGAATGAGATTTAAAGCTCCCGTCTGGAAGAAATGTTTCTGCAGTATGTGGATATGGAAAAGCAGCAACTAGACATCGTCGAAGCATTTTATTTATTCGTGTGCACCTCGCGGGTGGGTGCGGTATTACCTTCAATTTGATATAATGGATTCTGTTTCATGACATGTGATCCTGAATTTATTATCCAGGTGAACCAAATTGATAGTAGGTATTTCATTTTAGTAAAGATGTCTTTAGGTATTACGCTTCCTTGCCGTATGGATAACTGAATTTTTCAACCGATATTTTATTAGCGTTGACATGAAATATTTACATTCTCGCAGGAATGCAGATCCAACGACAGATATGAATGTGGTTTATGCCTGGCATGGGAAATATTAAAAGGCTTCAAACTTATACCACTCTCTTTAACATAGATTCAGTATAAACTTTACACAGATATTAAATAGACAGATGGACACATACATCAAGTTCATTTGCAGATGGTCAACGATATTGTATATATATATATATTTGTCTACGTATATAAAATGTATTTTAAAAAAAAATATGGCATATACACTTACTCCATTTAAATAACTCTAAAGAGCATGATATAAAGGAAATATTTAAACAGATTTTCTCATCACTGTGCTATACGATCTCCATCTCACTATAGTTGCGCAATTGCTGCGGGTATCTTGACCTTCCAGGCAGAAGTGACAGGATTTATTCCTTGATTTGTGTAACCCCTGAGGAAGATTTAATTCCTCATCTTCAGTGATTTGAGTGTCGTAGACTACTCTTGACTTCATGGTGATGGACTCTACAGCGTTTGGTTATCCCAGAGGATATAATTGGTTGAGCCACTTATATTTCTTAGACACATACCCATACGCGCAGCCTAATGTCGTTAAAACCTTATATTCGTTGTTTATTTCAGTCATTTTATGTAGTTATTCAGATATGTTTCAGCACATCTTACTTAAAGTACTGCGAAATTGCATTAATTACCAGAGGCGTAAAGGCTCATACACTTGTATTTGTAACTGTTCAGTTCACGCATATTCTCTGTACCGATTGCGCAGCCCACTTGCATTTCTGTAGCGATAATTACATCGCTTACATTTCCTCCTGCAAATCAGCTGCATCCCACGAATTTGTGCTTAAATACAAAAGAAATAGAAGACACAGTATCACACTTTAAATGATAATAGCACAACATTTTATCTAATTAACAACAATACCAGTCCCATTCCTGCCTACAACCATCCTGTACAGTATTGCATCTGAAAATAAACAGAAAAAACTCATCAATACACTGAGAAAAAAAAATAAGAGTTTTATTTGCAATCTATATAGGAAATTCAAAATACTAACTTCTACACGTAAATATTGCATAAATTCCTATCTTTTTAACATGTTTAAAAAAAAATATGAAGTCTTCTTATTTCGGAAGGAAAGGATACAAATTGGAGCAGTTACTATATTTGTTCAGAAATCATTCCAATTTTCTTAGAAATTATTGCTGAATGAACATAAGAATAAGTAATAGAAAACCATTCTATCCCAAATGGGAAAAATTTATACCTACTTTTGACTATTAAATTTCACCTTAAATATTGCACTGCTTTCTACTCTGAGTAGAAAATCAGCCTTTATTCTAAAGCAATTTAAACTCGTAATGTAATTCGTCTAAAATCAATTTTGATGATACACGAAAAGAATACCCGTAAATAATATGGCTCCCCCCAATATTCTCGTATCAATTTTCTCATGGAACATTTGCTCGTAAGTCAATTTGCTCGTATCAATTTTCTCGTAAAACTATTTTCTCGTAATGCCATTTTCTCGTATCAATTTTCTCGTAATGCCATTTTCTCGTATCAATCTTCTCGTAATGCCATTATCTCGTATCAATTTTCTCGTATTCTAATTTGCTCGTGTAAAATTATGTTTTGAATTAAATAGTTCGCGCGGCGCGAACGATTTAATTCAAAACATAATTTTACACGAGCAAATTAGAATACGAGAAAACTCGCGCGCGCGAACCAATTAGTTCAAAAGATAAGTTCACACGAGTTTTGGATTATTCGATGAGTATTTAATTTAAAACAGAAACAAATCATTTTATTTACATATAAGAATTTTTTAATAAAGGAAATACTTCTGATACTTAGAAAATATTTGTATTACTTAAAAACTAAATGTAGAAGCTATCGCTTTTAGATAAGTTATTACATTGTTTTTATTATAGATTTGAACAATTCGCTTAATTTTGTTGTCTAAATCTTCTCTTTTTTGCGTTTCAGTATGATTGCAATATGAATCATTCCTTTTAATATTGGAATCATTGCTATCTAGCATTCTTTCTGGCATTTCGGTTTACGCAAGGTGTCATTTATCTGTGTTCTTCGTGAAACAAGGTTGTATCTAAGTGTCGCTTAATTATTTTTCCATAAATATAAAGTCTTCAAATGTGTTTAAGATTTTATATGACTAGTGAAGCAGTGAAAAGATTTATAGTGACTTAAAATTTCTGGAAAACATCTCGTAATGCGGGAACCTGGAGCAATTGTTGCAAAATTTTATCGGTGAGTGATTTTCTTCTAACTGAGTGAAATAAAAATGCAATTAACTTTGTCCTACCTATTTGTAATATATAGAACTAATAATGAATACAAAGGAAATTGATTAAATACTTGTGCGTAAGTTCAACAAGCATTCTGATCCGTTTTTCCGTCTGTTTTTCTGCACGAAAATTGATAATTCTGTTAATCAGCCTTTATGTCCATTTAAAGAAAATGTCATAGATATATGTACGTGATTGCAAGAACGGGATAAATCCATTTTCATAATTTTTAGATATGTATGTACATATGTAGGTATATCCAAAAACAGATTGATGTGTATTTTTGTGAATATTTTTACTATGTACATACGTATTTCACATTCGTAGCTTATTTTTCTTAAATGGATTAATATATACCTAACTTAGAGATTCGAGTTTATAGTACTACAAGTTCCAATTATTACTGAAATGGAAAAAAATTTAGATGTCTACTTTTTGTATTAAAATTTTTTTATCTATTCCTTTATTTGCAGCATGTAACTGTATATTCATTCCTGATTTTAATTACAGAGCTAAAAATTCATTTCGCTCTGTTCTTTGTAAAGGAAGGTGCTGTCTACATTTTTGCTTTATTCTCGTATTAAACTCTTAAGTTTATTTAAATTCTGATAAACATTGAAAAAGTTATGTAAGGAGACTTAACATTTTTAGAAAACAGCTTGAAAAACCTGGATCACTTGTTGCAAAAGTTTATTGGTGAGTGCTTTTTTTTTATAACTGAGTGAAATGAAAAGGCAATTAACTTTGTGCTACCGATTCATAATGTACAGAACCCGTCATAAATACAAGGAAATTAATTAAATACTTGTGCGTAAGTTCAACAAACATTTCGTTCTGTTTGTCTGTCTGTTTTTCTGCACGACAATTGATAATATGTTAAGTAGAAATTTCAGGTGTAGATAAGCGATCTGAAAATTCCTGCACACCGCATTATTTATTTTTTATTGGAAAAGAAACGTTTTTCTTCAACTCACCCCCTGAGAAAAATAAATTTTAGTTTTTGGATTTGAATTTTGTGGATCCAAATGTAGATATAGATTGCACTTTAGTTTCGTTTTCATGTACAATATAGTCATGAAAACGCCACTTAAGTTCAATATGCATCTGCATTTACGTCACAGTATGTAACATTTATCATTAAATATTGAACTTATTAAGTGCATACATGTACCTACGCATATAAAAAGAGCGATAATTAAATCTAAATATTATCTTAAGAAATTACTAAATCTTTTATAGATGAGGATTTTACCACGGAGTCTTTTCTTCGCCTTGAATATGCATCAGAATTTACAAAAGAGATACTTCCCAAGGCTGGTCCGAGGGAATATTTTTGGTCCAAATTTAAGGAAACCTTCGCTGAAAAATCTATAACAACAATTTCGGGTGGCTCATCTAGTTTGCTGGCTCCATCAGATTTTGATGACTCAATTGTAATTTGGTTAAACAGGTTTTTTTAGATTCCAATAAAACGAAAATATCTTTTTAGTTGTTTTCTGAGTCACAAATGTTAATAGATTCTCCAGTTTTATTTTCTAATAAATTATTACAAAATATCGGTTCTATATCAACATCAACACATAGTGTAGCAAGTTTGTCTGTGGATGCAGAAACTAATAAAAATCTTGAAGCCTACCTTCGTTGTCCAAATGGCATTATTGTAAAAAACTGTTACGAAAGAATTGGGAGATTAGAGGACGTTCAGAGAAATCTTCTGCCTAATTTAGTTGTTTATCAAGAACTTGGTGATTGCGAGTTTCAAAAGCCCAAGATCAGTCAGCAGCGGTTCATGGAACTAAGGCAACAAATTTCTGATAGATTTCTAAATGAAAATTCGTTTGTGTATTTTACTCCTAGAAATGCAATTAAAAAGCAACCTGTTCGGGTAAACTTTGGGAGGTATTTAATTATTTAAAAGCTAAATTAATAGGCAGCAAAAGGGAAAAATTACTCATGAAGATAAACGAACCCGAAGAAGCGAACCCGATGTGAACATAAAAAAGAAGTTAGAATTTTTAGAAGAAAATTGCAATGACAAGTCGAAATTAAAGTTATATTGGATTGAAACGACAAGTTATCGACCCGGTAAATTGAAATCTGAAGCCAATTGTCAAATTCATGAATACTATGAAAAAGCTCCCATTCTTAAAACTCCCTTCGGATTGCAGTTATTAAAACTAGATTTTGATTACCAGTTTCCAGGAACGTCAAATAAACTTGCGGAAAAATTTGAGGATTTTAAAAAAAAAGATTATTAGTTACGCAGAGAAAAAGCGAAGCAAGGATTATGCTTCAATAATTAAGGAAAATTCTCCATTATCTCCATTTATTTTATTATCACACTTGGTCGCAGGATCTGCTTACATGAATAAGAGTGGCAAATGCGGAAAACGAACAAAATTAACAAAGACAGAGGTTGTAGATTCATTTTTGCTAATGATCCCTACCGTGGGCAAAATAATAGAAGAGCTGGATAAATTAAGAGGCGAACTATTAAAAGACGGAAAAACATTGCAGCCTATGATAGTGCTCGTTGGTGAGAGTTCAGGTAATGTTGTGCATATTCACTACGTTCGTTCACATTCTAATAATATACTTCCATTTTCAGCAAATATACAAGCTTCCTATGTAGTTGTCGATACCATCCAATACGAAGTAGAGACACCTTTAACTGCCATCGATTCCTGTTTCAAAATATTCTCGGCTCTTAATGCTAAATATCCAGAATAAACAAATGCAGTGTGGCACTTCATACAGAAGTATTTTTATGTATACACAATGACTGGGACACAACTTTTGCCAGCGTAAACAAACTCCGTACTGATTTACAATAGGTAACATATAATTAAAAAACACATTTTTTTTTAACTTTTGTATTCTAACGTCAATAATATTATCGACTGCTTTGTATGTCACAGACAAATGGTTGGGTGCAAAGAGTATATTGTGCACTTACGCTTATATCATAAACTAGTATCAACATTTAAATGTAAATATTAGCTGCGTTTTTTTTTTTAACTCCGTGATCTGATCCGGATCAAAGGAGATTATCGATTGACGTCGGTGTCAAAAACGGTTATAAATTTACATGGTTTTCTAAATTCATAAGAAATCATCACATTGCCATGCTTTTGTTGGGTAAAAACTTCAAAATTAGAACCAAATTTTACTCAAGTTCTATTTTGACGTTTTGTGAAGATTGAAATCATGGTAATTTGATAATTTCACTCATATGTAAAATCATGGCTACCTACAGACATTTTTTTAGCACCAAATCAACTTGAAATTTCCAATGATCCGGATAAATATAAAAAAAACGCAGCTATTGTGTTAAGCAACGTATATTTTCAAAAATGAATTCCTTTAGAAAACATATAAAAAATCATTTTGACAGTATCAATTTAGAAATAAAATCAACAAAATGTAACTTAGTTGTAAATGAAGATAAGAATGAGAAGGCTTTTTGTGACAACACATACGATACCATACGTACAGTTGACGACGAAACGGTCTCCAAATACCTTCCTCACGATTCTGCAAATAACTTTTATGATGAGTCATCGCTTCGCAATTCAATTTTTAAGCAAAATGTTGAATTAACTAGTGATTTATATAAAAACCAAAATATATGCCGGAAAGCTGTGCAAGATATATTAGGATCATTCATGAAATATCTTCAAGGTGACGCTTTAACAATTGCAGAAAAACTAATTTTTCAAAACTTAATCTCCAAATCCAACTACATTACCGATACGGGCACGTTTTTCAGTCCAATATTTACTTTATTAAGAAATTGTCTAAACGATGTTTCAACAGAGTACAAAAGACTATCTGCTTTAAGACTAAACTGTTTTTACTTCTCACCTACATCAGAAATAATAGGAAACAGAATGGATCCTATAAGAAAAAATAACAAGATCTTTCTGAAATCAACAGATGTTAAAGTTTCTATAATTTCTATTAGCAACACATTGGAAATGTTTTTTGCTCACAATGAAACATTAGATGCAGTTTTGAACTACGTTGAAACTCCTCAGAAGGAAAAGAATATAATTTCGAATATAATTCAAAGTGAATTTTGGCTAGAAAAATACAGAGACACAGAAGCATAAGTAGCCATAATATTTTGCCAATAACATTATATTTCGACGAGTTCGAAACCAACAACCCGTTGGTCTCAAGATCGGGATTACAAAGCTTAGGTGGCGTATATTTTACTTTGCCTTGTATTCCTCCAACACATAGTTCAAAATTAGAGAGTGTATTTCGATGTGCCATATTTAACAGTTTAGATAGACGTAAATTTAAAAATAATGTTTTAACCCAGTAATTAAAGAATTAGAGGATTTGGAAATAAATGGCATTGACATTTTTGGACAACAGATTTTTTTTTAAATTAGCTCTTTGTGTCGGCGATAATAAAGGAGTAAATTCTATGTTGGGGTTCACTGACTGCTTTGTTGCGAATTATTTTTGTCGTCATTGTAAATTACTGTTACGCTGCCCTTGAAGCGTAAAATGTGGTAGCTCAAGTGGAGGAGGGTGTGAGTCCAGTATGAGGACAAATTTGTATGAAATTTGGGTCATGCGGGCGCCACATGGTATTTCACAACTCCAAAAGATACCACGAAACTTTTTAATGACAAAAAAAGAAGGAAATAGAACAAGAACTTCGCAATCTCAAGTAACTAAAATTTATTAATTTAACGTGCTTCATAAATAATGCGTTAAATATTCAATAATCTAGAGTATTTCACAATAAAAAAAATAAATGCTGCACTAGGAAAAAAAACTGCACACAAAATTTTATCAAATATATATACTTAGCTCAAAACTCAGCATGAAGATCTTGTCCTCCTTATATCTAAACTTCGCTTCTCCAAAAATTCCAAAAAAAAACAGGATCTTATTTTCGCCACTCGAAAAAGAAAAAAAAACACAACTTGATCCCCTTTAACTAAAGTGAAGAGTGTCCTATCGCCACTACAGGAAGCAGTCCTCAAAAAAATATCATGGCCACAATAACCTTCAGCCCACTGAACTTCATGGCGTTTTCCATGCTAGCAGTGCCTGAGTTAGCGCCAACGATTCAATATTCAAATTTTGAATATTCTATTCATAATACCGACCAGCTCCTGGCAACAGATTAGAGTACACTTCATGCACTTAATATTTTGTTATTTTGAAGCAATTAGTAATTTGCCTACTGCTTTATGTTTATGTTGTGGGAATTACTGGACAAGATTTCATTTCAATAAACATAATTTTGAACTAAATTATATCGATTAATCTTCATGCTGAACGACCTAGTACAGTACTAGTAAAAATTATGAATATGTATATGTAAAATATTTCTATCTGGTTTTAAATTCTTAGGTCTAAGATCTAACAAAAGGTCTCTGCAAGTACCAACTACCAAATTTATAGTAACTTAAATGTGTGTATATGTATGTGTGTATTGAATGTAATCCTAGTAATTTTCTGTTTAGGGCCCTTTATACATATAACGTGTTGGTCCATTCGGCGTGAATCCGCGACTGCGTAGGTGTGTATAAGTGTGAGTGTATGTTTTTGCGCGCCTGGTGTGTAGAATTGTTTCTGATTTTGTCCTTTGTTTATCCCTGTTTCCATACTTTACTTATCCAATTTTTAATATCCAATAAAACCTAAAAGAAAAAAAAATCACCGCAGAATCAATTGATACTAGAAAAGTTGATGAACAAGACGAACACATAACATTACATAAAACTGAATGTGAAATAAAAACTGAAGAAAACATTTTGCTTTTACGAAATCGTGTCAATTACAATGAAGACTTAAATCTTAAGAATGTTAGTTTAACTGGTATTAACTCCAAGTGTGTATTCAATAAATTAGATTTTCATGCGACTGAAAATTACTCAGTTGACGTAATGCATGACTTTCTTGAGGGTATTTTAAATCTCGAAATTTGTTTAGTTTTAAAAATATTCATTTGTATTGATAAATATTTCACAATAAGTATTCTTAATAATAGATTTTATGCCTTTAATTTCGGAAATAACGAAAATATTAACATTCCACCCGAAATAATGGAGGAACACTTAAAATTACAAAAACTAAGGTTTTCTGCTGCTGAGATCTGATGTTTTGCTAGATTTTTACCTATTATAATTGCAGAATTTATTCCAGTCAACAATGAATTTTGGAATGTTTTCATAATACTACGCGAAATTCTGGATTTAGTTCTTTTAAAAAAGGTTAGTGAAAATACTGTCACAGTTTTAAAACACTTCGTTACTCAGCATCATCAACTTTTTCAAAAAGTATTCGACATTCCTCTAAAGCCTAAACATCATTTTATTCTTCATTACAGTCGCATTATGAAAAATATTGGGCCGCTTGTAAATATTTGGTCTATGAGATTCGAGGCAAAACATCGAATATTAAAACAAATTGCTACATCCACGACATCTCGCAAGAATATATGCCATACCATTTGTTAACGCTATTGTCTTCGTGAAAGCTTTGTTGTTGCATCGAATAAGTTTCAAATTATTAAAACATTTGGCAAGAGAGTATATCCTAACCTATTAGAATTTGGCCAACATAATTGCAAAAACTTTTAATGTTATTCTTATGCAGAGATTAACGGATTGAAATTTAAGCCAGGTGACATTATTGAAATCGGAAGCGATGACTTATATCCCAGATATGCCGAAATTGTTGTTGTTGCAAGAAGTTTAGATCATATTTTATATTTTGGAGTAAATATTTTAAAAACTTTGTATTTTGATTTCCATTGGTATTCTCCCGCTGTTAAATATACGAACAAATTTAATTTCATTAAGTTCGATAATTCATTACTTACTACAAATATCTTTACTACGAATAGAGTAAGAAATAACCTTTTTGTCTGTTAAATAGGTACTTATGTATATAACTGGAGGATTGTGTTGTTTTTCTTATATATAAGTATGTCATCATATTAATACTATAATCAGAGTGCTGTAGGGAAACACGGGTGTCTTGATGCGTCGAAGATAGTTTGCCATTTGTACAGATCTCCGAACTCTCTCCATCCTTCTCTTACTCTGGAATCAAAGTGCCTTAAAGTTAAAATTTTTGAATTTTCCAACTTCATTTCCCAAGTAAAATATTTTTCTTCAAAAAATTTGATTTTTTACGCAATCATGACTAAATTGAAACATTTACAAACATTTACGAAGGAGTTACTTCAGTTTTGTTTTAAATACATAATCTATCGATAATCGCTTAAAAACTTATTTTAGCATTTTTAACATTTGGCTTGGATAAAAAAAAACGAATAACTCATAACTTGTTAAAGATGAGGTCTTAATAATTTTAAATAGAATACACAAAGAAGGTGCTGATAACGCTTTAATATGGGTAAAGAATTCTTCCTATAAAATAATCCAATATAGTTCAACCGCGTTTTTTCCGTACACTATAATATTTTCCCATTTCTTACCAAGCATTTTCTTGCTAGGATAGACTACATATCCAGTTTTCCTTGGAGTACCCCGAATATATTTCTATAGCACTCTATATATAATTTATAGGTATGTATGTATACTATGAATAAGGTTTTTGTTTTATTTCGATAAATAAGTAAGAAAAACTTGTGCGTTGAAGGTAATGACTTTTATTTTAATAAAGTTCTATGAAATTTATTTTATTGTTTATTAGAACAAAAAAAAAATGGAAATATTCCTATTACAATAAAATTTCAATTATTGCAGAATATTGAAATATAACCACATTATATACTAAATAATCCTAAAAATTCTAAGAAAGTCTTCCTGAAATATACGCAATATTTTCAAAAATATAGGAAATTCTCCTAAAATATGTTTGTGATAACTCCAACTTATAGTTTCAAATTCTTCTAAAATTTTTGGAAATGTTTCCTATAGAGAAAAGCCTGTATTCCATTATCAAATACTAAATAATCCTAAAAATTCAAAGAAATTTTTGCTGAAGTAGAGCAATATTTCCAAAACAATATAGGAAATTCTCCTAAGATTTGTTTGTGATAACTCCAATTTATAGTTTCAAATTCTTCTAAAATTTTTGGAAATGTTTCCTTCTAGGGATTATTTTGATAACAAAGCTTGGTATAAATTCTTGGAGCGATTACAATAACAATCTGTTATTTACAATTGTGAGTGAGGGTGTGAAGGTAGCACTCGTGGAAAAACTGCGTGGGTTCACAATCAACTCTTTCGTGTATTTTACAACGCCCAGGAGCAAGGAACCAAATTCTCTTGTAATTAATTTCGGTGGTAATTACGATATGTAATTCATTATGGGCACAAATCGCCTTCTGAATCAGATTGCTTAATGACAGATTTATCGTGCTTCGGATATCTTTCAATGTCAGCGATGTCAGGCTTTCGGACAAATTGCGAGAAATTGCGCAGACGACTACCGTTTTTTGAAGTGCAAAAATGACCACTTTTCAGGAGATTGTGAGCGGAAAAACGAGAAGCAAGGTGCCGCATTCTGTGTCAACTGTAAAGCGGAAGGACATCCAATCAGCTATAGAAGCTGCCCGTTCAAGGAGGACATACAACAACACGCTGAGATGAATGAGGAACGTCGCCAACAAGAAGATTTAATGAAGGAAGTCACAAGGAACTACATGCAACCAGGTAAATCTTTCGTTAAGGTAATCTCTAAAAACACTTTTAATAAGAATAATTCTTTGTAATCCACAGCCCCCAAACCACAAGCAACACCTAGGCAGCACCCAGAAAGCTTAGAGTGTCAGGAGTTGACGACTTCTGCACCAAAGACTCAAAGTCCCTGTTTTGCTGCGAACTTTTTGCCCTTATGGGCAAAATTAATAATTTCCTTCCATCTCGGAAAAACAAGCAACTTACCTTCAATTTGAATTCTAACTATGACTAGGCAATTAAGTAAGCTGAAAATTATGTCCCTTAACTGCAATTCGCTGGAAAACATCCCACAAGAGCAGCACTAAACTTTCTCCTTATTGAGCATAAACCCACGTTTCCTCTCTGAAACTCTCTCCTCGCTGAGAAAGATAAGTTGTCTTTTGAACACTGCAGCCTCGTCCGCCAGGAGAAATCTGAGTCTACCCTAGACACTGCCCTTTTCAGTAAGGAAAACCTTCAATTTGGAGAGGTGAAAATAAGTAACCTTTCCAAAATGGAATGCACTGCTGTCAAGTTAAAACTTGAAAACAACGAGCCTCCTCTCTTCGCGCGATCTGGGCCAATTCTTTTCTTATTCATTGCAACCTGAAATTTAGTAAATCTATCCCAATTCTCAAATTACTTCTGCCCAAACGTATAGCTGTATCTGATCACTTGACAGTTGAACCCACAGTCACTCCTAGCGTCCCTCAAGCCTCAACTTCAGTCAAAGACGTTCACTGGCAAAATTGCAAGAGAGGCTCTCTCAATTCCTTGCAGGAAACCTTCCTGACTCGCAACGGAATCTCAGGAACTTGGAAATTGACTTCCACATTGACTTCCTCAACAACGCCATTGAAGGGAATATCGCCTTCTCTTCCAGTATATTACCGAGTAAACACAACAAATACAAAAATCTCAAGCCCCAACTGCCAAAAATATACAAATTTAGGTACGTACTTCGGAAAATACTTAACCGTTTTTTCAGATAACTAGTAATAGCCACAACCCAGCCTACAGAGCAGTGTTGTCACAAAATAATTGCTTGTCAGCAATTATTGTCGAACAAATGAAAATGTTTCTCGATAAAGATTTCAGGAAGAAACTGGCTACCATTCAACCCGGTCCACACAGGACATAAATAGGGTTTGAAAGAGATAGGCTAAACACCCAAGAACCATATTGAGCAGCTCGAATACTTGTAACCTTCCCAAAGAAAAGTGCAACCATATCGCGGAATATTTCCAATCCACTTTCAGAGACAACTCGTCTCTAGGCTATGTAAATTTCAGCACCAGTGTAGCCTCGACTGTTGAGGACTTCATTCCCCAGGCAATCAGCTCGCGCCCCAATATCTTTAACTACACAAATACATCCTTAAGTCCGGACGACTTAGGTATATTTTCAAACCCTGCTCCGCCGACCCGGATAATATTTCCAGCAAAGTTATTAAAAACTACCCACCTGTCGCCATAGAATTTCTGACAATTATTTTCCCTCAATAATTCATATTTCCCTGATGTCTGAAAAACCGCACTTATAGTGCTTTGCTCTATTTATTCGCGGATTCCACGAACGCTCTTAACAAAAAGGAGGACACAGTAGGCTGGTTCCTTGATGTAGAGAAAGCATTTGACTCAGTTTGGATAAACGGTCTAATTTTCAGAATCATAAATCTGGAATTCCAGCCTTATCACACCCATGGTTATTCATAGCTCTCTTTCATCCCGGAATTTCTACATAGAGCTCGATAATGCCAAGTTTCAGGCAACATCAGTCAGTGCTGCTGTCCCCCCCAGGTTCGGTCCTTGGACCAAGTCTCTTCAATTTTTTTACCTATGGTCAGCCTTTCAACGTCTCAAACTCCACCACACTTCTCTATGCTGATGACTTTCTTAACTACGCCCACTCTATGTCAGCCAACTTCGCTGCTACCAAAGTGGCGCGGCATGTTCTCAAATTCGACGAGGTCTACAGAAAGTGGGGCTTTCAGCCTCCAAAGAACACCAAATATCTTGGTGTCTCTTTCAATAGTCTGTTGAAATTCAACAATCACGCCACACTGATCATGATGAAAGCTAACTACGCGTACTCCCTACACATCTCTATTATCAGAAGGAGAAATGGTCTCCGGAAAGATACAAAGCTGCTGATATATAAACAGCTTATCCGCGCAATTATTTGCTATTGCTTCCCTATCAGGCATACAATTTCGCCTTCCTATATGAAGCAAATTAGCACCCTCGAAAAGATGGCCCTACGGAACTGCACAGGAGCCCCACGAACGCTACTTTCACAAACATTTTTGTACAACAGGGCAAACATAACTCCAATCGACGACAACCTCCCAACTCTCGTGGTGAAAAAACTTGAAAAGAACTTTCGACATCCAAACCCCTTCATTGGTCAGCTTTCAAAGCCAATTCAGGTTGAAAAAATCCGCTATTTATCACCTCTTCACCTTATTCACTTTATTACCGGGGCGAAAGATTTCCTTTCTTCACTAGCATAGGAAGTCACCATCGTGGATAGGACACCATCTTGGCGCTGTTCGTTCGTCGTGGGATTTATCAACGCTAGACAATTCAGAGTAATTTCTAATATGCCACAACCGTCCACTCAAATTGAAAATCCAATTTCATTATATCCACTCCCCCAAAATTGTTATACAACAAACAAGAGTACAGCTTCCGCGATAACCTGTAATAATTATCCTTCAACAAGTAATCTAAAGTTAATAGTTATTCGAACAACGAAAGTGTATATAGTGTATAAAGAAGTGGAACCAAAATAAAAGTCTGTACGTAAATTACCTATTCAAATGTCCCGGGATATGGGTTCGGATTAAAACTCGTCATAACTCGTTTTGTTTCGTTAATCGCGTGTGATTTGAAGGATCACACATTCCTATTTCAAAATTTACTGTGAAAACATCCTCCACCAGAATTTAATCTGAGTTTCTTCTCCTTATGCAAAAATCTAATTTTGCTTTCGTCATATAGAAATTTATTTCTATAAGCGAAGAAATCTCTTTGAAAATCTCAAAGTCCCAAAAATTCACCTAAGCAGCAATTTCATTCTGCTAGAGAAATTTATTTCCGCTTTCACTAATGCAGATTACACATTGCTGCGTATACGCATTCCATTAGACGAAGAAAACGATATTGCCAAGTAATGTCACCTAAATTTACTTCCTCGAGGAAGGTGGCACATCGGCTGATCAACAATAATATGAAGAAAAGGCTATCGCACCATTTGAAACCGCAGGATAGCATTTATTTCTACCCGTTCTCTCTCAAGGATTGATGCTGAGAAAACTGTACGGTATAATAAAAATAATACAAATCGTATGTTCAACACTTCATTACATACCGATAATGAAAATATAGAACAGATGTCATAAATCACTTTCATTTGAAATATCGAAACTGCATGCACATTAACTACCCAAGTCGCTGAATGATAAGTGACCCCTAGCAAAGTATCGCCATACCCTGCAATGATTAATGGCAACACGAGCCATCTCCAGCGAATTCAGCAGAATGGGGCAACTAGTTGCTTCCGGCTTCCAACGGAAATTCCAACACCACTGGCTTAAATAGGATGTTTACTAATGTTGTCCCACTGAAAATTGATGCAATTAAGTCTGGGAATGCAACTCAGGACTAATTTAATTCCCACAGCTAAACTTCACCTATAGTGTCCTTTCACTTTGTGCGGCAGTTCGATTTGTGGTCCATTTAGTGCTGTTGAATGAGGAACTTCTACGGTCGACGGGGCGATGCGTTTCGATGGGACATACAAATAGTGTCAAATGATAAAAGGCAGTTTGGGTGATTCGGCTTGCAATTCTGGTGTTCCTGGAATTATTGAAGTAGTCAAACATTTAACCACTTACATAATTCGCTTTATTCATTACTTAAGGGGTAGAGCTTTTATATATTTTTGCGTTATGGTGGGAAGAAGTGGACTGTTTAGATAATGTAAAAGAAACAAAATCTAAGAATGCAAGACTACATAAAATTAAAACATATTAGAACACAATGAAGGGAGAGAAAAATGTTAGTCACATTTATTTGAAAATGTGATATTCAATGTTAGAAATGTAATGACATATGAGGAGTGCCTTATCAAAAGGAGATATCTACGTCCTAATCGGTTTCTCAGAAAATCGAAAAAAACTGACTTTAGCAATATCAAGAGCTTTACAGAATAATAGTAGAAATATATAGAACGGATATAATAACTTTTATAGAATATATTATTTTGAAAAAAATTTGACTATCACTAGTTGAGCATAACTCAATCTTGAGCGGACTCACTGCTTGAGTGGACACATCATTTGAGCGGACTCAAATCATATTTTAAATAACATAAGGAGAATTTGATTTAATTAAAATTGAAACTCAAACTGAAATTTCAATCAAGTAAGAAAAGCTCACAAAAAAGTCATTCATTATATTATATTAATTTAGCTTTTGCTAATTTTCTTAGGCAACATTTCTCTACCTCTCAATATAATGTACAAATTCAACAAATTGTAAAACCGCTAAGGAAAATACTTAAAATGTTATAATTCAATTTAAGGAAATTGTATTTACATTTTTAAATAGAATCAGCGTCTTACTTTATATTTTTTCCATTGATATGTAGCATCAGTTGTATTTCAAAATGTTCGTCATTTAGACGACATCTATTAAGAGTTAAAGTTAGTTTTCCTATGCTTAATAATCTTTCTACCGAAACAGTTCTAGGCAGTGCTGTGTTGTATTCGGTGAAAAGACTTTTTATCACCGAAAAACGTTTGCTCTCAAATCCGCTCGAGGTTTTGTCTCCGGAAAAATTATACTCCAAGAACAATTTCCGACCCTCCATTGAATTTTGGTCATCTTTACAATCGGAATCCCAAAATGGCGTAGCGTAGAAGAAATATTGACTAAGAAAATTAGCAAAAGCTAAATTAGTATAATATAATACTACAGTATAATGAATGATGTTTTTGTGAGTTTTTCTTATTTGATTGAAATTTCAGTTTCAATTTAAATTAAATCAGATTCTCCTTATGTTAGTTAAGACATGATTTGAGTCCGCTCAATTCAAATAATGAGTGCACTCAAGCAGTGAGTACGCTCAAGATTGAGTCCGCTCATCCAGTGAGTTCGCTCAAGTTTCGAGCGATAAACCACCGCACAAGTGTTGAGCTGACTTAAGTCCTGAGCTAAGCGCTAATTTACAATCCTGGAGTAAGTAATCCAAACTCTTCTTTTAAAAGAGTTATTCTTTTTATTCCATCCAATTTCCAATAAAATGTCTCCAATGTTCGCCCAGTATTTTTTTATTATATTATTAAGCCAGGCTCAGGGAATACCCTATGATACAAATCACAACATGGCAGGAAGGAGATTAGGAAAGGTTTAGGGGATATGAGGAGAGTGACGGAGGTGTCGATGTATGTCGTCCTTAAACTTCCGCTGATTGTATGCTGGAGGAAAAACAGAAGATGGTAAGCTGTTCCACATTCGCACTATTCGGGATAAAAAAGCATCACGGAATTTTACTGTACGGCCGAAAGTAATTTGAGGAGTTAAAGGATGTGCGCGGTTTGCAGCGCGAGTATTGCGTGCAGAAATCATTCTACAAGGGATTAGACTAGATTTTTCATCAGAACATTGACCATGCATGTAGCGATAAAGGAGCGAACGGCATCCAGCATTGCGGCGGTGTTCGAGTGAGTCGATACGAGAAGTTATTGCCAATGAACTTGAAAGCTCCCTTTTGGACAATATCCAATGAAGCTAAGTCTGTGCGACCAGCCCCAGCCCATACATGGCAGTTGTATTCCATTCTAGGTCTAATGTAGGACTTGTAGGGGAGCGCTAGATTTGACGGGCTGAAATATTTCTTACACCTTTTCAGAAATCCAAGATATTTCGATGCTTCTTTGGCAAAAGTTAATATGTGATCTGTCCAGTTTAACTTACTGGAAATATTAATGCCAAGAATGCTTAGTGACGGTGGATCCGAAATGAATGCTCCATCAAAAGAAACGGGTGTGGTTAAGTTATGATCTTGTTTTAATGAGATGAGACGGCTTTGGGTTTTAGATGCATTGAATTCGACGCGATTCGCTTTGCCCCAAGTGAGGATATTGCTAAGATCGTTGTTCAATGATCTAATCATGCAATCTCGTTTAACACATGCGGTATTCACTCTGGAGTCCGCACGAGTGTCAAAGGAGTAAGCGAAACAAGAGTACTGTCATCTGCGAGACTATGGATGGGATTGAGAGTAAGGGAAAGCAGATCATTAATGAAAATTAAAAAAAGATTTGGAGAGATAACAGAACCTTGAGGCACACCGGCATTTTTGGGATGCGGTTCAGATGTAACACAATCTAATACAACACGTATTTGGCGACTAGATAGCAAACTTTCAATCCATAATAGAACAGGAGGAGAGGGACCAAGTGCTTTAAGTTTGGCTAAAACGGCTGGATACCTGACTCTATCAAAGGCCTTTGAAATATCTAGGGCAACGATTTTAGACTCACCAAATATCTGAAGACTGCGGTTCCACCGTTCCGTAAGAAAGGTCAGTAAGTCTCCAGATAAGCGTCCAGCTCGGAAGCCATGTTGGCGATCGTTGATGAGATGATTAGTTTATAGATACTTCATTAATTTTGAGTTAATGATAGATTCAAAAATCTTTGAAAGAATCGAAGTGATCACAATCGGTCGATAATTTGAGGGATCGCGGCCCTCTCCTTTCTTGGGAATTGGCTGAAAGTGAGCTAGTTTCCAAGCAGTTGGAAATTTTCCTGTCGAATAAGACAAGTAGAATAGTTTGCGCAGGGGTTTAGCCAAGGATGAGGCACAGCTTTTAATTAACAGGGGCGAAAAACCATCAGGACTTGCGGCTTGGGAGACGTTGATCCCCTTAAGGACCCTGAGCACATCCCTCGTACGAACGTATATTGGCTCTTGGACACATTCACACGGGCGATGCAAAACATGTGTTTGTGAAGTGGGCGGAAGACAAGAATTGGAAGCGAATCTAGCAGCTAAAATATTAGCTTTATCCAGGGAGTCAACAATCACTTCACCATTATTAAGTAGTGAAGGTATAGAGGAACTGGTGAAGTTGTTCTTGATGGTTTTGACCAGGGACCAGAAGCCTTTGCTACCTTTGTGGCTTGCCAAGATTCTTTGTCTGATATTGGTATTTTCAAATTGTCATGTTTTTTAAAAATGCCGTATTATCAGTGTTGTGTGGTTATTTCAGTATGTTTTCCAATTTGTTTCTCTAGCCGGCTAAAAACTCGGTCCTATGTCCTCTTACTGGGAAAAACAATGTAATATCATTAAGGTGTTGCGGAGAGTCATTTAAAAGATAGAATAAAGGCATGCGCAAAATATGGGTATATTTATTTACGCCGTCCCACCCATCGCAGAACGGTCTTAGATGATATATGTCAGCTTCGAATGTCAATCTCTTCAAAAAGTCCTTCACAGCAGATCCGAGTTCAGAAGTTGCATATGTTCAGCTGTCTTGCGTAAAAAGCATTCTGTATAGGCGCCTGTGACAGTGCTTGAACTTGCTGTAAATCAAAACACACAGCTTTTCTATTAGAACATACATTTCTTAAGTGGTCTTGAAATGCATTAGCACGGAGCTCTGACCTCTTTTATTAGGAGTTGCTTTTTAGAATTATCACCTTAATTTTTTTATTTTATTTGGCCATAACACACAAACGTCGCAAGCAACTGGGGGCGGAGAGGAAAACCCTATATTAAATTCCCCTACAAAAATCTTGTAAAACTTGGTTTTCTAATCATCAACTTATCCGAAGTCGAGTTGTTATACATTTACCACAATTTTTTTGCATTTAAATCTGATGTTAAAAAATTTCCGGAAGGTAGCACAAAATGGATCTTTGTGAGCAAATCTGTAGATTTAAAAAGGTAAGTACGATACTATGAACTAATTTACTGGTAGATGTGAAAAACTGTACATACGATTTCCGATTGTTTCGTTTATTCGTTTATTGCGCTTCCCATCTTTGTTCCGCCACTATTCAATTCTCTTACAGTTCTTTCGCCCACAATAAGTTATCGTCGGACACTGACTGATAATGCTAGGTCGGTGTTCGGAAATCTATTGATACGATATACCAAGCATTGGTTGTGTCACGCCATGACTAAAGCAGGAACTATTTTGATGAGTCTTGTAACTGAGTTTATATATCCCTTTTTGAAAGAAAATTTAATTCGACTATGGAAATCGTACTGTAAATATCCCTTTTTGAAATGAAACCAAAGTAACATTAATAATGTCATATTTTTTTATGTAAATATCTCCTATTAATCAGAACACGTGTTTTCAAGTATTCTTGAGTTTCCGACTATAGTATATAATCTCATAACTTAAATTAAAACAAAAATTAAAATTGTAAATATCCCTTTTTGAAAAGACACTCCTCATATTATCCAGCTATAAAAGACAATTTAGTTTAATTTTTAAAATATTTTGGAAGAAAAGGCACACTTAAGCTAATACTTTTAACACTGGAACACTAAACCATTTTAATATTCACTTACTGTTAAGCCTGACTAAATATTACTCACATACAAAATATATATAAACAAAAGAGTTGAAATAATTTAGTACAATAACACAAAAGTGAATAATACAGCATTTCATTAATAAGGTAAGTGTATAACATAATAAGAATGTAAGGATTAATGATCTGATGATTTGAACAGTAAGGATAGTTAGAAATGAAAATAATCACATTTTTACATTTTTCGTCATGAATTGACTATATACCACAACTTCAGTCTTACAAAGCATGTTATTACAGTATGAGCAACGATCTGGGATTTTTGGAGATCTCCGATCAGTGAGAAATACTACAACCTTTGTCTTTGTGGTTTATTCAATTTTCTCCACGTTTCGAATCCGAGTTTTTGAGAACTTTTCACGGGGGTCTGTGGAATTCCATTGTTTACATTTATGTAATAAATAGAGGACACGAGTAATTAAGTTAACATAAAAAACAAAGACGTTATAAAATTACAAGCGTATAGACTAGAAATATACTGAGCTGCATCAGCGGTTTTTATTGTTATGTTGGCTGTGTTGTCGTGTTTTTTGGTGTGTGTGCTTGTTGGTTTGTGTGAATGATGTTATTACCCAGCAGGAAATGGAAGCGCTCGAAAAGGAATGCAAAAGCGCTGCTTTGGAAGCTCGCAGCGCTTCCCCGCCGTATCGTTGTTCATATCGTTTTAACGTGAGCATGTCCGCAAATAGAAGCGCTCAAGTGCAGATTCTTGGGAAGCGTAATAATCCTTGTGTATAATTTCTGTACCTAGTCTGATGTTAATTAAGGGTTTTCTACTGATATAAATGTGACGCCCTTCTTGTGGCTTAGATTATGGACTCTGTTGGAAAACGTCTGTGCTGTGTTGATTATTATTGAAAGTGAGTGGTTAGAATAATAATTAATCATGCTGATTGTGCTGCAAGGTTTATATTACCAATCCGTAATGATCTTTTGGTCTTCTGTCCTAATGATATATATGTCCAGAAATGGTATTTTGTTGTAGTTTTCTATTTCTAAAGTGAATTTTAAAATGTCAATATTGTTGAAATTGTGTAGTAGATAATGTATGTGTTGTCCAGGATAATGTCATTCCAGGGCCGTAGCTAGGAGAGGGCATAGGAGGCAATGCCCTACCTTAAAACAACAGTGCCATACCTTAAAAGTTACCAACTTAGTCCGTATTCTGCGGCGACTTTACATCTTAAAAGTCGTAGCGGTGAGACTGTATGATCCCACTTCTTACTGCCTTGAATGACAGTAAGACAATTGGTCGACTACTTGAACAAATTTGGTCAGGACATTTAGCTGTTGCAAGAGTCGTATATGAAAATCATTTGTCAAATTGTTGACATGTTAAACATGGAAGTTCGATTGTCAAAGATAGTAGCAAAACAAAATTATATGTTCTGCAACCGGCTGCTGCGGCTTTACATGGTCGAAGTACGGTATAGATAATAAAATATGTCCAGGAAGAAATTGAGGTCAGAAGAAATGTATGAGACGAGATAATTTTGAAATACCAAAGTATAGAAAAGAATCGCAAAATAGTTCCCAGAAAAGAAAGGATAAGTAAAGGCAAAACATCGGGAGGGTTAGAGCCGTATGGTCCATCATCTTCTCGTCAAAACACTGCAGGCATAGTTTAAACTCCGCCATTTAAAGCGGAATATTATAAAACTGTGTACATAGAAACATCTGAGATTAAAAGAAGATTTGCAGGCAATGAGCATCTACTAGATTCAATTTTGTGCCTTGATGAGTTGTACAAAGTTTATGTCTGTTCAACATTTAAGTATAGTATAATTGCTGCGGGGTTATTAATAAGAAAACTAAAAATCTGTAATTGTAATTATTTTTCAGGTATTTAAATTTCTTCCAAAGAAGAATCTTTTGAATGAGCTCTATACCGACGAATGGAATTCTTTAGAGATAGGTATGTACTATTTGCATCAGTTGCAACAGCCGGATGTAGTACTGCTTCGTGCGAATCTGCCTTTTTGGGATTAATTGCTATCAATTAGCCTGAAAGAATGTCAATGGCTCACGATATGATGGCAGGTTTGGTGTTTCTTGTATTTGAATGGAAAAGAACAGAGAAAATAGATATTGACCAAGTGCTACGAAAATTCCACAATATGGTAAATCGGAGAATGCAATTATATTGAACATTTTTAACATGTTGTGTTTCTTGTTTGGTCCATTTATTTCTTCTTATTGTAAGCACCTGTTTTAGTTTCTCTATAAAAAAAACTGTAATAAAACTAGCGTTCTAGAAACTTATTTTTTCAAAAAGATGTCTCTTCACCTGAACCGATGTATCCCAAATACACCGACAGTTTGTCCCGTACTTCAAATTTCTGATGGCCTACCTTTAATTTGGTTCTAGCTACTGGCCTGTGTCATCCACGTATGGCTTGATGAATGTGGGCTTGTGTGTGCTGTTAGTATGGACCTCATTATTAACATGGTAAGGGCAAAGTCTGCTAAGATTACTGATAAATGGTTTCCCATGGCCAATACACATTTTGATTATATAATTGCTTGTTATATGAAACGTAGTTACAATCAACAACGTAAAACTTTATGATTTCCATGAAAAGTTCCTTGTCAATGAGATTCACGTTTCCTATTAAATGCTATTTATCATTGATAACTAATTGAGAGCTAATTATGTGTCCACATTTGTATATAACGATACTACGTCTAATGACATTAGAATTTCATTAGAATTTATCTATATGTCGTCAAGAAACTATTTAGCCTGTTGGAATCTTTTATGTTCTTCATATAACTTTAACATGTAGTCCTGTCGTGAAAACTTCTTGTTTGAAGTCTTAAATTATTATGATGAAAATGATCTAGCTATTAATTGTATATCGTAAAATACACACATCGGCCGTTATCTACAGCACCCTTCGTAGAATTGTAGGTTTCAATTATTGTCGGCTTATTTGTATACTTATATATTGTACCATATGAATGCATGCTTGATATCAGAGTTACCATTTTATTTTTTTTATTTTTTATTTTTTATTTTTTATCATAAGCAAACATCGGCGTATTCACTCTGCGGTTTCTTTTTTTTTTCAATAAGCTCCACCGGAAGCTCACGCTTATTTTGTCGTATAGTATACCAACCACTGTAAACTTATATGGCGGTCCCAATAATCTTGTAACCAGTGGATAACTGGCGAATCAATTGTCCATTGTAATATTTCTATTGGTTCTGAAACTAATAAGCTGCTCGTCTATATACACATAAGAACTGGGTTTGTTGTTAGTTTTACAATTATCAATCAGTTTCTCTCGAAGTAGTTGATCAATAAATTAAATCGCACCTTTCTCATAGTGGTGTGATATCTACTTCCGCAATAATTTGAGTCGAAGGGAACTTTGGAAGATATGTGATTGTCCTTCTTAACAGCCGCTAAAATCAAAATTCCAAACAGCGCTTTTCGCTCTTTGACATCAACGGTAACTTCACAGACAGTTGGGTTATGGTCCTTTGCCGGATGATTTCTTCATATGTGTGTAGAAAAATTTGGTTTATTATATCATCGATAAAAAATAGCATAAAAGCCTCTAATGGAATTGTTGCATTTTCTACTAACCAAGTGGGGGCTGGTGTAATATATCCCAGGTTTCTCTGTGCAGTTTGTGATTGCTCTTGAAGAAACTTTGTTTTCCACTGGTATCCATTCTTTCTCAGAAGTACGTATTATTTTGAATAATGATAATATCGCAATCGGACAAATAGATGTTTACCAATAGATTTGAAGATATTGGCGCAGCATTAATACCATGCTAGAAATCAGAAATTTCTCTTCTGAACCTTATGGACTTGGTAGAGTTTGAGCTACCAGGTACGTTTTCAGGCACCCACAAACGTATTAAAGTATCCTCTAAGGCTTCTTCTTCTATGTCAGGCTGCAAGGATGGGTCGTCATAGTAATCATCGGCAGAAAAACTACTTCCGGTATCACTCATACTTAAAAGAGCATCCTTTTCGTCGATATTCTTGAAAACGTATTTTTTCATTGATCAGAGCTCGATTTGTGCTTCAGAAAATGTAGCTATATGTACAATAAAGAAAATTCCTATATATCTATCATGAGTAAAAATGACTTTCACAATTTTATCTTCTAATACTACAATGAATAAAATTGCTTCCACAATTTCAGCTTTTAATACTCACAATGAGCAAATTTTAATCACCCAGTTTTAACCCTTGTGGGCAGACGAGAAAAATCATCGCAATGGGCACACCCATGGTACCTGGGTACCTGATACATTTTCTTTGGAAAATTTATTATTATTGCGTTCACATAATTATTTTTCCGTATCTATTCATTTTAAACATGTTTCTTACTAATAATAACCTGGTATTTGTGTTTATAATCCAAAAAGGCAAATATATTTTTAATTCTTTCTGTCGTTTATGGAGGACAGGTAAGGATGACTAAGATTCTATGACCTACAAGAAAGGATATGCTCAGCGTGGTCGATAATATTCTCTGATTTACTGTATTTCGTGTCTTTTCCATTCTCAGGAATGGACTATGAAAACCTGCAAAACCGAAAACCCAAAACCGATACGAATAAAATGCCACGAATGTGTTTTTGTTGAGTTAGTGCGGCATAATACGTGAGAAAGTTTAAATTATACGTGGAAATTTCCTTCTAAAGTGCATCATATTTATGGAAATTCCTATTAATTCTTTTACCTCTTCCATATAAAATTGATTTTCATACCTATTGCAAGAAGAACACTCATCATATCCCTCCCACCTCCAGCAGGGAATATACTATAAATAGTATAATACTGGACTACGAACAACATAGATGTATAAACATCTAAGAAATTTAATTGTGAAAGAATCTTTGAATTTTTGTTTTAATTTTCGGTAAGTATTTCTGTTGTTAATTTATTGAGTTGCTTTAGCGCACAAAATAAAAGTCTAATTATTTTTTACAGTGCAGAATGGATATTTCAAAGGCTACATTCAATGTAACGTCGTACGAAGAGCAGCAAGAGTACGTTAGAAATGCTAGATTGTTAGATTCTAAAGCAGACGAAGTTGGAGAAACTTCTACGTCTTTTCTTGAACTTGATAGTGATGAAACCAGTGATGAAGGCTGGCTTCCTCTCCCGACCATGAACCGAAATCGCAATCCTGAAGAATCAGATATTAACGATGTATATTCAAATGATTTACGAATTGAATGCAGTGAGAAAACCGACGAAGATAACGAAATGTATGCTGAATCCGGAGAGGAAGCTGAAGATGACGTTGCCCATATTTTGCATGGTAAAGATAAAACTAGATGGAAGTGCAGTCCTTCCCAAAATGCAAGAATGTCGAGGCATAATATCCTCCGTCATAGATTCCAGCCCGATCAAATCAAACTTTATCAATACCTGATACTTTCAAGTGTTTTCTTGACAGTAACATGTGTGATATAATTATTCGGGAAACAAATCGCAAGGCAAGATCTGTCCATGCTGCTCAAAATGTTGAAAATCCAGAAAATAAAAAAAACTCGGAAAGAATTGACGGTAGAAGAATTTAACGCGTACTTGGGAATATTAATTACGGCTGGAGTTCATCATTCGAACAGTGTACACACAAGGTAGCTATGGAAGTCAGATGTGTATCCGATCTACAGAGCCCATGGGTATCAATCGGTTCAAAGTTATTACCAGAACAAACGAATAAAGGACGATAAGACAGCCGCAATCTCGGATTTATTTATAATGTTGAACGCTATTTTGGCTTCTCAATATGGACTGCACGGACTGCATAACAATTGATGAACAGTTGTTTCCATTCCGCGGTCGCACTAAGTTCACCCATATGCCGTCCAAACCTTCCAAATATGGCATAAGGTTTGGTGGGCTTGTGATGCCAAAAATTCATATCCATTGCAATTCCAAATCTATACAGGAAAGACGGGTACAACCCGTGAAATCAATCAAGGAGAACGTGTGGTGAGAGATTTTGTTTGTGGTTTAAGGGTACTGGTCGAAATATTGTTACTTACAGTTTCTTACACTGAAGAAAAACAAAGGTTCATTCCACCGCAGATGCTGCCATCTAAAACACGTGAAGTACATTCCATCATCTTTGGATTCAATGACAACATAATTATATGTTCCTACGTTCCAAGAAAATACAAAGCGGTCGTTATGTTGTCTACGATGCACCGCACTGATGAAGTATCAGATGCACTCAAAAAACCTGAGATAATTGAATACTATAATAGGACGAAAAGTGGAGTAAATACAATGGATAAGATGCTGGCCACCTATTCTACTAAGCAAAGAACCCTGCGGTGGCCATTGGCTTACTTCTGCACAATATCTTAGATGTAGCAGCGCTGGCTGTATACATTGTTTTTATGTAAAATAACCCAGGATGCAACAAATCAACAACTGATTCCCGGCGATCTTTTATGAGAGAATTGGGGAACCAACTGGCAACAAAACGCGCGAGTGAGAGTGTTAAAAACGATATGTGATACTTTTGTTTTTTAGAACTTAATGAAAAATATTTTCCGGTGGAGGAATGAATTAGCTGAGTCTGCGTCTGGGATTTTTAATGAACCTTTTGATTAGATGAAAAAAAGGGTGAATCTTGTGTGGACGTGACCTACATATATATATACGTAAGTATAAATAGTAAAAAAAATACAATATTTATTAATATTGGATTTCTAGCCCCCTCCAGAAGAGAGCCCCCCCCCACCACCTAAAAGATATTTTTTTAAAGATACTTTAATATTACTACATAGAATATCAAGAATTTGTGAGTGTTCAGCTGTTACTTTAGGTGAATTTTTTTTATTAGCGTCTATGCGAAATTTCATATGAGAATTGTAGATTTTACTCCGAAAAAATAATTGTTTTTATTGGTTTTAGATACTTAATGACATGTCTATCTAAAAAATATTATAACAATAGTTCAACTTTATTGTTTCATACATTTTATAATTTTATTTTTAGTATAAAACTAGTATTCTTTGACACTAACAATATTGTCAGATATAAAACTGTGGCACTTTTGAGTACCTACCTGCTATTGTCTTGACACAATTATATCTATTTTTAATTTTTATTTCATACTAACTATTTTGCAATCTAAGTTGAGCTATGTACTTCTGTTTGGACTTATATTGAAATGATATCATAATAACTATTGCATAATATTATAATTCAGAAAATTTTCACTACACTTATTATTGTTCATAAATTTTAAATGCTCACAAATATCATTCAAATCAATTTTGTATTCCACTATCATTAAATAGCACTAATATAATGTATCTTTTGCTGAGAATATATCCCTTCAATCCCTGAGATCTGGGTAAACATATAAATTACATTTTGTAGAAATGTTGTACAGCAAATGCATGGAATTTGATTTACTAAAAATCAAGCAGAGCTTATCCAACACAATAATCCAATCATCCATCAAAATTCATCTCTTGAAGTCGAAATTAATAAGAAGAGTTCAACTCAACTTCTGTTTATGACATATATGACTATATCGCAATAGACTATCCATTCTTTGTATTCACCTATCAGAAAGTATTATTTTCTCAGAGACTTAAATTTGACTATCTAGCAGGCTAATTTATAACAAAATCCTTTTATTATTTGTATTTCTGACTAAGCCATAAAATACTCTCAGTTTTTCACAAAATATTCCCTTCACATAGAAAAATGTTTTGCGAATGTTGTTTGTGTAAAGTGAATAAAAATTGTGTAAATTTTCGGTATTTTACCCCTTCGTTACGTAAACGTATGGAGGTACACAGTGTTAAATTATTGCTAAACGCAAAAATGTGCGAAAGTTGTTACATGAAAGTATACAGGAAGGATGTCCGGAATGTCAATGATGTGTGTGATATTCCTGGTTCGTCAGGGATTAAAAGAAACATCCACCATATTTCCCGCCAAACTATATTATAATTTTATAATTTTTATATTTTTATTTTTAATCCACAGCTTCATCCACAGTTTTGAGCTCAATAATATCAGGACCAAGCAAGCAAAATATCGAATTTGAGATTCCTGGCATCGCCGGTTTAAGTAATACTTTGAGGTTTTGCGTCTGCTCAGAAAACCCATACAACCAAACCGAAGTAGTTATAGTATAAAGAAAGCTGTCGAAGTATCTTCAAAACTCTTGAAAGAGGAAATCATATATCATCTTAAGGAGAAATTTGGAAAAACCGAAACGTATAAGAGAAAAGGAATTCAATGTGTCCTTTCTTCTTGCAACTCGGTCAAAAAATTACAAATAGAAAAAGTTATTTTGTTAACAATAGATCTGAAATTGGGAAGCAAAACGATCGATAATGTATGCGCCGGCAAACTTTGAAAAATTTGAAAGAAGCATACCAGATTTTGAAAGAAAAATATCCTACAAAAAAATTGGATTTACTAGATTCGTCCAGGAAACTGTGTTCTGGCGCAATCAGCGAGGAAATTGTGTTCTGGCGCAATCAGCGGGAACTCATTCCATATATGTTTGCATTTACCACCAGAATACTAAGCACATGATGTTGGATGTTCTTAAAAGAAGTAAACCACTTAGCACGACCTTGTCTCCCAAATAATTGGCGACAACTGCAACAGTCAATGTTTATTGCAACAACGTATAAAATGTCCAGGCACGAAATACCTAATTGCGAGACTTTCGGAACATCTGGGTAAGGATATTGAAACGATCACATTCAATCAATGGTAGCAAGTGTACCGGTGCTGTATTGAATCGATACAAGTGGAGTCCCAGCAATTCATTGAAGTCTTTCGAAAAAAAATGTGCAAATTACTTCCACATAATTTTATTGGTAAAGACTTAGCAATATATTTAAAGCATTGCAGTTAAAGAGAAACGAATGCATAACGATCTGCTATTTCTCCGAAAATTATTCTTTGCTGGTAACTTTTGTTAAAATTTTTTTAATTTTTCGGATGGGTCTCGAGACCAAAAATAAAATGATCTGGTATAATATAAGTCATATCAAGAAAGAGTTCAATATTAAGGCAAAATGGAACTTTTTGCAACCTGCCATGGGAAAGGACCCTGGGATGCTTTAAGAGGAGTTCTAAAATAAATGCATCAAAAGCTAGCTTGCAAAATAATGAAATTTAAACCTCGAAACATCTGCACTATTGGCTGCTTACAAAAAGATTCAAAGGAATATTGTGTTCACATTTCAACAAAAGATTACATCAATATTGAAAGAAAAATTAAAACTAGTTATAACCGTGACAAGACAATAGCAAGTAAAATGTATCACAGTGTTATAGCTGACAATATTGTTAGAAATAAAATTAAATAATTTATGAAATAATAAAGCAGATCTATTATTACCTACAATATTTTTTAAAAGTATATAAAAACAATTATTTCTCGGAGTAAACTCTAAAATACTCATATAAAACTTTTTTTTATCTCCTTCCTAACTAAAAGCTAAACATCCTCAAATTTGATATGTTGTGTAATAGTACTAAAGGATTTAAAAGAAATTTAATTTTTAGGAGTGGGTCAAAAATCCAACATTTATAAAAATTTTGTTAATTTTTTTTATTTCCTTCGAAAGCTCCATATAATACCAGTAATTTGAAATATCGCTCAAAAGAATCGAGTAACAAGAATCAGAAGTAATTAGCAAATTAAAAAACACGAACTGAAAACATCAGAATTTGTGTGTCACCCTGTATCCAAGACCTGAGGTCGGCAGGCTAAATAAAAGAAAAAGTGTCTAATATTTTTAAATTCTTAACTAATTCTGAAAGTTTCGTCCAAATCGGAGGGGGTCGGGTCCAATGGCTGATCGTTTTGTTACGGAATTGCTGTAAATCGACAAGGGTCATTTATGGTTGTATGAACAAAAGTAAAAGAATGTGGCGATGCAAATGTAGGCACAAGTTCTGATACAAATCCCGAACTAGTATATAAATGTAAACGTACCTTTATGTGTGTGAGCGGAATGGAATCTAGTGACAGCTTAGTATCCGTATGTTTATCCTAAAATTTTGATTTTGAATAAAACATCACAAGTTGATGTCAAACTTCAACTGCTGTTTATTCAAGAAAGTTTCTACTTATACATAAAATTATCTCCTTGTTTCTAAATTTAAATTTTCACTTCTTGGTATATGAATTTGGGAGAAAGTTAGAGAACATGTGACCCAATATTTCTCAAATATGTCTTAATCATAAATCACCTGTGTTCAACGGATTAAATGTTTTACTTACTGGGTGATCCGATGATTCACCTATATAAATTTGATTACGTTAATTCGTTAAGTCATATTTCAATGAGTTATCACATGTGCCGTTGCTGCAGTGATTCAGTTGAGCATATTGTTTATGTTCTAATTAGTTCTGTGTGAAGGTGTATATGCAAAAGGGAACACGTGTGCTCAAGATATTTGAGCCTTAGAATGAATGGCTTCAAGTTGACGTATACATATTTACTAGGTACTTTATAATTTACATGCATCTTGAGGACTGTGGCTATTAGGTCATGTTTGTTTGCATTCTTTTATTTCTTAAATCTGCTTAGCATTTTCGGCTGAGTGACATTAAGATCTTGTGGCTTATTAATGATTGATACATTACAATGTATCATAACATAATTTTACTGCAATTGTAATGGCAAAACTCTTTTCATAACGAACATTGGGGTATAAGCGACAGTGACGTACAACTTCTTACTAGAAGACTGAAAATAGAAAAATCTGTACAAATCTGCACCTCTCAACCCACGCTCTCTGTCAAGAACGCTCACCGATATTCGGTGTACGAATCGCATCCCACCTTAGGTAGAAGAGTAGTTTTGTTGCATATAGTTAAGAGAATTAACAAATTCTAGCCAAAGCACCAATCCTTAGATAGATTCAGAGTAGCTATTTTCCAGTGTTCTTATGAGTTTATCCTATCTTATTACTTATTTTCCCTCCCCCTGAATTACTAATATCAGTTGTTACCTATTCAGAAGGCCTTAGCAGTGCCCATAGAGGAGAGCGTTTACACTTTAGATGGTTGAAAGAATCAGCATTCTCAAAAATTTGTCACATACCGCTGCAATCTCCATGCCATCCCATGTTCGGAAAGTAGGAACTTTCTCCATGCCTCGTTCTCGTAAAAGTTTCTCAAATTTAAACGACCTTTTTATGCAGACACTCGTAGCTATAAATAACTGTATGGAAAACTTTAAGTTGCTACGCCTGTACCCTGTCATTTCATGAATGAAGGAGCGTCCTAGTCCAGAAAGTTTAAAATACTTGAACTTTGTAGGTGGCACTTGCTAGTTTTACATGATGTTCATTAAAATGTTTTGAGCCTGTAGTTATATCTTGCTGGAGACTTCTGGCTTATGGGAAAATTGTTCACTGAACGAAAAAAAAAACGAATATCCAATAGCCATGGTAAACTTTTCTCTGCAACTGGTGTAGTATTTGTTGATATTATTTTGTGCTCAGCAGCGCACTTCGATTCGAGGATAGGCATGCCGTCTTTCGAGACCAGGAATTATGTAGGGTGGAGAGGGACACATTCGTCATTAAAAACATATATCTCCTCTGCAGCAGAATCTTTCTATTGTATTGCTTGAATTCATATTAACTTAACCAGATATATGTATCTGTTAAGAGATTGCTTCGCTATAGAAATTGTTTAAGAGTACACTTTTCCAATAATCTTTTTATATCTTTTGAAACAAGTTAAGAATGATGAAGGTGCCCCACAGTGGGCAATTTTACACAAGCGTATGGGGGAGATTCGACATCTCATTTTTCTAAAATTAGATTTCATTAGATAAACATATTTTTATTGATTTATATAAGAATATAGGAAATACATAATGTAACATAAACAATATCCTAGTTCAAACTAATAATTTTCAGTATTGTCTCCTAGGCACCCACCTATATCTATGTACTTATGTATGTATATATGTAGGTATTAGGCATTAAAAAAACTAGTAAATATTATATTCGTAAGATTAGTATTAAAAATATACTTTTCTTTTGCACGTTAAGTTCCAGGTGGATGAGTAGGAATTGGTAGCTTGGAAACTATATCTATTCGGTGAATTATTGATATATCGCTTACATCATAAGGTTTTACGAAGGCCCAGTTGTTGCTACGCTTTCTATAAAACTCAACATTATATCGAGCTCTTTATTTCGGTGTCAAACTTCCTTTTATCCTGATCAATTAATTTTAGTGGAGAACAGATAACTTCATCAGAAATAGAATCTGAAAGCAGTAACGCATGGGTCGATAGAATCGTTACTGGCTGCAAAACTAATTTCATTACTATCAGACGAGTCATCAATAGCGTCAAGATTTCTTGTAATGGTTTCTTTTTTATGCTTAGGCCGCCCACAGATTGGCGAGCGGTGAGCTGTGAACGTTGAGCGGCGCGCGATACGCGGCAAAGCTTTCACATTGATCCGCTTTAGATATTAGTTGCATCGTAACTTTTACTGCATAATGATGTCAAGGCTTATGAGAGAAATGGGATTACTCGATAATTTACGGTTAAATAGATTGATTTTAGCAAAAAAACGGAAAAGAGTAGCAATTTTAAAATAATTAAAAACTGGTTGCAGTCTCGAAAATAACATATTATATGAAGATCTTCCTAGAAATTCTGAGCAAATTTTTGAATTTCTACGAATGTCAATTAAAAATTTCGATTAAATTTTAATAATGCTTAGAAATCGCCTGCGGAAAAAAAAGAGACTTCTAAAGGCCAATAAGTCCAGAGGAAAAACTTTTGTTATATAAATTACAACAAAACTAATGGGCAACGCTCACCGCTAACCGCTCAGTTCAGCTGAGCTGTGGAAACACCGCTCGGCGACAAAGCTCAACGCTCACCGCTCACCGCTCTTCAATGTGAAAGTTTTCGTAGCGATGGCCTGGCTAAGCGGCGTTCTACCTCTCATAGCTCATCGCTCACCGCTCACCGCTCGCCAATATGACAGCGACCTTAGGCCGGGCGCCCACTGGAGTGGTGTGTGAGCAATGTGGCAGTGGCGTGGCGATTAAATGGTAAGTGAAAAAATTTAGTCCCGTAAAAACAAATAGAATAGCGCACATTGAAATAGAGTGGCGATGGCGTGACATTTGACAAGTGCCGTGCACCACTTGATTGCCACTAGTCTCCGACAAGTTTAATTTTCGAGTGGTAAGTAGCAGTGGATGCCACTTCTCCTTTTGAATAAAAAATGATGTTGAATTACTTACTCGATACGCTGCTTGCCATTTTGATGGGCGCTTAATAATTTTAATACCAATCCGCCACCATTCCACTGCCACACCACTTTGTTGCCACATCGCACGCCTAAAACTACTCCACCGCCACATTACTCACACACGACTCTAGTGGGCGCCCGGCCTTAAGCTTGACATATCTCGTTTTTGCTTCATTTCTGCAATATGGTTTTCTTCCTCGGAGTTATGTTAACCCCATCGGCTGTATAATTTACAGTATTAGCCATAGCCGAAGAACTAGCTCCGATCAAGGTTTCTTCTACAACAAAGTTTCGAGATTCACATTTTCCTGGATTGAGCGGCCATATATCTGTTGATTCAAATCCCTTAGATATGTTCTCAGAAGTAATGTTGAAGGGTACGGTTGTCAAAGAGAAGCAATATCATATACAGTGATATGTTTTTCCTGGATTATTTACTAAGAATTCGCTCCATTCAGTTGTACAATAATGCGTAAAGGGCCGGTATACACATACATCTAATTGTTGCAGCCTATCGGATGTATGGGGTGAAAGCGATAAAAGCTTTATTCCATTACTTCTACAATGTTCAATTTACGTTTTGATTGTCAAGAATTATTAAAATCGGATGATCAATAGAACAGTTTGTATATGCTTTTATATGCCTTAGAACGGCAGCAAAGTTTCGCCAGTCATTCAACCACTTTTAGAATTCAATCCTATACAATCAGCTGGCCCTCCATTTACTAAATGATTTTTGTAACCCATCCTGGGAAAAACATAAACTGGAGGAAGCCGGTTGCCGATCGCATTGATTATACCGACCACAGACATTAAAGATCCCCTTTCTCCTGATGATACTTTGAGAATAGTTCGCTGTCCTTTCATAGCAACGATTTAAGAAGATACCAAATGGAAATACCTATGTACCTACCTATATTTATATAGCATATTTACGTTACCTTTGGTGGAAGCAGCATTAATGTAACACCGGTCTGGTCCAGGTTAAAAATACTGTTAGCGCCAAAATTGTGATTTGTATATAATGCATCAAGATTGTTGTAGAATGCAGTGACTGCTTGCTGGTTGAATCCCCTTAATCTGAACAATCTTATATTTTCGGGGTTTCCTAAGGAAAGATCTTGATTCCGATGCATGAAATTGTAAAACCAATTAATGCCTGCGATTTTACATCTATTTTAAGCCAAAAACCATTTCACTGCGCTTTTTGAAGTATGAAGCAATTTCGCTTTCTTGGTCCATAGTAAATACTTAGTGCGCATTATATTTAGATTTTGCTTTGGCGCAATTATCGTCATCGCTCATTCCAAGATCGCAATCGATGGAATTTAAATTAACGTTTTCATTTTCTTCAACCGAGAAATAAGAGTTGTGCGTTTTATTCCCTAAATACGTGCTGCTGAAGATGGTTTTTTACGCTTGACTACAACATCTTTCATTGCTAGTTTAATACTTTTTTCGTTTAAGTCACAACGGTTGGTTCTTTTCTTATAATTACGAACCATTTCTGTAATTGTAAAATACATACCTATATCTATGTATATATAATAGTTATATAGCTGTCAAAACTGGAAATTGTTACACATTTTTATAATAAGTATCAGACAAAACTATAATGTGGGGTACTTTCGCCAGGTATGGGGTAGTTTTGACAATACGTCGAAAGTATCCCAGCCGTACTTGTCAAAGCTACCCCGCAGGGAAAAGTATTCCTAAAAATAATATATGGGCGGTTCCTCATTGGAAGCAAAGGAAGCACTGCTTCCCTTGACAAAATAAAAAAAAACCGCACAACATTTTGCTTTAAAATATTCTTAGAATATTTAAAAAAATGTATAAAATTCAAAGAAGATTACTCCTCTGGCATCACTAGATACAACCTGAAATATTTTATAGGTAACGCCCAATTTTCTCCTACAAACGAAGAACCACCCACCAACCACCCAAACCAATGTCATTAAATCGCTACTAACATTCTGTATGGTACGCTGTCCAAAATGTAGCGTATGACCCTCCCACCATCCTTCCACCCAGCACCAGATCCACCCGGATTTTTCTTGTCATGCAAGCTACATAATATTCGCGTGGTATGGATGGAACGGCATTAGAATCAAACACCGTTGCCACTGGCATCGCAGTGACGCTGAAATCCCTACAGCGTATTTACAACAACAAAGCCAGTGTAAAAAGTTAAATTCATTTAACTTTTTAGACTCATATTCACTCAAGAGCTTGCATGCGTACATTGCTATGGTACGCTGGCCGCAGCGTAGCGTTTGGCTGTTGATTTACACCCCCTGATAGTAACTTTCATTGATAAATTCTGTAGTATATGCCGGTGCTGGTGGGTGTCGGTCTTACTTAAGATTTATTTAAATGCTGCCAGATGTTATCCAATTCGTAGCTTTTTTTAAATAATTTTTATCCGACCTTCGGTGACAAATATTGTGAAATTTTAGGAGTTGTTTTAGAATAGTAAACGTGGATGGATTTACATGGGATTTTTTATTTTAGAATTAGTCAGTGGGCTTAATTTTTACGTTTTTTGGGGTTTTGGGGGGAGGTTGGTAACTACACTCTTGGCGTTGCCCATTTTTGACCGTGTGTAATACCAAATTGAAGCTTTTGCTGAGATTTATTAAATGGCATATTTTCTTTTGTTCTGTAAGAAACTTTACAACCGACTTTTTTCACCCGAATATCTTTAAAATGCGTGATTTTCGAATTTGTGTAGAAAGTGAGGTGTAAGTTCTTGCGGGGGCTGATTTTTCTTCGCTTCAGCATAATGTTTTACATATTTCATGCGAACATTTAAATTTTATATGTTTAACCGATGGGTTTTGATGTGAAATATATTTTTCCAGTTTCTTTCGTGCAAAACGTTTTTACATGGAATACTTACTTTAAATTGCGATAATCCTCTAAACTATACTTACCGCAGAGGTAAAACCTTACTACACTACGTTCGCAAGAGAACGTAGATGCGAGTTAATATGCATATATTAGATAGATTATCAGTACATTTACATGAAGTATGCTTGAAGTAATCAAAATATCATGAAAACGCTCATTGAATGCGTAAATGTCAACTTAAATAATTGGAAAATTAAATTCAAGAAAAAATCAAGTCAATTAATTGGAATTAATTCAATCGCCCTACCTGAGCTTCAAGTGGATTTCAAGTCAAGTACTCAAGTATTCATGTAAACGTACTGTATGTCCTGTTATATGAGGTTTTAGCAAAAATGTAATGATTAGAAAATAAAATATATTAAAAAAACTTTCATAAATAAATTATAGGTACCTACTAAGTAAAAAATAATTTTTTCTTTCACCCAAGAAAAGTCTCATTGCAAAACTAAATCTATACCAAATTATATTATCTCGTTTGACTTTAAGTACCGCAAACACCAACCAGAATAATCCATATTCAGGTGTAATGCCCAAACACCAACCAAGATCCGAGTATGTCTGTGTGTAAAATTAAAATTAAAACATAATACTGTTTTATTTCGATATACCGAAAATATCCGAAAGTAATGTTACATAAGCAAAAAACTCATTGTTTTACACGAGTTGGTGTTTACGACCAAAGCAAGCAGCATTATTCTCGGATAGGTATAATCTTTACACTAGGAAATAGGATTATCCTCATTGGCCTTAAATGTTTGAATGTTTTTTATTTCAAAAGTTTTTTTTAACAATTTTTATTCATATTGTGCAAAAGTAAGATAATGCCTATCTATAATATTATGTAGGTATGTTTCTGTTTAATTGCGAGAGAATGTAGGATTCTCACTTTTATTTGAGGATTTCGGCGGACGACTATTCCTATGTTCAATAACAATGCTAATTGAATTGAAAAGAATGAATTACATGATTAGATATTTTTGCGTACGTTTCTTACGTTGTGCAAGGAGATATTGAGTGTAATTTTTATATTTGCTTAATTATGGCGCGGCAGGCAGTATTTGCTGTGAATGGATTAAATGAAAGATATGATTCTTTTTTTTTAACGATGATAATGGCTTCCTTCTCTTTCAAGAGCAAGAATAAATATGAATATTTATATTGTGTATTATTGACATCATTGACTTTGATACATATATAATTACTTATAGTAGCAATGAAATAGTCTGAAAAGCGGAGCCATAATTTACATAAAATGTATTGCTTCCCTTCTGCTGAATCCCACGAACCGCCACTGAATATATCTAACATATAATAAGTTTTAATACCACTTTATAAGCTTGGAATCAATAAAACACAATTAATACATCATTTGATGCTAAGAAAAATTTAATAAATGCGTAATACTCAAAACTATCCTGAATTAAGTTAATAGTGAAACGTGAATCAAAAGACTAGAATGCTTACAACACCTCTGAAATGGTCCGCTGGTTATCTACAAATGAATTCTTTTGGTAGAAAAGTTCGTGCGTGACGAAGATCAAACTGTAATTTTCCCAGAATTCTTAAATGACTTTTAAAGGAAAATTTTGAAGGTGTCGAAAGTGCCCCATTCTACCCTATTCCCTATATTGCACAGAAAATGACATAAAGCTGAGCTTTGGAGGTATAGGTATATCTAAAAAAAAAGAGAATATTTGGAGTTTTACCTAGGAGCTTGTATTTCTACTCCGGATAAAAATCTTAGAGTTTGCATGAAACTCGCAATAAGTTTTAGTGCAAAGCATCCCAAGTAGCACAGCTTGACACAATAAGGGCTGGGAAGTGTTACGGTGACTTCGGGTCGTGTCAATTTGAATCCCATGTTACGAACCAGTTATCATTGGAATTACAGTTTTGTAATGAAAATGGGGAATTATTAGTACACGTTACCGAAAGTAAATCTATGCCAATCATTTGCACCTAAAATGTTACAATATTAACACACAAAATCTTATATGCTCCTATTTTGTTGTATAATCTGTAATGTAACCGGAATTACACAGATTAATTTCGGTGTCATAAAGACTAAAAGCTTTGCATTTTGCTTTCCTTCAGCATCTTTCTCATATGTAGCAAAAATGCGCAACAAAATGTATATTTTTGGCGCAATATTGGTACTTAAATGAACCTCTGTTCTTCGTGTGGTAGAAAGAAAGAAATGCATCTCTTTTTTATAATATCGAATTAAATGCAACAATGAATTATATATATGGTTTGTTTTCATATTGGGTAACACAATATTTAAATGAAGGACATTTTTCTGTAGGATTTGTATATGATACTTCGAAAAAATACAATGCGCCAGGCTTTGAATGCATTTATTAAAGAATAATTGATATATTTATTAATATTTCTAAAAAACTTCATGAAGAAAATTATACCCTATCGATACGAAAATATTATTTTGATATATTTTATATCATGTACTTCCTAATTTCACTACTCATAAATATATATAAAGGAAATTTCTACCCATATATTAGTAAATTAAAATCATTTATTTTCGGAGTCCATTTTGAAAAATGGCATATGTCATTGAGTTTCAATAATTGTTCGAGTTTCTTAAATTTTTCATATATGTTTGATTATTCATGTCGAAATTATTACTGTAACTGATAAGAAACTTCTTTGATTAAAAAACAAATGATGTTTTTATTAACATTGAAAAATGTTACAATAATGATCAATAGTACAAAAATGGTAAATTTAAAACATGTATCTCTAAAATGTTTTATAAAAAATTCCTTTATATCAACAAAATTGAAACTGAAATATTTTAATCTTAACATGATCTAAAGCTACAAAAGGTGTCTTAAATATTGCAGTAAATGTTACAAATAAACACTGAAACCTTTTAGGATCAAAATTTTGCTAGTTTTGTAAAATGTGTGAAAAGCGTTTCAATATTGAATTATTAAATACCATAGTCACAAGTCACTGTCAAATTTTACTTTTTGGTACAAACGCATTGCAATTTATGTGATTAGTATTTGTCATTGATTAGTATTCCTTTTTCCAAAAGATCCCTCATTTCTTTTACGAACGATGATAAATATTTTTGTATGTTGGGTTTTGTTTGACCGCAATCTATAGCAATAACCATTGGTTGCATGTCAGGAAACTCATGGATCATACATAAAATTGGCCAGAACTCAAACTTCGAGCTCTTATGTATTGGCAAACCATCAATATTAATGTTGAGCGAAATATTAATGGGTTCTTGCGGATAAGAAAAAAGGTTTCTTAAACAGTTCTTAAGACCATTATACTAAAACTCACCGTTTCCCATTGGAATTACACCCACTGTTCGCGGGCTTTTTAAGAGAGTTCTACTATCTTTCAGCAAGTATGTTAAGCCAAATCTTGACAGATCTGATCACAGATCATTTATAACACTATGGATTATTCTGAAACGCAATGCCCAGTCTCTTAATGTGTTCAGCAATGAAATCTTAACATCCAAAGCAATTTCATCATTAATCTCTTTTTCTTCATCACTTAAATTTGAATTCCTTGGGTCATTATTTGGTTCTTGTTTATTAAATTCAGTTGATGAAGAATTTTCTAAGCAAATCGGTTTAGCTTGCCCAGTTATGAAGGGAAACTTGTTTGCTGATATTGTGGAGTTTTCTTTTACCGATGATGATGTAATCAGCTTTCACAATTAGTCTGACGTGTAAAATTTATATGCTTTTGAAGGGAAAACTGCCGCTTGACTTTTCTGTAGAAAGACGTAGTATACTTATAGGGCTTTTTAATAGATTTACTAATAATATTTCTGTGCGACATTTTAACACCACTGATAAGTTTGACACTTATAAACATGAATATCATTGAATCTTTTTAGACTCATTTAAGCATCAGAAAATGAAAGTAAGCCAAATTATGTGACAATTTTAAAGCAATTCACTGAAAAGTAACTTTTAAGGAACGTTTTTGGGAAGAAAGCTTAAAATGCTGTGGAATGGATATGTTACATGATATTGACACAATCTCATAACAATTTCGGCACATATAAAACTTGTTTCAAAATCCACGCACATGTGGCACATTTTTGAAGTTATGAGAAAGTAATAATTCTAAACTGATTTGCAACGGATCATTGGGACAATTAAATAACTGTTTTAAATCAAAGATTCATTTTAGACACATTTATGGGAAATATTTAAAAAATGTTCCAGATAACTAAGTTTGGTACAGATATGAAGCACGTACATAACAGTTACAAAATGTAACATTAATGGAAAAAATTTCCTAAAATGTTTCACTCGCTGTGTCAATATCATCGCAGAATGCTGCTTGGGATATGTTCCTAGACTAGACCTACTCGATTCTCTTCTGTCTAAACTTTGGAATTGTTATTTAGGTTTTATGTTTGAAGTCATACTTTAGACCATAAATCAACCGTGGCCACTAGGGGTGAGCATAAAAGTTCCAGCACTCCTGCTCTTGAAGAATACACTTCACGTTATGTGAACACATGCTCCCAGTATGAGTACAAGGAGTCGAAGATTCAGCGCTACTACATAAATTTGAATAAACTTCATCTTTAATTCCCTTCAAAGTTTGGACTATGTGTGGATCATAGTGCATGTACAACAGCACTTCCTTCGTCCTCTGCCAGAACCATTTTTTCCTACTTTCATCAGCGCTTATTATTCTTGACGGGTGGTTTGCAATGGCATGCTCATCTAGTAAAGATAAATGACAGGAATCAAGTTTCTACTTTGTAAAGCCTGACGGATAACATTAATCGTGAGAAGCTATCTGCAAAAAATTTCACTCTTTCGGATAACAATTTTTACGTATGGAAAACAACAAAGGGACATGTAATTTCATGTGCTGACCCAAACGCTTTAATTGTGAAATTTGAAGTGTAGTCCTGTGATACCGTCGCGTCGATGACAACGGTAATTAATTACAGCACAGGGCGCTTCACTGGAATGCGCATAAAATGTGTTAATTCATATCTAATGCCATTCAATTGGTAATTTTGAAATGACATTAAACCAAATGCAGCATGAAGATTGGAAACTCATCTATTGCATTGGATGCCAAATTTAGGGCGACCACAAAATTCTCTTCCAGGGGTGTCCCAGCTTCCAGCGGGAGAAAGAAATAGTTAAGATGCAAGTGAAAACACTAAGAGACTAGGAAAAAGTGGAACACCACTAATGTAAATCTCGCTCCGGCTCTTGAGAGGCAAAGCAGAACAATGCCAGGATTAGAGTTCACTCAACCCTTCAAAAACATCCCTTTCACTTCACAACAGGTAAAAAATCGGAAGAAAATCGAGCCATCATGATCACTCTCGCAGAGGTAATGCAAAAAAAAACTATATTACAGAAAAAGCAACCGAAACTAAAGCTAACACAAGCACGCCTTCTAGAAAAATAATAACAAAAGCTACTACATTGACAGAAACAAAGAAACGGACTAATACCAATTCACTAACACACATCGCACACAACCAACAATACAGGCAAAGGCCATCATACACCTACAATACCTTAACAAGACGAAATAAAAGTACAAAACGAATCCAAAAGACCTGAAGAAATCAAAACGATATCTATCGAAACTGGCTCTGGAATAGAATCCATTGCCTGTAGAATAGGAAAAAACTCTACAAGATTCGAACAATTTACTATTTCTCGCTCCTGCAACAGTTAAAAACGCTATAGCTCCCTTCCTGGAACATTTCCAGGACAATACAGACCCCAAAAAACAATTCTAAGTAACGCACAGGCAACACAGTTGCCTGTTTCTGAAGATGAAGAAATGCCGTCTCTGAAAACAATACAATAATGCCAAAGATCAACCCAGTCTTCTGACTCTGTTGACGAAGGATGTTGCCAATTGTTAAGTAAGCACACACTATGTAGATTACTCTCCAAAGTCGTGAACGATTATCACCATATTTTTACCTCTACTCCAAAATGTTTCACACCAACAAACAAGACCGAAACCGTTGCAGGAATTGCAGACTCCTACATTGGAACATATGTGACTTTTTTAACAACCAAAGTAGCCTTCAGCTGCTTATATCCGAACTTTCACCTTCCATCCACTCTATCCAAGAAACCCACCTCCCATCCAATTCTTACCCAAACCAGCTCCAAAATTTAAGTCGTACCTGGCAAACAACCGAACAAGCCGTTGTGGAGGACTGGCGGTATTGGTCAGAAACGACATTCCTTCCACACTAACCCATATAAACGCCCCTCTTACTGCAGTTGCAGATCCCCGGCCAAACTATCCTATTGAGAGACCTCAACGCACATCACCCGCTATGGGCATCGCTGAAGAGTGAGCCAAGGGAAAACGAGATAGGAAACTTATTGCACTGCCCATCTGACTCCTGCTCGCCGACTATCAAATTGATATAATACATAAATTATGGGCAAGCAACGATATTTTGTGTTTTATGGAGATAAGAGCCTGGTGGTAAGATTTTGAGAAACGTAAGATTTCTTCCATTCACCCTAGAATCTACAGGCCCTAAGGTACAACTGTATCTCCTTGTTATTGAGAACCAAATGTATTGAATAGACGTATGGTGTGAGATTTAATACAGGAAATATGATAGCAAACAAGGTAGATAACACAGAAAAACTGAGTGTTATGTTTATTTTACCATCGGGATCCTAAATACTTCGCTTACCGATTGCTTTCTTTGGTTGAATGTAAAGTTAGATTCCACTTTGAATTATAAATTGAATAAATTTAGAAAAACTCAACCTCACTGTTTTTATTTCTAACTCTGAGCTTTTAAAAACAGATCTCCTGAGCTTTCTTTCGGTGGTAATCCTCCTACTATTTAAAACTCAAAACGCAAATGAAATAACTGCACTATCCGTCTCTATAGTCTATATTGCACCCGAGCTAATTTTCATACCAGAACGTACACTATAGCAGATTTCTCTCCCTGAAATGTAGGTAAATCAGCTAATTTGAAAAAATCTTTGAGTGCGCTAGTATTTACCTACCTATGCGACTAATAGAGACTAGGAAATAAAAATAAGTAACCCATCTTGAACCCTAATAATATTTTCAAGAAATGATTTATACATCTCAATCGAGTTCAGCCGATAGTCTGAAAACGAAAATATTTATGAGATAAGATAATTTTTTTTTATTTCTTAGTTCCTTATTCTTTTATGCAGTCGAGCTTTCATAGGCTCCAGTATAAAACTTCAAATATATTTTCCTTATGTGCCGCTAAAAATGAGTACATATCTATCCTACACGCATGTAAGTACATAATGTATATTTCCGGGTCGTCATAGCGCAAGTGCAGCCCGTCTGCTGCTAGCTGTATGTGAAACTTTATTGTTGGAGTGGATTAGGAATACAATGAGAGAATAAAAATTATTTGGTAATATTTTCCGTTGATGGCTTAGGCTTTACTAAATTCATTTAAGACTGAAGCTCTGGACTTCTTTACAGCAGCTATCTAATGGCCTTCCGCCTTCTATCCTGGCAATGATCTTTGCCTCAAAATTGTCTCGGTTTTTCTTTCATTTTTACTCCAGTTGCCTCATAACCTCCTGTTCCGGGCTTGGCTATGTTACCTGTTATCTATCATTCAGAAGTTTCAACTATCTATATAAAACTATTTTAAACTATCTGTACGTAACGTCATATTAATCAAATTAGTCTAGTACTTAAACTCGATTTAGGTACTATATTTCTAAAGTTGCTACCAACTCTGACTATCTTATTCACTTCTCATTCTAAGAACTTTCTATACTTGGATCTGTAAATCTATCTGCTAGGTGCACTGAGCACCAGACTTTTCTACCTTGTACTATACTATGCTATATTAATTGAGTGGTGCAGAGGACTAAAAAACATGCTATATTTGTTATAAATATATATGATTATATGCGATGAGTGGTGCACTACTTCTTCCTCTGCATATTGTTTTTTCGAGTAGGGTGTGGCGACAGTTGTATCCGACCTAAAGATGCTATGTTGAAATTGCATCTGACGTGTTGGCGGATGATCAAACCTCACACAGAAGTATTCCAAAAAATGTCATTGGTCGTGTCTGTGGTCGTGTTGATTAAATCTATGTTGGTATCCTTATCTACTCCAGATTGGAAACTAGGATGATTGGTTATCATTTTCATTATAAATACTCCATTTAGTATGAGTATCTCACATGTGTAATTTGATAACTATGATAAATCAACTAGCATGCATTGTAATTAATATCTACGTGCAGTAGGAACACTTATTAGAAACAATATCTGCATGAGTGGTTAATGGGCTAGCTTCTCCATTATAAATATCTTACCATGTGAGTTCTAATTTGGTCTAGTTTTGATCATACCAATCAATAAAACTTTAAAGTAGCTGATTGGTGTCAATACATCAACCAAAACCTGGTAGATATGGTTATTGTTTATCAAATATACTAATTTTACTCTCTTATGTGGGGGTATATATATTTTTGTGATTAATTTCAGTTGATTCACTTCGTAGTTGTGGTAAATCAGTTGATTCACTTTGTAGTTGTGGTAAATCACACCCTATGTGCATCCTGTATACTTGATATACTTTATTGATGTTGAAAAAGTTAATTAGTATCCCTATATTCCCCAAGATTTGGAAGAAAGTGACTAGTTTTTCATCTAACCTAAACCACTCCATTCAGTATGAGTATCGTTTATGTCTAATTTGCGTATTACAATCACCTACTTTAAAACCTATGTATAGTTGGATTGCTTGCTAGAACTTATTACTATTTACTATTTAGGTATCTGGTTGGTATCAGTTCATTACTTGAGACTAGGAAATATAGTGATTGGTTGTCTCCATCACTAATATTATTACTGACTGGGGTATATATAAGGTGATTAGTTTCTCTGCTCATTTATAAACTTCATCTAGTGGAAGTATGATTTGGGTAATTGGATAGATCTAAATAATCAATCTAATTATAGTCTTGGTAGAATAAATCTATGTGTATTTAGTATACTTGTTTAGTTTATTCCTGTATCGGTAGCTAATTGGTATCCTTATGCTATCCAAGGTTAGGAGACGAGTTTATTGGTTAACATTGTCATCAATAATGCTGTCATTAATTACGATTGACTTAATGTGTGCAAAATGACGACCATAATCCTTCAATTAGTATGCATTGTAACTGAAAACTATGTGTGGTCCGAACATTGTTAGAAACATATTTCGTTTCAGTAGCCAATTGGCATAATTGTATTGTATAACATAGTAATTGGTTATCGAACCCACTCTTGGACTTCATTCCTTGCAAATCCCATTATGGTCCAGTATGATCATATCATTCAACAAAAATCATGTCATTCAACATGTCAAGGAATAGTGTACCAACTGATCACCATAGGTCAATTCGATCTGTTTGTCGAACTGAATGGCCCATTAGTGCTCCAGTTTAGTATGCATGATATAGCGGCCCAATATGATCCGTTACATTTATTGGCTGGCTCTCAATGAGTGATAAATTCCTACTGATCACCATAGGTCAATTCGATCTGTTTGTCGAACTGAATGGCCCATTAGTGCTCCAGTTTAGTATGCATGATATAGCGGCCCAATATGATCCGTTACATTTATTGGCTGGCTCTCAATGAGTGATAAATTCCTAGAAAATGAATGCATCACTATTTTTGGCCTGCTGTCAGTCCGGCCACTAATATCGCGTCAATTTTTACGCTCAAAAGAAGTTGGTAAAGGTCCTACTCATCATATTAAAACTAATACAATTCTTTGTCAGCAACCAATATACAAAGTCTAAAGAAAAAATTTCGAATAAATTTCTAAGAAAATATTATGCCTCATATTTAATCCAATTTGTTTGAACCGTTGTACATAGAACACTAACGAAGTTATATAAAGATCCCAAAGCAATAATAAATTTACAAAAATAGTTCATGCAATTAAATTCCGAAAACAAATAACAACAACAGCACTGCACCCTTCGGCTTCAATATGGCAGAATTTTTTCCTAGAGGAAAATAAAAAAGTAAAAATATTTGTCATGTCATAGTTTGTACTGCTGATAGAACAAGTTATATACAGCGAGTACTGCTTATGCGTGTGGCACTAAATCGAAAGCTTTCTACGAATGTTCACGCTACTACATAGTTAAATGGAAGCCACAGGCAAGAAATACCCACATATCGACCGTAGTACTAAGAAAGTGATGTATAGAAGAGCTCATAGCAAATTTCTTGTCTGTGATTCAGCGAAGTGAAAGTAAGACGAAAAATCCTCAACTGAGAGAGAATTTGAGAGGTGAGTACGAAATTCGCGAATTCTCCATTCCACTTGTTAATTCTCCGGTGTTTTGCTTGTGGAAAAGTAAGACGAAAAATTCTTCACTGAGAGGATTTGAGAAGTGAGTACAGAATTCGCGAATTTTTCGTCTTGCTTTCACTTCTCAAGTTCTCCGGTGTTTGCTTGTGGAAAAGTAAGACGAAAAATTCTTAACTGAGAGGATTTGAGAAGTGAGTACGGAATTCCCAAATTCTCCATTCCAGTTGTTAATTCTCCGGTGTTTGCTTGTGGAAAAGTAAGACGAAAAGTAAGTAGAGAATTCCCGAATTTTCCATTCCACTTGTTAATTCTCCGGTGTCTTGCTTGTGGAAAAGTAAGTGGAAAATTGTATTTTATGCTTCTGTTGCGTTTTATGAAGGTATCTAGGTATCTAGGAATTTCAAATTGAGCTATGTATTCACTGCATATCCTGGCTATATGTAAACAAAATAATTATGGAAATCCATGCAATACTTGCAGAGGAACATGGATTTTGTCTCTCAAGGTACCCGGTAAAAATTATAAATCACGCGAAAATGATCAATTTGGTTGTCTTCCACTACAGAAGAGATGCTGTAAAATTTTTAATTATACACGATAAAGCTTGTGTGTAGGATGAAATCGCATCTAAATTTTCTCCCCTAATTAAATATGTAATTTATTTTTGAATCCGACGAACGGTTTTGGAGATAACTGTAAAAGAAGTGTATCAGTCCATTTTAAGGTGAAAAAATGGCCGTTTGTGGTACAAAAATTGACATATTTTCAACTCATGATTGCGAAGAACTAGTAAGTTTCGGAAATTTATTTCCCATGACAAAAATGTTCCCAACGGAGTACTAATGGATGTGAAACAAAGAACGGAAGAAATATATGCAAAATATGGAAACTGTGGTGTACATGACCGTAGTGCAAAAAAATCGATCTTCGGCGGTCAAAATTCAGCTATCACGTTAAAATAATTAAATACAAACTGCACCACCCGATTACCCTCTACTCCCTCTTTAATTTGGTACCAAACATGACGTAGTTTGGACAACCCCCTATGAGGGGTGGTACGACCCCCAACCCCCAAAACACCTTCCCTGCAAAATTGTTCACCTATATTTTTGTACTCTAAACCGGTAATCTATCAGAAAAAACCCCAATAATCTACAGCACTCCCACATAGAGTTAGGCGCCCGTGAATGTTGCGATAGCAAAATTTACCGCCGAGGCCGCTCAAATCTGCAAATTACCGTTAATCGAAATAAAATATAGCCTATAATACTCATGCATATCTAATTACCAAAGTGAATTCTTATTTTTTTTATTGGGCTTACAAATCCTGAGCTTACCCCTGCGAATTATTACAGCTCCTGATATTGTCTTAATTTTTTTTTAAATTTCCGTTAATCAGCCCCCATTTCTACCCCGCACTCTTTCCGCCACATTTCCTAAACCTATCTTGTTTGCCCTGAGCTCCCATTTTTTTGATACCACATACATTCTCCTTCTACTCTCCATTCTCTCGTTATCCCGGAAAAACCTACCCTCCTACATCCCTCAAAAACTACCCCTACGAAACAGAAATTTCTATTTATTTCGACCGTAGAAGGTAATAGACGGATGTACCTCAAATATGAAAAAAATCTAACCCTCTACAACAAAAATTGATACCCTTAATCGTCCCAGGCGATTCGCACTTTTTCACATTTCTTACGTTTTCCCTAATTCTCCAACCATGTTAATGAATTGGGAATGGAGAATTAGGGATGTCAATTTTTCCAAAGAACTCAATGTGTTTAATAAATGTCTATTTTTCAACAGTCACCGGATATCCTCTTGTCTTCCAACGTGTTTCTACTGCGCTTAACACCTTGACCAGCGACAGAAACTATCAAATTTTTCAAGAAAATCAATCAAATTTTTCAAGATAATATTTTGCAAAAAAATCATTTTTTTTTGCAATATTTGACTGAGAATAACTCCAGTTGACCACCAATTTAAATGAAAAATCTGGCGATACTTTTCTGTAAATTCCTAAGAAGAAATAAATGTTTATTGCCCGTCTCATTGCTCATGAAATTGAATACAGGGTTGGATTAGTCATATAAAAAATTTACGAAATTCAATAATAAAATTCATTTAATTAGTTTAAATTACCCAAGCAGTCAAAATAATTGCTTTTGGGCAATATATGGTATAACACATACATACAGGGTGCTTCTGCCTAGGAGGTCAATGGAGCTGGAGTCGATAGTACTCACCTATACAAACAATTTTGTCTATTGTATGGCAAGAAGTCCATATCAACCGTTTAGGAGTTACAGGGTAATTAAGAAAAAAAGTTTTTCACAAAACACCCTGTATCTTAAAAAGTAACTGTGACCAAGAGCTCATTGTATGCAGAACTTTATGGCCTTTATAGCCAACGACTGCTCAACCAGCCCCGTACCCCCCTCATCCAAGAGTTTCTCAACTAAGAATTTTTGATTTTCTTACCTTTTTTCTTAATTTGACGTAAATTTTTTTTTTTTTGCAAAAAGCTCAAACATAATTTTTTTTCTACTAAAACTGTTAATTATGGATTCTCCTTTTTTATTTGACCTATTATATCCTATGTGCATTTGTAACCGTTAAAGTGTTATTAGCTCTTAACCTATTCTCAAAACTATTCTGAAACCTATTTTGAACTATAATTTGTTTTCTTGGTGATTACAAATACGTCATTTAAAAAAATCGGCTAATTTCGGTATGACCTGAATAGGTTGTGAGCATATAACTCTTTAATGCATACACAGAGCACATAGGATCTAATAGGTTAAAATAACGGGCAGGGTCTGCAGTTTACAGTTTTTATAAAACAAGTTATGTAAATGCTCTTTCTGTAAATAAAAATTGAGGCCAAAATAAAAAAAAAAAGTAAGAAAATTCGAAATTTTCAGTTTAGACCACAATAACTTTTGAGACTAAAAGAATACCGGGCTGGTTGAGCAGTCGTTGGAAAGGCCATGAGGTTCTGCATATAATAAACTCTTAATTGTGAACATATGTCCTGTGCTTTTAACATGCATTAACATTTATTAAAGTTTGATTTTTGAAGTTGTTTTTCGCATATATTTCTAGAAAGGTTTGTCGCACAGAAAAAATGATTATAACCAATTTTATAGGATTTCGTATTCTGCAGTTTTTAGTACAATAAAAATGTCTTGGACTGATCGTTTTCAAAGTATACGTAAAAAACCAAAATATTAATATGGCAACACCAAGAAGGAGTTGCCCGCTTTAGTCCATTTTTAACATTTTATTTGCTAATGCAGTAAAAACATCATGTACGAAATTTCAGCTCTCTACGTCGACGCGTTCTCAGGCAGTGTCCAAATATATAGCGGAAAACGAAATTTTTATATGGCAACCCCACGAAGGAGTTCCCCGATTTGTCCCATTTTCGAACTTAATTTTACTTTTTTTTTTTAAAGTCCGTGTACAAAATTTCAGCTCTCTAAGTATACGCGTTCTCGAGTTATCGTGCGCACAGACGGACGGACGGACGGACATGCAAAAATCAAAATAACTTTTAATTTTATGCGTGGGTGTCCAATCCATTTTGCTCCACCATCATTACTTCGAGGTGTTACAAACGGAATGACAAACTTAGTATACCCCTATAGATTTCATCTAGGGTATAAAAATGAGATAAAATTAATGATATAACGTAACCTTTTTTGCAGGAGGTTGTTAATCAGAAATATTATTAGACTGTGCTTAAAATAAGGTAAATAGTCTTTTCAAGTTGAATTTTTGATTTTTTTATGTTAGTATTTTTGTCAATAATTGATTATTTTGTTACGGTTTTTTTAATATATGTATATATTACAACCTACATATAAACATATATACCTAAAAAATTTATTTAAGCAATTAAATATATTTGTAATGTAATGATATTCAAGTATACCTCTCTAATATTCTATTAGATCAGATCGAAGTACAAAACTATATAGACGATAGAAAAAGAGAAAATTCGACAAAATCTTATAGCAACAACCCGCAAAACAGTCGATGAGAAGTAAGCAGATGACGGTTTTGTGGATTTTCTATCAGAATTCGTTGAATTTTGTTCCATCTTGGCTAACATCTATATATTCTTTGCATTACGTGTTTAACTCTGATCATTTGGTACAAAAGTTGGCGTATACGGCGAAAAGCAGGATACATTTTTGAACACCCATAACTAATAAAAGCGTCATTTCCGGTCCTAAAATTATAAATTTTCAAGATCTTTCTTTATCTTTAGAAAATTATATTATAAGTTGTAAATATTTCTATTGTACCATTCTAAACATATAAGGACATAAACGACATAAAAGAAGTTAATGTCGATGTTATATAAAAAAAAACACTCACTTTTAACTTGAAAAATTAATAAAATTGCGGAGATTAAATAAAAATTTGTGGAGAGCTCTTAAATTCGCGTTTGGTCGGCTTAATGTCGTATTCTACTTTTAAGATTGGAGATTGTCTTATCCCCAAATAAACATAAAAAAACTACCTCGGTTTCGGCCTTTTGTGCCATCATCAGTAAACTAGATTACGCAGTATTTTGGTTCTTGGATGGAACCACCAAGAAATGTTACGCAAGTTGCTTGGTTCCTGTAGGATCACCAAATACGTTAATGCATAGAGAATAGTTCCTGGAACTATGAAAAATACTATGTATAGAAAGTTTATACTATGCGCTTGAATAATAAGCTGATATAAAATTCCTTGTTGTTTAACAATACTGTAATTTAGCACGTGTGTAACGGAACGGTTGCTGTAGATCTGTTCACAAGCCACATCTGATGATTCTATATTAAAATCAGAACGAGAATAAGTAGATTTACAATTCGATTTAATAAAAAAATCATATGCAGTTTAGCATAAGCACTCTAATTCACACCAAAGCACTTATTTACAGCAAATCTAGAAACTTCTGCCAATTCTTAAAGCTATTTAAGTTACAATTTCAAGCAAACAAAGAATAATTCTGAGGTATATTCCAGCTAACCCGATTTGGGAAGTATAGGAATAACTATCTTGAATTTATCCTGTACAAGGCACCTTTAATTTACTATTGAATTATTATCAAAAAAATGTTATTAAATAAAAAATTAAATTGATGTACGTTATTACAAAAAAAGAAAGATAAATCACTTAACGACAATAATGTCATTAACTTGTAATCACTTAACAAATTTCACCTTCACCAATAAAATCTCATATGAGCTTACGCTTACAGATTGTAAGCCGATTTGCACGATTTGAACAAAGTAAAAACTCAAACAAAAATGCAAGGCAGAATTTGAACACTTTAGAAAATATATCCCGAACTTAACTGCTTGAACTCCAAAATTTTAGGAGAGCGATCCGTGCAAATGCTCGTCCTTATATAGGGTCTGAACTGAGCCGCCATCTTTTGTTAGGGAACCTGCAACCATAATGCAAATTTCTCATAATGTGTTATTTTTTATCAGATGTAATTTATCTCATTCGATGAGGAATATTAACATCTATCTTTTCTCATTAAAAGACCTCCATCATAATTTAATTTCATTGAATGAAAATTAAAATTCCAAATTGTGCTATAACATGGCGCAATTAAATACTTGTCTTCCATGTTGAGAGAATTCGATCTGGAATGTAACTTTTAGTTATCTCAGTTTCACTCTTTTCTTCTCATTACTTATATGAGAAATCAAAAATTATTAAATATCTTTTCGTTGAGATACTTTAGCGCCTTTTTAATACCACCATCACATTCCTCGTTAAAAAAATACCCCGAATACATGTGCCATATGTTGGGAATACATGAATTCTGACAGCTCCGCGATGTTTACAATTTTCGTTTCGTTTCGAGGTCGTGAGTTTCCGTGTGTTTTCCCGTGTTTAGTGAGCTGATGAAACCAAGATAAGTTGTGCAAATCGCATTGTTTGCATTAATTAGTATGTGTGTAATTAGATTATAAGAAAATATGTACTTTTATGTGATTGCGTTCTCATAACCTGCCTTCAGGTGAGATTTTCCTTGGTTGATTTTCGCGGGAAGTTGTTTTTTTGTAATAAATAGTTGCATTCGTTCATAATGTTTGATTTTAGTTTGTTCTGAAATCTTAATTATTGTGAAAATTCGATATTTGAGTGAAATACTTTCCCTTGCGACAGCTGTCAAAGTGTGAAAATTTATGTGAAATTGTTCGCAGGAAAGTGTTTTGTTATCATTAACCTGTTCTGTGATCATTTTTCAATAATTGGCACAAATTTCAAGTGATGGAAATTGAAATTTGAATAATTATTACCAAAATTCCGTTTCCCACTGTGTTGTTTGTTTTGTATGTACGTATTTATGTTTATTTTGCATGGGGAAAGTTGAATGACTTGTAATTTTGTCATGTAAATTTGTTAGTGTTACTTATTCTAACTTATTGTTTATTTATTTAATTAATTCATATTATCTTTTCATTTCAGCTGCTTTTAGATATGCACGTAGGTAGGTAGGTACCAATTCTTCGTGGGATAAATTTATGCCAGTCGATTTCCCTAGCTTTTACTTAAGTTAAGTACTTACTTTAAGTTAATTTGATTTTTTCTTTCTTTTTAGCTTCGTTCGTCGCTGAACAAAACTAATTTAATTCTTAACAGACTAACACGTTAATGGTAATAGCAATGGAGCGCTAAGTGGTATTCATTCATTTAGTGGTAGTTTATAATTTAATTTGGTTCTTTCTACACGCATGGCTAATATTCCGATTAAATATCTAGTCTGATCCCTTGTAGATTAATTCCTGCACACAATTCTCGCGCTGCGAGCCCGCATATCCTCTCACCCTTCAAATACTGTCGGCCGTACAGTAAAATTCCACGATGCTTTTTTAACCCGAGGTCTGCGATTGTGGAACCGTCTACCATGTAATGTTTCTCTTCTGTCTTACAATCTGTGAATGTTCAAGAATGACATACATCGGGACCTCCGACACTTTCCTCATGTCCCTTAATGCTTTCCCTATCTTCTCTGTGCCATGCTTGGCTTTTATTCACAGGTTATCCACCTGGCTTAATAATATACAAACAATAAAAAAAAATACAGATCAGCTTTTGACATTTCTTATTGTACACAATTTTAATAATGTTCGTCAAATAAAAAAAAATCCATTAGAATTTTTTTATTTATTTATTTCCTTAAACAGGCGATAAATACTGGCAGAAAAGGATTACAATAATTTTTAGAATCTGACGATCGTTAATTATGCTTTGCTAGACAGAAGCCCCTGTCAACTTCCGTCGTCCGTTTTGCATTTGGTTAGATAGCAGGGGTGCGCCTAAGATGAGTTCTAGCGTGTTTCACTGAGACTACTGCTTAGTCCATTGTGCCGCATAGATTCCCACTTGGGTATCTGTTACTTCATTGCCGTAAAAGAAGTCTAAATCCGAAGGTACTGGAATATCTGCATCCCCTCGTTTTTTAACAGCTCATCCAGATTTTATTTCTTCTTGACTATGGAGATCTACACTGCTCTGCATTGATTCTAGTTAGATTTTATTTCACTTCAGATCCCCAATTTTTACCAAAACAAAGCTGCATTACATCATAAGAATTCATTGAACCTTGAATACGGTACACAACAATTGATGGATTCTGCCTGCTTTAAGCTTTCAGCGGAGCAATATGGAAGGCTGCAGCAGAGCTTTATGGCACCCAATTTTTCATATAAACCATCAATAACTTACTTTTCCTTATTTGCTTTCATATTCACATTTATGGAATTTTTGCTTCAATTTCGTGACTAAAGCTAATCATGCTTTGTCTAAAATCATTTTAACGGATGTGCACATGACAGGCAAACGTTAAACTTGTTGCTCTTTTACGTCTTATATTCTTATCTAAGACGGAAAGGATGTTTACATTTTTACACGCAATATTCAGGAGTCTCAATAAATTTATAATGAAAGAATTATATTTGGTGGTAGACCAGGGTATGTGTGAAAATTCCTGTTGGACGTGAAGTGTATATGTGACATTAGATAGATCTAAATAGAATGGAATCTAAGAACTGGATTTGTGACGAAGTTCGTTTGCTATATACTTATTGATATTTTGTTAATAATCTTGATAAGGTGACATCATCTTGATATCATCGGAACAAGGCAAATAATTACTATGAATATACATCGAAGATCGATAATGTAGAACAAGAAAATAAAAGGGTAGAGAACAGCGCTTTTAGATAAATGGGATGCATGTCCATGACGTACAAATCGGACACCATTGAGGATAATATTTTAATAAAAACTATTTTGTGCTATATGAAAAATTATCTCTGTACGAACCTTGTACGAACCTCTGAAAAGGTTGTCTCACAAAATTATGAAAAGAGTGATGATTTTAATAATAAGTCATTCGCGTTCGTGAATTGAAATTAATTTTCTTATGCATCAAAGGCATGTCTATGTCACCTTTAACAAGTTGAAAAATAAAGCTTATGTCACTTATTTTCGTACGAGTTTCTAGAGTAGGAAGGTGTATTAAATTTAATCTTTCGATATAAGGAGGAAGATGAAGTCTATCCCTCCATTCGAGACATCTTAGGGCAAAAAGTAAAAATCTGCTTTGCACGCTCTCAATATGTTCTGAGTGATTTTTGTACGAGGGAGGCCAGACAGGACTGGCATATTCCACAATGGGTCTAACAAAAGTCGTAAAAAGATCTAATGTAGACACCATCAAGTTCCTTTGCCCAGCGCTTTACAAAACCTAACATTGAGTTCACTCTACTAACAATGTGATCAATATGGAAGTTAAAAGTGAGTTTAGAGTCAAACAATACACCCAAGTCAGATATTTTATCAACTTTCGAAAGTAACAACACATTCATAACATAGACATCATTCGAAGGAACTCGGTTACGAGACATGGTTAGCTTACATTTATCAATGTTCAAAAAGAAAGAGAGAACTCTTTGTGCACCATTCAACAATTTAAGACAATCAGAATGCGAATCGATAGATTTATATAGTTTTAAATCATCTGCGTAAATTAGTAGGTATGTCAGATTTGGTGACTACATAGGAAACATCATTTATGAATAATATGAAGAGCATGGGCCCTGCATGGCTACCCTGTGGAACATCAGAGTAAGCCGTTATTTCTTTAGAAAGAGCAGAAAGGAACTGTATCCTAAGCTCGCGATCCTTAAGATAGGATGATTACCAATTCAATAATCAAATTGGAAAACCTAAGGATTTCAGTTTAAATAACAGAAGAGAGTGCGGAAGCTTGTCAAAAGCACTGCTGAATGCTGCATAAATACAGTGAGTTTTTCAATCGTACTCAAACGATTCGATACAAGTAGATGTAAACCGAAGCAGATTTGTTGTTGTTGACCTTCCAATCATAAATCTATGCTGATGAGGATTAAGAGCTCCACTACAATGAAAATATAGGATTTCATATAAGGAAGCTTCAAACTGTTTGGAAATACAAGACATTTTAACAATTGGACGATAGTTGGTAACAAGCTCCTTTTTACCGGAGCCGCAGTCATAGAGTAAACAGAAGTGTTCCACTGCAGTTCTTTAGGACAATAGGTGGTAACCCAACGGGCCCAGCGGAATAGCTAGGGTTTAGCTTGGACATGGAATCCACAACAGATTTCTGATCAATAGTGAAGTAGGTATGCAAGGTAACGCACATCAATTATCCTATGCCCACTAAGAAATTTACAGGGTTGTGTAAAGTGGAAAAAGTACTAAAAATCTTAAGCACCCCCCCCCCACCCTACTGACGAAACGACTCGTCTTACCAATCTCCTTCGCCATATAAGTTTTTGCTTGCCTCCACGTCAGCTATCAAACCCTTGAGTTATGTGCACCAGTTATGAAAAAGCCTGTATAATAATTTCAGAATTCTAAGAATACACAAAATCCATAAATGTCAGACACTGACATCAATGAGCTAAGTAAATAATAAAATAGTGATGAGGAAATAGCATCAGTTTTTCGTAAAATAAATTATGGTAATTAAAATAGGACATAATATTCTCATTTACGGTACTTTTATTTAAAGGTATTTATTTATATTCCTTTTAGAATTCTTTTTCTTCTTTTTTCTTCTAGCGCTGACGTAAGCTTTTGGCAACCAAACATATAAAAATACCTGATCTAGATCTGGAGCTTTCTTAACCTGGGATACCGGTGTTTCTTCTTTCTCCTCCACCTGTTCCTTCATATTTCGTAGAAAATCCATTTTTCGGCACTAGTCACTATTTGGAAAAAAAAATGTTAATTCTTGACAGCAAAGAAGAGTACAACGTCACTCCTTGCGCTCGATTATACTCGGAAGTTTGTGTAAATTGGAGCGCATCGACCCAATTTCCTGACTTTTCCGATGGCATGCAGGGGTCGATGAATGGATAAATAGCAAAATTCAATTTTCCTGACTAGATTCCTCAATAGTTACGATAGAATTTTGTTACCCCAGGGTTTACAGGTCGTCGAAAGAGTTAACATTTTAAACTTTCCGTCTGTATCTAACATATCACCTAAATTATTAGAAACCAAATTGCGTTTACATGCAAACATCCACGTTCATCCGCAGGATCATTGAAATTACGTATCATGGGATTGGTAATTTAGAAGATGGACCAAACAAACTTCGGGAGATAATAAAGAATTATCCAAACTAAAGGTATGTATAACTTTATTTTATGTGCACTGTTGTATACAACTAGATTATTCATTCAGGTGGTGTAGATTTGTCTGACCAAATGTTATAATTCTAACGTCAAACGAAATGTTGAGTCTTAACAAATTAATTAATATAATTGATATTGTTGCAATTTCTTAGTCCGAACGGTTAACAGTGAAAGGATTGCAAATTCTTACCTTCGACCGAAACTTTCCAAGATGCTGTCAGGCAAGAGCTCAGGCCTTCTGGGGAGCTGCGGCCTGGGCAGCGAAAAATACTTTTAACGAAGCCTCTCCTCCTTTAGATTTCCGTTGCGGGTGGAAATAAAAGCGGTGTTTGTTGTGTTTTTGATTTTAACGAAAACTTTTGTTTATTTGATGATTTTAGAGGATTTTAATTTCAACCAAAAGAAAAACTCTTACTTCTGACACACTAACAATGCGGCTCACAAAAATCAACTTATTCTATCTTCACATTCTACTTCATGACGTACAATTTTCCGAACTTACTTAGCGACATCTATTTTTAAAAGTTTGCATTTGTTGTAATAGTTCATTTCAATTTTCTTTTTTACAAGTTTTTCCATCTAATTAAATACAAGTTTCCCTAACTTTAAGCTATACAGTTTTCATTTTCGTTCATTTTAATTTTTTGACAATTTACAGTTTACATATGTGTTTTAATAGTTCATTTAGTGGTTTCGGAAGTTCTCCTATCTAATTTAAAGTTCAGATTTGCATTAATAGTGCATTGTAGTAGTTATACAATTTTCGTCTTTTATTTATTTATCAAAATTATCGGAGCTCTTTTATTCAAAAGTTGGCAATATTCGCTTTTCCATTTATTTACCAAAATGATCGGTGTTCTTTTGTTCTAAAGTTGGCAATATTCGCCTTAACATTTAGGACTCGTCAAAATAATTATTTCCAGAACTATTGTGATCCCACGTCTAGGCACAAGTCCAGCAAATGCTTGTACTTCGTGCTGTTACGTGTAGTTTGCCTTCTATAAAATCGCGCTGTCGCGCGGAATTGTAGGAATAAATTTGGAGTTCACTAGTGCTGACATTACATGACACGGAAAAGCTGATAGAAATGTCAGGGTTCGATTTGGTGTTGTTTACCTTACCGACAAGTCGCCTGCATTTGAGTGATGCTAGAAGTAGGAAAATCTTACCAACAGCTGAGAGTAGAAATTCGCCGGCTGCAGCACTTTTCGGTTTCAGTAAAGGAATTGCAGTGCATATTTCTCAACAAAACTGTACTGAGCCAATTCGAATCATAAAAATCCGTCTTTGAACGCTCTTCATTGGATGGCAAAAATGGAGAAGCACTAACGAATTGGATTCATATTCTACAGCATGCAATTGCTGTAGATCATTTTTTAAGGCGCATCTATTGGTTTGTCCAAATGCATATGGAAAAGGTGAGCGATTTTATAACAATATTTTCGCGATCAATACTTACCAAAATTATGAAAGAATTAGATCGAAAGTGGTAGGTACAAGAAACATAATTTTGTTAAATGTGAGCGAAACAATAGCTGCGTTTTTTTTTATCTCCGTGATCTGATCCGGATCAAAGGAGATTATCGTTTGACGTCGGTGTCAAAACGGTTATAAATTTACTTGGTTTTCTAAATTCATAAGAAATCATCACATTGCCATGCTTTTGTTGGGTAAAGCCTTCAAAATTTGAACCAAATTTTACTCAAGTTATATTTTGACGTTTTGTGAAGATTGAAATCATGGCAATTTGATAATTTCCCTCATATGTAAAATCATACTACCTACAGACATTTTTTAGAACCAAATCAACTTGAAATTTCCAATGAACCGGATCAATATAAAAAAAAACGCAGCTAATGTTGCTTTTATGCTTTTTTTTAAATACTGGGAAATAACTTGCAAATTCGTATATGGGAAAAATATGTGGCATTTCTATACAACGTAATCTGGTATTCCAGCAATTGTTATTTTGTGTTGGACCAGACACGTCTCTTTGCTATTTCGCATCATTTAAATTTCTGGCATCTTCGCAATTACCCGAACGTCCGAAAAAATAACATACCAAACTTATAACGAACAGATTTTTAGTGAAATTTCGAAAAATCGCGTCTCAGCAAATCTTTAAGTCGAAATTCTGTATGTAGCTCTATAAGAATTTCACAAAATTTTAGACATTTTAGTATTTACAAGAATTTATTAAATGGCAAAGAAATTTTCTCAGGAGGCTCTGATATTATTTAATTTTTTCTTTTTATTCCCAATTTATTAGATAGGAACGTTTCGGACCGTACTTAATGTAGTTCAAATCTTTCAGATTAAATAAAAAAAAATCATACATTAAGGAAAGTAAACCATAAACACATAACTTGGTTATAGGCTATCTATTTGGAAAATCGATCTGGCGAAAAACCCATTACAAAATTACTCAAATCATAATTTAAGCTAAGCAACGTACCAGAAATTAGTTATCTTAATTTAATCTAAAAGAAATTTTCTCAACAAAAAATTCAACAATCTTTATGCCTATTACGACTACCCCCTCCAAAGTGTCCTTCTCTTTGAAATTTTCTCAACAATAGAAATCTCTTGACAAAATTCAACAACGTTTATACCTCTTACGACTACCCCTTCCAAAGAGTCCTTAATACTCATTTATTCTCTTTCTAAAGAGTCTTTCAGCCTGTTTTTATATACTCCCACTTCTCTTTCTCCTCTTGGATTTTGCGTACTATGTCGAAGGGGAGGGCCATTATTGGACAACATTAAGAAATAAATAACGCTTTCCGTAAACTCTTTTCTCCACGTCTAGGGAGACGGTTTATGCTAGATAGACGCTTCATTTTCACAGTTTCAGTTACTATTCGTCCTTCGAAGAATCTCGTTAGGATGTGATGCAGTATTATGTGTACATTCCTAAAAATATTTACGTGGTACTTTTCTATTCTATTTTCGTTTCACAGAAATTTGTGATGCGTGGCTTCCATATTTCATAAGTTCCGGCTTTTAAAATTACCTACGTACATAGAGGCCATGTTCGCAAATTTTATTTTGTATAATGTGTCGGAATAAGATAATAACAAAAGCAATTGCTGTATCATTCCCCTAATTACCAAGTATGACTTACTGGAGTTGTATTTGTATGTCCTACACAACCTACATCGTATAATAGCAGACAAAAAAAAAACAGGAAAAACAAATTCCTGATGTGGACCGGGCCATATGGGTGGTGTGTTCCTCCGAATATTTATGTTGCTGCTGTTTTTCACATTTTATTTTCCTTTCTCGGAAAACACTCGCAAGGCATACTAATTGCTTGAGTTCAGGTTTTTCATTAAAGATGATGCCAGCTGGTGACAGTCGTGATTGATTTTCCCGATGCCTTGGTAGACTCCTGTTTAGTTTTTTGTTAATGATATTTTTTGTGTGAGCAACACGCTTCCGTGGAGTCCTGATTGTCCTAAGTGATTACCAAAATTAAGCGTGTGCCTTTAAATGACTGTGATTTGCTATGGTGATCAATAACAAATTAGAGAAACCTTTGGTGCTGCGATTTGCTCCGAAAAAACTGCATGCACATTTAGGTATCCTATAGGCTAACGAAAGCCATTTCCGGCTTTAATAGTTTCATGTATTGAAGAAATTTATGAGTATTATATTAGAGCTCGCAATACGACATTGAAAATCTACTAATACCAATATCCTTCGTGGAAGGTTATAACAAAATAATTGGAGAATAGAAGAATTTTAAGAACTTTTATTTTTAACGATTCTAAATCAAATCACATATACAATAGGAAAAACAACCGCCTCGTCCGTGATTTGAAACCGGGACCTTCCGTTTGCCGGGCGACTGCTCTTTTACCACTGAGCTAACGAGAGAGATCATTTTTCCTCTTGCATTTCTTAATGTGTAACTAGCCTACTAAGCCACGTTAAGAAATACAAGAGGAAAAAGTTCTTAAAATTCTTCTATTCTCCATCTTTGACCGATTCTAACAAGTGTGCGTTCGATTCCCGTCAGGGAAAAATAAAACAATATAATTGTCTTAATAACCCTAGAGTCGGCAGCAAAGTTTAAGGTGAAGAAATTTAATCGCATTAAATCTTCTTTTTTGATAACTTCAATAATTTGAAGGCGGAAAAGTTTCCAGACTTAGACAAAGTTTAACGGATTTTGTATAATTTTCCAAAATTGGAAATTATTTCTATTATAACTACAACTGGGGCCAGATTCTAAAGATTCTGAGAATTTGAGAATTCTTTTCCATTCTAAATTCATTTTTGGAGAATTAGGGTAAAAATGGGAGAAATGCGAAAAGAGAGATTGCAATTCCCACCTGTTATTTTGAAAATTCGTAGGTTTCCTACTTTCTCAAAATACAACAAAAATAGATAGTACTCTCACTTGGGAATTCTTCTTCTTACTTTTCTACTTGCAAAACTTCGGAGAATTTTAAAAAGTGAATTAGAGAATTTAGTAATCCTCAAAACAAATTGGACAAGTTACAGAATTTCATGTGGAGAATTAACTATTAAATCAACTCTCATCTCCCAAATTCCACAATTCTTCGTGTTATAGAATCCGGACTCTGCTAGCGAGGCTTTAACTGTATCCCAAACTGTGCTGAAAATTATGATTTATAATAATTATCATATGAAGTAATTTGTAAAAATTTAATTAACATGTTATAAACTCTGGCTGTGAACTACTAACGCCTTTAAATACACCAAGTTAGCGCAAATAAAAATTCATTGGGATAGCAATAATGACCAGCAAAATTTCATGTCGGCTCTCAATCTATTATGTAATAATTTCTTGATTACAAAAAAGTGGTTGCTAGGAATTTATCCCTGAAATTGTCGGCAACCTTGTGGGTAGAGCTTCCTACCCTATATTTATAGGAAAACGGTTACGGCAAAATATCAAATTTTTGTGGCATTTTTCATTAAAGTCGGGGTACAGTAAAGGTGAGGTAAGTAGGTAAGTATTTACTTACTTGCTTACTGCTTTTTTGATCCTTTTAGAGATATAAACTGGTTCGGTGCGATGAATTTATTTAAATTCATGAACTTCCTGTCGATGCTTCTAAAGTTAAAATAGCTCTGTCGTAACCCCCGGAATATACAAGATATGAAGTAAGTCCAAAAAAGAGAGTAAAAGTTAGCAGGCGACATTCACAATCATCTTACTGCAGGAGTTTTTCATATAAAAGAAGCTTGTATTTTTTCAAACTATTTAATTTTATTTAATTTCATTTTTCTGTGAAAGCTATAGTTTTAGGCTTTATGATGTTTAAGATGAAATATTACATCTTCCTCCATTATCTGTGTATAAAAACAGCCGGCCCGTTAAGATCTTTTAATGTGTTGGTGTCATCGCCGACTTTATGGTTTATATGTGTGACCAATTCAGTCTCTTTATTATTTTCGTCCTCTGTTCACAGCTCTGCTAAAACGAATTTTTGCATATTGTTAATAATTCTACTCTGAGTACAGTAAGGATGGTAGAGTCGAAAGCCTTTTCAATGCGGCGTTTGAAGTTAAACAATTATCCTTAGACCAACACCACTCTCCATACGACACAATCCTTTCTAAAATGATGATCTGCTAGATCGTTACAGTCATTGCTGAAATCACGTCGAACAGTCTTATAGAATCTAGCTTAAGAGGAGTCAGTACTCATTAAAAGTTTCAATTCAGATACCAGCGAAATCTGTAGGCAATAGAATTTACTATACGTAGGTTTATATCCTCTTTCTACTGAAAGTGAGAAAATTTATATAAAATCATCCTAGACCTAGGCCACAAACCACATTAAGGACTTTTTTTAAATGGACCTGAAGTCTTTCTAATCAGAGTACTAAAATACAAATTAAATTAAATTTCAATTAAATGGCTTGATGGATATGGCCCTAAATGTAGCGCTTCAAAGGAATCTTTCTACGCTAAGCTATCTTTGTATGCCCAAATTGTTTTTGTAGTCTTCATCAATCCAAGAAGTTAAGCTTGCTGTGGTAATATGTGTTAAAATAATAATGATTAATAATAGTCTGCGCAAAGTTCGTCAACGTTACGGTTTGTTTATGCACTTATACTATTAGAAAATGACAGACATTTATTAAATTCATTATATTCAGGTATTGTATCCGTGAAATACATTCGCGAGCTCTAAGCTGTTCAATACAACGTAGTGCAAGTTAAGGTTCTAATTATACCAAGTTATACTATCATTAATTGCTACTAAGTAGGATCAACACCCAACGGTGGATGGACATCCAAAATTCCAACTCAGATGATTGAGAAATACTGCTAAGCAGTCCAAGCTCATGACTTCGAATCAAATGCACGTGTCCCATACAAAAATCGAGAAATGAGGTTACGTGAAATATTTTATTCTCAAATCCGTTTTACATAAAAGCCCAGTCAGGTTAGTAAAAAAGAAGGCTTTACGTCGAAAAAATTCCCGTCAGCAATTTTATTGCTCTAACATTTAGAGAGGATCACTGGTAGTCTAAATTCAAAATGGCGACCAAATTTCGTCGGTGCGGTAGCCGCTTTCTTGAATTTAAGAAGGAATGATTTTTGCTCAATATCTCGGCCATTTTCAGATTTTCAACAAAAATGGTAAGGACCTAAGTTGTGGTAAGTTTGATTCTCTACAACTTTAGTCCTCACACTTTTTATCGTGAGATCGATATTTTTCGAATTAAGTGTTAAAGTATAATTACCGAATTATCTGGTTTATTATGTATTAACTTTAGGACATAAATGTACAGGAATACGATTTTTTTCCTAGGACTAATATTTAAGGTACTACGATTGCAAAAGAGGCACAGAGCAACGTAAAAATTGTATTTTGCAAACTCTTTTTCGCGTCACTACAGGTGTAGAATTCCAGGCACGTTTTTTTTACGTGGTATCCACAGTAGGTCTAATCGAAAATTAGTGGAGGAATCTTCAAACGGGGAGCCAATGACAACGTGGTTGCTCGATGGACTATGTATTCCTTCCATTGAAGACTTTTGCGATATGCGCAGCAGAGCAACCGAGCAACATTTCAATTTTAGGCTGACACGTGTCTGCAGAGATAATTAAGACGTGCACAAATTAACTCACTGGTTCGATTTACATGATCCTTTCCTTGTTGACCCTGAATTGATATCTATTAACACGGGAATAATTGGGACTAGAAGCATAAATTGCTATTTAGCCTTTGAAAGTGGAACAAAAATGTTAAACAACATCGGTGGTACAAGCTACGACGCTGTTAAATTTAAACGGAAAGATATAGTTGCCGACCGTTTTCAGCAGCATAATCGTAGATAACATGCCTGTTTCTATTAATCCAACTTTGCTATTCCATCAATTGAGCATTGCGAATAAATCGACCGAGAAACTCCAAACTTGTTTTGCCTACGAACTTTTACCGTATCCTCTAGCTCTGTGCAACGAGGAAGGTTGTTGCTCAACACATATTCTTCTTACACGTGGATGCGACACGACATCCTCTATATTCAATGTCGGCAAAATTAAATTCTTCAATACCCTCCAGAAAACTCAAGATTTAGAAACAGGTCTGAATTTATTCCAAGAAAACAGCGTCAATAAACATGTGTTAGCAACAGCTGGAGGACGGCTTTTAATAGCCTTGTTTGGAGGCGGGCAAGATGTCAGATCGCTCCACATGCTGCGATTCAAGCCCTTCGCCAAATCAGTTAATAAAAATAAATTTAACCTAGCTGCTCTTCCACTGACCTCAACAGCAGCGGAATAGCATGTTAACCGGACGTATTAACAGGTGCAAATGTGCTTGCAGTACGATATGGATGCCACAGAATGGGGTTGGAAAAGAATTCCTCGCGGGTTAGAACCTATAACCACCACTGAAGATCCCCACTGGAATCGTCGCTCAAAACGGAATTTGGTCGCTATTTTGAATTTAGACTACCAGTTAGACTAAAAGTTAGAACAATAACATTGTTGACGTGAATTTTTCCGAGTTCATATGCTATACTCGACTGGGCTATACAGGTTGTTTCCTCCATGGTTGTCAGTAGAGCAGGAAGTGATAGTACTCACGTCAAACAAAACATTTTATGGCAGAGGAGGGTGATTAAGACAAAAGGAAATTTTTCACAAAACACCCTGTATCTTAATAAGTACAGGGTGTACGGGCTCATTGTATGCAAAACTTCATGGTCTTTCCAACAACTGCTCAACCCGCCCTGTACACCCTTTGACGCTTACGCTCGGGTCAAATCTCCCCCTTCCAAAATACTGAACCCATTAATCTGTAAAAGTTGAATTGTATTGAAAATGGGTTTACGTGAGTTTCAAATATCGCATTAGGTCAATGCCATTTATTTTGTCTGCACATTATTTGGTTGCAAGTTATATTGTCAAGTGGTAGAAGTGAATTTGTTTGTGCAATACAATTATGTATGTGTTATTCGGATATAAACCGGTAAGTTGTATACGAAATGGTTCACTAATCAGACAATCTGTAAGCTCTTCGTATTAAATTGCCATAAGCTCCAAGTTTAGGTTTTGTAGTTATTTTTATTCGTAGGAGGTAGGAACATATTATTTTACAGTTATTTGGAAATAATCATTTCTGTTATTTAATGTTAAACATAGCAAAATTAGCAGAAATTTGAATCAGTCAAATTTTGTGGATGTTAATTCATTCATTTATTCTGAGAGTACCGAGCGGTAAATAATTAGTTTAAGAGTTGATTTCAGAAGATTATATATCAGAACCTGATTCTAAAGGATCTCAATTAAATCAAATGCATGCATGCATTTTGCACGTTATAATTTTTGGGAAGGAATCCTACAAAAGAATTTGCAGGTTATCAAAGGAGCTAATGTGGATCGTGTATTTTGATGAGTAATTAGTGCAGCAACCTCGACCTTATGAAGCATTGTGTAATTCTTAAACACAATACTGTATATATAGTTTAAAAGTAATTCCAAGATTTCGTACGTATCTGCTATGATATATGTCCTTACTTGAGATGCGGTTATTTCTGTACAAAATTATTGCCGTAGACATTAGCTGTGTGAAGTACTCGCGAGCACTTTCCGAATGGAACGCTAATTTGTATTGTCAAGAGTAAAACATAACCTGAAATTTCTGACACTTCTGTTTTGTTTCTGTTGTACTCCGTAGTTTTTGTTCAATCAAGTTTCTTCTAAAAATGGTAAGGAGAATTAACTATATTTGTTCTCGAATTATTCAAATTAATTTCGTTAAAGGCTACTGAAAATAAAATTGTGAAAAACTGGACCTATAATGAGGGAAAAGCTTTAATTAATGCTTACAAAAATAGGAAAAATGAGTACATTCGCACAAGAAATAAGAAGCACTACTGGAACAATGTTTTAACCGATTTGGAAGTGTTAGATGTACTTCTAAGTTACTTGGAATATGTGATATCAAAATTTATGTAGATAAATTATAATACATTTTAGGTTTCTGCAACTACGGCCGATCAAGTTGAGGTCAAATGGGGTCTCTGTATAGAGCCCACAAAATGGCAAAGGATCGGGGTACAGGGTCGAGTACTTCGAAATTTTTGCTTTTTAATGAATGGACGAAGAGTTTCAAAATAACCCCATTATTAGTTCTCCACACTCCGTGAGCGTTGGAATGGTTAACGATCCAGAACTAGCACCGATGGCCTCTAAAGACAAATCAAAAAAACCGAGACGAGACACATCCAAAAAAATTAGGGAAAAAGCTCTCGAATTAAAAAGAAGCTATTATAACCAAAAAATTAAAGAGAGAGAAAAAAAGCGAGAATTATTAGAAAATTATCTAAAAAAAAAAGGAAAAGCAAAAGAGGAAAGACATCGAGAACTACTCCATTTTTTACGAAATATTAAATAAAACAAATTTATAACTAGATATCGAAATGCTTTTTTTTAAAGGCAATTTTATTTATCGAAGAACGGTTTTTAGTTTATGTATGCATATTTATAGCGAAGAACGCTTTTTATTTTATATTTTCATATAATATATTTCTATGTTATTTAAATAAATGCAATATTGTTGTTAAATGAACATTTTCATTTATACTAATAAGCCTTCGTTATCAAGTTGTGTAAAAATGTCCTCCCTTATTCTATGATTTTGCTGGGTTTGTTGTGATATACATCGGTCTCGTCGTCTACGGCTTCTTCGTTATCCCATTCCATTTCTGTGCCATTTTCTTTAATACAAATATTATGCAGCACACAAGCATATCTGGGCTTTCAAAGAATTTAAGTCGACGACAACGGCATATCAGCAATCCAAATGCATTTTCCACAACAATTCTAGTTGCTGAATGCAAATAATTAAACTTCCTTTGATTAATTGTTAGGTTACCAAAATCTTTGAACGAAGGCACCACGTAGTTATAAGCTGGGTCACATAATAATACGCCACCCGGTATTATTGACTATGGGTTTTCTTCTACTTTGCCGTAAAATCCTGATTTCCTAAAAAGACGGGCATCATCATGCATGTATTCAGGTTCGCCACAGTGTACATCGATAAATGTTTTGTCTGGACCGACAATCGCTTGAAGCAATATACGTTAATAAGCCCTCCGATTGTAGTACGCTTGCCTGTCATTCTTCGGAGGGTTGATTTTGATATGGCTTCTATCAGTCGCTGCTATTACTCTGGGGAAATTTCTCATCCTTGCAAATTTTATTTGATTATTACGCATTTGCACTGAAGTAGGCCACTTTATGTAGTTGTGACTTTGTCCAACTCTCCACTTCACAACTCTCTGCAATATTCTATACACAAGCTTCTTGTGACATTAAACCTATCTGAAATCTGCCTGTAAGTTTCCGTGTTCGCGAGAAACCAAATTGTGAGGAAAATTTCGCACTCTGGCCCAACCACAGCTCTCCCGCCATGATTTCCTTTTTCGATGAATGACTTATAGCGTTCTTAAAAAAAAATTAACTAAAAATTAATTAAAATATTTACTTATTAATGTTAATTCAAAATTAACATACCTATGAGTCGTTGGGCCACTTGTCTAGTGACGCGAAAGTCCTCCTTGAATTGTGGGTCTGTATATTTAGTCACAGCTTCCAAATAGTGATGTAGATGATGATGATGAGGAAGAAGATGAATCGAATAAAATACTACTATCCGAGGTACTTTCCGCCAGCAGTACTCCCTAGAAGGATAAAAATTCGTCTCTGTTCGATATTTATTATGTCAAAACTTGTTACCGTATTGATTTCCATAATGATAATATGTGTATAACTTTTAATAGTTTTCCTGATCTCGATGAGTTGAATAATTTTATTTGCTTCTTTTATAAACTATAAAAATGTTATGAGCTTCTTTTATAAACAATAAAAATTTTATTTGCCTCTTTTATAAACAACAATTTTTTTTTTGCTTTTTTAACAACAACTAATTATGACAGTACTACACAAATTTTCTGTCATATATCATCTATCTGGCATTTCAATAACCACTTAGCATCAAAATCCACCTAGCGGGAAATTCTTGCGAAACTACTGAGCTCATCTACTCGCGGATAAGGACATGAGTAGTTGCGAGTAGATAGAAGTGCTTGGGAGTACTTTACACAGCCCAATGAAACACAGCTATTATGGAATTTAAAAGAAGAGTGTTCGGTTGTGTTCATCTATTCCCACAACATATATTGAAGCTTAAAAGCGGACGCTCGGAAGTATAAAAATCTAAAACAGTAACAAGTAACACACCCGAAACAAACCCTATTTTGTTAATATTTGAGATAAGTGCATAAATGCAAACTAAATATGGTCGAAATATTAGTGCCAAAGAGATATAACTAAATTCCTATCCTGTGGTGTTTTATAGCAGCCGTTATTTTAACGACTTACAAATAGGTGTTTTTATTTATTGGTACTTTTTTCAGTGATTGCAACGGACTAAATTATCACCTACCTTCTTACTAAACCAAAAACCACCGAACAATTTTTTAACAACATCAAAAAATTATTAAGATATGCGGATTATTTTTATTGTAATTACAAAAATTTAATACTTTAGAGTTAATGATATCCAAAATTTTAAAATATCAGATCTCACAAATGTAAAAAGTGTACTTATACACCTATGCATTTGCGCACCACGCCCACAGAGGCACTGGAGGTGATGATGGATTTACTGCCGATAGATCTTCACTGCAGAAGGGCAACGGCAATAAGCGCTGTCAGGCTTAGACAGGGATCTTGGGCTTTCCAATATACTCCGGAAGATAGACTGCAGTGATTGCAGGAAAGAAACTGACTTTTCCTAACTTTTGATGGGGGTGTCAAAGCATTGATGCCCACCAGGAGTGACTGGGATGGGTGGTAACATCCGATATTTCTATTTTTACGGATGGATCCAAGACGAGTGTGGGCCCAAGGGCTGGAGTACACTCCAGAGACTGTCAGTGGCATGAGTTTTATAGACTGCCGGACAAAGGTAGTGTCTTTCAGACAGAGCCCGTAGCGATTTGCCAGGCGGTAAAATTGGCAGAGAGTCCACACGATACATCTACGTATACTTGAACAGCCAAGCAGTCGTTAACATGCTGGATGCTGTGCTGATTAAATCAAAATTTGTGCAGGTATACAAGACTGACCTTGAGGAACTGACTACATGGCACAAGGTGACCCTATATTGGGTACCTGTCCACAGGGATATTCCAACCAACGAGATGGCGATTGAGTTGGCCAAAAAGGACTCTGAAATAGATAAGTCCGCAGCAATAGCTTAAGTGAGGATCCCTATGGGAGCTTTAAAAGAGGAGATCATCAAGGACGCATATCAAAAAGCAAGTCTACGGTGGATCAACAGGGAAACCTGCTGTAGAGGCAATTATGGCCTCAATATCACAGCAAGCGTAAAAGATAATTGCTTAATGGCAGCAGAACATATATCAGGATATAGGTCATTGGGATATAGGATACCATGCCAGAAGGATGCGTAAGCGGTGAACGATCTCTGCAGGAGTTGTAACGACTTAGAGGAAACCAAATCTATCCAACAAATACTCTGCGAGTGCCCCACTCTTATGAACAAAAGAGGTAGGCTACAGGGTACCTACTTCTTTTCACGTCTGGGCGAGCTGCAAGATAAAGAGATCAGATGCATCCTGAATTTCATAAGGGAAGTAGGATGGATCCACTGGTGATCTAAGTGAAGGAGGCTAGGTACTTATAGCAGCACCCCTGGTACCTAACCTAATCCTTTTGCATTTGAGCTCCCTAAATTTCTAGCAAATCAAAATTTTTCATATACCTTGAGATTACATTAGTACATAATAACCCTACCCAAAAGGAAAGAATCTAATCCCAGATATCACAAGAAATCTCGCTTACCCCATAATCTTAACTCATATTCATGATTTCTTAAAATATCTTATCCAATGCAGGTTATACTTCCATGCATAACGTACATATGTCGAACAGCCGTAAAGAAATTGTTTTTCCACGTCCGAAAAAGACAATCAATAACACACCTTCCTTGTTTGCGGGACTGTAAATATTAAGCTCGGGGAATGTCAGCTGTGTAATCAATTAAAGTAGAAGGACCAGCATGAATAAATGATAAGAAGGCAAGCCTCCTCTTATCCTGCTGTCCAATCAGAAAACCAGTCACATCGGTCATCTATCAATTCGGATCGATCTGAAAATTTGAAAGGAGGTAACCGGCGAAACTTTTCCATCAGATTCCAGACATCCGTCGCATTAGCTGTTCTTTCAAGGAAAAGAGACAATATGTATGTATGTATATGCAATGAAGTAAGAGACCCCGACTTGATAAAGCCATCAATCAACCAGAAAAAAAGTCATTGACAGTGATGATGTTGGAGATACATTTTTTCTGCTTTTTCTTAATTTTTTTATTGTAAAATTTATAGAGCTTTTGGAAGACGGAAAACGTGACACAGCTTTATCTGAAAACAATTTGGCCTGCCTGCGAAGTGATTTATAAAAAGATTGGTGTAAATTGTTAGACCAATTGTCATCGATAAAATGTATAGAAGGCATAGTCAATGCACACAACATAGATAATATTATTGAGGTCAGGGCAATAATAGGTCAGGAATAGGATCAATTTAATATAAAGGCTGTTCGGTAAGTAAGTAGGATGAAATATGCCTTTGGAGTGTGCTGATAAGACTTTTGCTCTAAACCGCCGTTGCCTCCAATATTACTCCTTCCACCGCAAATGGTTATTAGTCCTTTCGATAATATCGCAATTGAGCACTTGTTCCAAATAAAACATTCCATCCGTTTGAATGCACAGTTAAAAATCGTTTAATAGTTGTGTAGAAACAAGAAAACGTAAGAGTTTTAATTCTTTTGCATTAGTTTTAATTTAAATAAGGCTCCTTATCTTAACTTTTTGTAAATTATTTTTTTTTTTCAGTTCCCACCAAAAGGGATTATTTTTAAGCCTAGTCTGATCTGAATTGCTAACAGTTACGTTTTCATCAAACAAATATATTCTCAACTTAATATTCAAAATTCGTTTAATAGTTGTGTAGAAACAAGAAAACGTAAGAGTTTTGAATTTTCAAATAAGTGGTAAATTTAAATATCATTATCTTTTTTATTATTACATTTAATATATAAAAAAATAATGTATAAAATAAAACAATGCTGTTTGCACGTGCAAGGGAAACAAGTATCTGTGTAGAGTTCTGCTTCATTATCAGACCTTTGAGATAGCTGCTGTACTAATACTGCCTTAGGTCCCGGAAAAGAAGCCTTTAGTTAGTTGACCCTTTCTCTTAAAGTATAAGCACCAACAATTTTATTTAAATTTTATATATATTTTTCTCTTTTGAAAATACTTAAAAAAAAAATTAGAATCAGTGTAAGTTCCTAATTAAAATAATTTATAAATTTTCCACAATTTGTAGGAAAATGGTATTGTTGTGTAAAAACAAATACTTTTCTAACCTATAAAACGGTGCATACATTCTTATAGTAAATATAAAGAACTCTACCAACGTGCACATTGTATTCGATTAATTAAATTAAATAAAGATTTTTTTTACAAAAAGCGATAAAAAAATGAATTAAATAAAAAATCACAGACATTATTTAACATAAATACATAATACAAAAATATTTGAATTGAATTAATAAATAAGTTAAAAAAAGACTAGAAACAATTAATAATAGGAAAGATCTATAAATTTAGAAAATAACTGAACAATTTTAAAGCCACAAAAAATTTCCTATTATTTCGAAACGTATTATACTCATTTTGAAACCAGTTTGTATGATTTGAATGTTAAAATAAGGTTTCCATTGAAACTTCCAAGTAAAATTTCAAGAAGAATTCTACTACAAAAAAAAACTCCCATCAAAACCAATTTTCTCCACTGCCCCAAATTCAGAAGACTTAAGTTTAAATTGAAAATCAGTATATGCCTGGAAAAAGCTAAATTGATCTCACATATATGCACTCAGTTAAAATTCTGAGTGTGAATCATATGAGGCGATATACTAAGTATTTACTTCGTACTCAGCAGTTTAGCCCAAAGCGGAACAAGCCAAATTCATACAGAAAAATCAAGAAACTTTTCGTAGAAAAGTGCAAAGTAAATACTTAGTATTTCGCTTCATGTTGTGACTCCGGCTGCCCAATGCCCCGAATCACAACCATAAGGTCCATGCACCAATATATTGCCCTATGCATTACAAAGTTGACCCTGAAAATTAATTTCAATTTAAATTTCATTAAAAACTCTATCAAAATTTAAAATGCATTTAGAAATGCATTCCCATATTATAACAAAATGCAATTTAGCATAACACTTACCTACATACAGTGTCTTCTTACTTTTTTTGGCGTATGTACTATGTACATACGTACATTGCCTCCTTAATCCAATCTGATTGTATGTACATACATACATTCAATTATCAAAATTATTCGCGCCCTCTTAAAATTGATATTTCAAGACAGGCGCACAAGTGCATATCGGATTACAGTTTTGCATTGATGCATATAACTTGCATCAAAAAACTTTTGCATTTTCTCACGACATTTTTTCAACGCCGTGAGAAAACAATAAAAATGAAAAAAGAGCTTTTGAAGCGATCACGGGAACCTGGGGGCAATTTGCCTAATCCTCGAGGAGTCGTCTTTTAACCCGTCGTGGAGTAGAATCTTAAAATTGTAATTCTTTAAACGGCCCCGGGAAATTCAAATATTTTTTCAAATCTGAATCTCCTCGCGAAGTTCAAATATTTTTCAAGTGATAAGTTTTGTAAATTTAATAAGTCTCATAAATTGTAATGTTTTTCAAATCGCCTCTCGATTTATAAGTTTTAATATTTTTGATTTCAATAATGAATATAGTAGTGAAAAATTTGCTTTACAATTTTTTTGTGCCCTAAATTTCCTCTCCGATCGATTCTTCCTGAGCATGCCAGGAAGCACGAGAGATCGGCAATTCATCATTTTGGTGGCAGCGGACTTAAAACTAGTGCCAAAAAATAATTTGCGAATAAATGCAAGTAAAAAAATTTTTTTTTAAATTTAATTAAAATTAAAAAAATAATAATACACAAAAAAAAAGCGCACTAACATTTTGGTGACAGTGGTAAACCAGTGTCCTACAATATAAAACAAAAGTGAAAAGAAATAGTGTATAACATAAACCAAGCAATACATAACAACAATAAGTAAAATAAAAACAGTAAATCAAAATTAATATAGAACGACAAAAAATAGCAAAAATAATAATCAATAAAACTAAAAAAAATAAAGAAATAACAAAAAATAAGCCTGGGTACCCTTAATACAGGGTACTTAGAGGAAATAATCGTTTTGAGTGCCATAGTGCTCCAACGTGGGAAAGTTACGAGGCTACATCCCTGCCTCAGTTAAGAAGTTTCTTATGAAGGAAGGAAGGAAGGAAGGAAGGAAGGCCGCAACAATTCGTCAGCCAGGGTGTCATAAATCTCACTACTTTTATTCATCCTCACCACCAACATCTTCAACTAAAGGAATCATTAGCCTGGACGCTCGGTGAAGTACCACCAATATAAACAGCAATAAATATTTAAAAAAAAAACTGCAGCAATATTTGTGGATTAAGTAAAGGTAGCGTGAAAGTATTTTTCTTTCTCACTTTTCGTGTTTTTCCACATAAGAGGCTCAATATGAATTATACAAATGAAAAATGAAATGAAGAAATTCATAGCGTTTAAGGAAAATACATATATTTGTACAATTTAATAATAATAGAATTTTACAAAACATATACAAAATCAAAGCGCAAAGTTCTTTCGAAATTATTTTGGTTGGTGTGTGCATGCGTTTCCTTAAATGATAGCGAAAAATTTTTAGTAACAAATTTAAAAAACTTTAAATGGTTGTAATATTCGTGTGTAACAAGACATTTTTAGAAAATAATGATTCCTCCTCAATTTTTCACGAAACGGATGTATTTGCAGAAGTTAGTTCCAAATTCCGTCTCTTAAAAATACAACTTCCCATTATTTTTTTTTTTTACATTTACATTTATATACATAATTACATTTTCCCGAATAATTACATTTTTTCATATATATATATGTGTAGATATACGAACAAATGAAAAAAACTATTTCTTACATTCCTTGAAAACCAAGGTTAATCAAAAACAAAAAAAAAAAGAGTAGCACCAAATTTATCGCATAACAATTAAAATCTGCTGTTCCTAGAAGCGACCTCTGCGGCAAGGCTTCGTGAGCTTGCTGGCCAGAGGACTTCGACAAAAATCAATATTCGATCCCCTGCGGTAGGACTTCGTGAGCCTATCGGCCACGAGAAAGAGATTGATTGGAAGAGCAACCAATTAAATCATACCAAAATATATCCATTATCATGGAATTTTTTTTTGCTACTAATTTGTCATTTGTTATTTAACGCACTTTGTCTGTTTTCAATTGTAATCAATATTTTGGTCTAATTTACTCCCCAATTAAAGTCAAAATCATACAACAAAAACAATTTTTAACGTATACATATACATACATATAGAATTTTATTATTAGAGAGGTGTATTCTTATTCAAAAGGATATTGGATGCAAATTTTTTTTATTATTATAATTCTCCGACTCACAAATAACACAATACCTATTTACCACCACCCCTCCGATCTTTAATAAAGTTTCATGAAATTTATTTTTATTCTTATTTTTTTTTTAATAAAAATACAATACAGTAAACAAAATGCAATCATTCTCTTGAAATTGAGATTTCGAAAAAACATATTTAAGAATTTTTTTTTCTTCTTCTCTTTCTTCTCTTCTCTCTTTTCCTTTCTTTATCATCTTCTCGCGACATAATTGGGAAATTTTATTTTTTATTAAAACATCCCTTGTCCATCCGATAAAAATAATATAAAATCTCATACCAATAACAAATCGAACAAATTACTTTTAATACATCATACAGTTTGCAACATTTTACATACCCCAATAAAACATTCTGATTACACATAACAACGATTCGCAACTTATTACTGTTTGGAAATTTAACGAGTAGTTTTCTACTCGGCTGTTTTTTTTTACATACAATTTTCTCACATCCTCTATAGTCCCCCACAAATCAACCAAATCGAAGCTCGAAACAGACTCCCTTAATATTATAAAATCTCATACCACATCTCTACCAAAATTTCCGTCTGTTGCTTCACAAAGCCACAATGACTGAAGAAAGTAGGAAAAAACAAGGAAATTGGGCTGATACTAGGGGCTTATCACCAAGCCGGTAAAGTGAAGCGTACCAATACCTTTGTGAAAGGTAAACTACAACAACTCGAAGAAATATGGAGCGCCTTCGAGAAAACAGATGAACAAATAGTTCAGCATAAAAGACTTCACGACCGACCACGTTTATTTCAAAGAATCGTGCTCAGACAAAACTGAGGATTGGTACGTGTTGACGAAAGCAACACTTTCCGAAATCAATCTCAGAAAGTACTATGAACAAGCGAAACCCCTTTTATATACCATCACTAAGAGCTTCGTGGAGAATTCCAAGCAAATCACAATTTACAGAAGCTAATAAGGAAATAAATGGTCCACAAAATGAAAGTATTTTCAGAAAAAATTAACTCAATTGCAAGAGTTATACAATCATTAAACCCTGATACTTTACCTACAGTGAGTAAAACATACTTAGAACAAAAACTGGGTATCCTAAATAAACATTGGGCTGAATTCGAAGAATTCACCAATACAATCGAAATGCAATCTACGCCACAAGACCTAGAAAATAAATACATTATTGAAGATTTTTTCGGTAAAACAGAAGCAGAATATGAAGAAACTGTAATTGCTATTCAAGAACAGCTAGATACGCGCTTCCCTAATCACCAACATGACACACCAAATAACTCATCACACTTTCACAATGAAAGCACAGAGTTTAAAATTTCACATATTTCCCTATCAGAAATTAAATCCTTAATACCAAATTTTAACGGCGACCCAAAAGACCTCCATAAATTCGTGTCATGTTGCGATGACATAGAACGGCTTTATCCCAATACCGACCCAACAACCCTGTTTTCAATAATTAAAAGTAAGCTATTTGGAGATGCCTACAATGTACTCAAGTACAACGATACATGCAGGTGGTCAGATTTGAAGAAAATATTACTCCAAACATTCGAAGAGAAATTAGAAAAATCAGTACTCCAATCAAAACTCCAAAATACAAAACAAAGAACAGGAGAGCCTGTCAAGGAATTCTTAAAACGGATAAATATAATACACGCTCAATTAAATGAAGCCACCCATTCATATACGACGGATAAAATATTAATAAATTCTCTAATAAAGGATAACGAAAAACAAGCTATTAGAGCGATTGAAGACGGATTAATAAGCGAGCAACTGCAAACGCTAGCCAAACTCCACGAAAATAGAGCATTAAAGCCCATTACGTCATATATTGGTGAGCAAGCATTACGCCTAGAATCAAAGACAAATAAATTAGCAACGAACTCTTCTCGCACTGTTCAATCAATCAAGTGCAGAACCCGTTTTGCTATAAATGCAGAGCACAGGGACATTTAGCTCCAAATTGTCCACAGAACATTCATACAAACCCAAGCCCAAATAAATATTTTTCAAATAATTTAAACAAAGGCAATCCTCCTAAGCGGGCTAGCACCTTCCACTGCACTACTCCTACATGCAGGTATTGTCACAAATTAGGACATACCATAGAAGTATGCAGGGCAAGGATAGCAAACCATGGGAATTTCTACAGAGAAAATACAATCCGGTTCCCCAAAACTTCAGGAATCGAACAGAAATTCCCAATACAAATGCAGCACCTCAAAAGCAGATCAACCTCAACCAGATTCCAAATTTTAATTATAGGAAAAATCCCCCTTCTTCAACAATACAACCTCAAAATGAACCAAGATCAAATAAAGATCACATACAAAGTCCGAGAATATTTTTAAGACACTCGGAAAACAAGTCAAGGCGAGAGGAATTAGTCGGCAGCCCCTCCAAACAGAAGCCGACATCCATACAAATTTTAATTAGATACTTCAGAAGTAATAAATGAGCACAAAACGCTGAAAATACCAATTATTATCAACCCCAACTCCATTACTATCTCTCTATCTACCAATGTGTGCTCCAATAAAGAAACAAAGTTCCTCGTAGACACAGGAGCAGAAACTAGTCTTATAAAGTTCAATTCACTGAAAGCAGGCAGCACTTACTATAAAGATGCAATCTTCAAGATAAATACTTTATTTTCGGAATCTAAAACTACAGAAGGATTAATATTGGCAAAAATGGCAATTATATCAAACGAAGAATTTTTAATAGAACATCCCTTCCAAATAGTAGGAGAAAACTCAACCTTGGCATGTGACGGCCTAATTGGCCACGACTTCTTGTCCAGATACAACGCTCGTATCAATTATAGAAACAAGTACATTTCCTTAGAGGTGAAGCAATGTCATTCATCATATCCCATAGAGCAATATCGCTCAGATTACAAAATACATATCTTAGATATGATAACCATGACAAGAAGTCTGAAACAAACAATGTAAGTGCTAATAAAAGCAAGTTACCCAGTACTTCACGGGATTTAAATACCAAACGTGAAAAGTACCCCAACACAAATATCCTACAAAAAACGGAATATATTTTCCAACCCAATGAAAACCGAAATAAATCGGACAAACTACATAATAGAGTTATTACAATTCCCGCACGCTCTGAATCCAAAATTCAAATTCCAACTTTGTCAACTACGGAATCAGTATATTTTAAAAAAGAGGTAAAGGCAGGGTTGTTCATAGGTAATACCATAGTCAACCCATCACAAGGAATGGCAAAAGTCCTAGTTCTCAACACGAATGACGTCGAACTGGCAATTCATGACATGAATCCAGAATGCCATGAACTTAACGACTTCGATTGCATCTCTACGGATTCCAACAGAGATCTAATTAGGGGCAGAATAAAAAAACTGCACACCCTGATTAAATTGGATCGCGGTAATTTGGAAGAAGCCGAGAGTATTCGGAAAATTTGTAAGGATTTCAACGATCTCTTCTACTTAGAAGGGGATTTCCTAACATTTAAAAATGCAACCGAGCACAAAATCGAAACAGTCACAAATAAACCTCACATATACACTAAACCGTACAGATTTCCAGAAACAAGCCGAAAAGAAATTACTCGGCAAATAAATGAAATGTTGGATTCAGAGATAATAAGTCCTTCAAATAGTCCGTGGAATTCTCCCCTACTTCTAGTTCCCAAAAAGCCGGATGAGCATGGGAACAAAAAATGGCGAGTAGTTGTAGATTTCCGCCGAGTAAATGACATTACTATTGGCGACGCTTACCCATTACCTAATATTACAGACATATTAGATCAATTGGGTAAGTCCAAATATTTCACAACGCTAGACCTCGCCAGCGGATTCCACCAAATTCGCATGGACGGGAAGGATAGAGCAAAAACTGCGTTTAGTACTCCTTATGGTTATTACGAGTTTAACCGTATGCCACTTGGATTAAAAGGTGCACCCGCAACCTTCCAACGTGCCATGAATAATGTCCTTTCCGGACTCCAAGGCATTTACTGTTTCGTATACATGGACGATATTGTAGTCCATGGATACAATCTTAAAGACCATAATATTAGGCTCGCAAATGTATTTAGCCGCCTTCGGGATTTCAATTTAAAATTAGAACCCGACAAGTGCCATTTCTTAAGAAAGGAAATAATGTATCTAGGGCACATCATTACTGAAAATGGAGTCAAGCCAGATCCGGCCAAAATTAAATCAGTTCAATCTTATCCTAGACCCAAGAAGGAAAAGGATATCAAAGCCTTCCTTGGTTTCGTCGGCTATTATCGCCGCTTTATTCCCAATTTTTCTAAAATCGCGAAACCTCTAACTAATCTTCTGAAAAAGGACACACCTTTCAAGTTCGATGAAAGTTGCGATGAAGCATTTTGCGAATTAAGAAAAAAATTAATATCAGCACCAATTTTATCCTATCCGGATTTCGACAAAGAATTTTTTGTCACCTCAGATGCCAGCGACTACGCCATCGGAGCAGTTCTTTCCCAAGCAGATGATCAAGGAGATCATCAAATCGCCTACGTGAGTCGAGTGCTCAATGGTGCAGAGACTCGTTACTCAACAATCGAAAAAGAGCTTTTAGAAATTGTTTTCGCAGTTGAGCAATTCAGGCCATACGTTTATGATAGACAGTCTACCATCATAACTGACCATAATCCATTAGTATGGCTAATGAATCGCTAATGAGATGGAGAATATGTCTTGAGGAATATGACTATAAGATAGTCCATAAACTTGGAAAGCTTAACACAAATGCAGGCGCTCTCAGTAGGGCTATCCCAGAAAATCCCGTAAAATCAACGGAACGCAACACCTATATAAATGTGGTAACCAGGAATCAAGCCAAAGCTTAGGCGAATTTAGATACACCAAGTCCAAATATTACTACTCCAAATCCAGATTTATCAGTAGTAAACAGTTCCTCAGTGATAATAACTGAGACCAATTTCCCACTACTTTTAACTAAAACACATTTCCCAAATTTTTCATCTTGCCAATGCAGGATACAGAACTTTAAAGAGTGTTAAAATCCAAACTAAAACTTTTAGACAAATCTCCTCTACTAGAAAACGAACTGAACTTCTTTAAGAAGAAAGACTCCACAGTAATTATTTCAAAAGTCAATCTACCTTGCCGATCACAAAGAGATAGATTAGACACTGAAAAGATTTTAACTGAGATCTGCTCATACACTGAAGCAAATCAGTTAAATCAGGTAAATATCCCCTTCCCAGTATTAGACAAACAAAAATTTATCAACTATTAAAAACATTTTTACCAAGGTCTTCGTTAACCAACAAATAAATATCAAACTTCATCAAGATTCCATAAAGTATTTATCCAACAGCAGTGATATTGAACAAGTTCTGAAAGATTTCCATTCTCTACCAACGGGAGGCCATCGAGGTGTCTCCCGTACAATAAAAAGAATTAAAAAACAATTCTATTGGCCTGGCATGTCGGACGATGTTGTAAGATATGTAAGGAAATGTAAACTTTGTCAAGTAAACAAAGCATCCAGAAATCCTAAGATTCCTATGAAAATCTCAAGCTCAAAACCTTTTGAAAGAGTGTACCTAGATGCTGTAGGACCTCTCCCAATTTCCCATTCTGGAAATAAATATCTCCTTACATTTCAAGACGACCTCTCAAAATTTTCTGAGGCTATTCCCATAGTCGACACCGAGTCTAAGACATTGGCGGAAGCTTTCACGACAACGATAGTTTGTCGACATGGTATTCCAGAAAGTATCCTCACAGATCAAGGTTTTAACCTCATAAGTGGCATATTCGCCGAGGTATCTAAATTGCTGAGAATTAAAAGGCTCAAAACTACTCCATATCACCCTCAAACGAATGGTGCATTGAAGAGAAGCCACAGAACCTTAGCAGAAAATCTCCGATCTTATGTAGCAAAAGATCCACAAGACTGGGATACATGGATTCCTTATGCCATGTTTGTATACAATACCACTGCTCATTCGAGTACTAATTATACTCCACGCGAACTCCTTTACGGATTCCCAGCCGAAATCCCCAATAATTTAAAATCTTCTCCAACCGTTTGCTATAATTACGACAATTATGCACACGAATTAAAAGCGCGCCTACAGCATAGCTTCAAAATAGCTAAGGACATAGCCATGGCAAACAAAGAAAAATCCAAGCTTCAACACGACAAAAACTCCGTCCAAAATCATTTAATACTGGTGACAAAGTCTTACTAAAAAGCAGAGTACGAGATAACAAGTTCCCACTACTATGGTCAGGTCCGCATCAGATCATATAAATAAATTCCCCGAAAATTCCACTATTAAAATCGATAATAAAAACAAAAGGGTCCATAACAATGACCTAAAACTGTTCACAGAGTAAAAACTTCAAAATCTTCAAACATCATTCAGAGATATTAACATAGTGTCATCTTCCAGGTTTCCAAAATGATGCATATAGAATTCATTCTAATTTTCATCCCCATAATCTACGGCTCAGGAATAGAAGGCAATCAGCTAAATGCTACTGCATGCATTTACTTCGAAGAGATTGGCAGAGCCAACCTCTACACCAACGAATGGAAAATCGTCACCTATTACGACCTAGCGAATTTTAAATCAGAATTCAACAACATCCAATTCATAAGCCATCAAATTACAGCGACCTGCCAGAAACTGGACAAACACTCAGCCTTGAGCCACACTTGTAACGGTACGTTGTTACAAATAAATCTTATATTAGCAAACATAGAATATAAGAATATGTTACTTGTGACCCAAAATAGAAAACAAAGAGCACTTTTCACTGCTATAGGCTCAATCTCTAAACCTCTTTTCGGCACATTGGACGAAGATGATGCCAAGATTTATGACGAGCAAATCCGTAACCTAACCCTTAACCAAAACTCCCTCCTATCACTTATGAAAAGCCAAACTGCGATAGTCGAAGCAACCGCAAACATTTTCAACAAAACTAAGGCCGCAATTGAAAAGGATTTCATGGTTATACATAAAAAGTTAATTTCAATACAGATAGCTACATCATTAATGGAAAACAGAATATTGGATAACAAAATATCCATTGAAATTGAATCACTCATTTCTCTGGTTTCGTTAATGGCATTCAGATACCAAAATACCCAGTCGGAATTAATAGATCTCTTAACAGACTCAAGGCATGGAAAATTTCACCCTACACTAATATCGCCTAACAAAGTTCAAGATATTTTATCAAAGATTAGGCAGGAATTACCGAATTCTATGATACTGCCCATAAATCCCAGAGACAATTTATTTTCACAAATCTACAAATTAAGCACACTATCTGCAAATATTTTTAACAACAAAATAATTATAGAACTTCGAATCCCACTTCCTTTTAAAGAACACTACCAAATTTTCGAAGCAATGCCATTGCCGACAATCCTAAACGGTTCATTCATATATATTGAACCATTAATGGAATATATATTAATTGATTACAATCGTGATCATTACATCGAATTATATACTCTTTTAATGTAAAATTTCATCACCTATCTTAAATACAAACAATAGAGTAAACCAATGTGAAATCAATCTAATAAAAAAGGAACCTATTACATCAAAATGTAAAATTTTGACTTTAAAACAGAACTACTATATGACACAATTGTCGCAGTATAATGCATGGCTTTTCTCCCTTAAAAAACCCTTCCATATAGATATCGTTTGTGAAGATTCAATCTGTTCCGAAACTCTGCAGGGAACAGGGACAATAATTATCTACCCAGGTTGTTATGTCTGCAGCAAAGAATTGATCTTGCATGGGCATAACGTAAAAATATCAAGATTTAATTCCCATTTCAAACCAACCACAAACATTTCAAACATAATCGCAAATATGACGTTTCCTTCTACGGAAACGCACATAGGAGCAGATCCCATTAAAATTACAAACAACATGGATCTAGAGCAACTACTACAATCCATCGACCATCAAAAAGAACAGGAACCAATTCCTCTAAATCCTATAAACAATCACCACATTCACCACTATGCTCTATCATATTTGACATTAGCATTAGTGATGACTATCCTATTTATCTGCATGTACATGAAATACAAATCAAAAACCGGCATAGGTAAAAATATACCTCTGGAACCGGAACACATACTTACAGATGTGCCCACGGCGGCACCAAGAGGGTCTAAATTCATCATAACCCCTGCTCCCAACAGAAGAACTACAGATAGTTCCCCAACTAATTCTAATATATTTAAATATATGTACTGCGTATTAGCATATATCCCGTGGACTCATGCTTCCAATCAAACAGTACAAGATACCGTAACTATAACGAACAAATAATTGACACAATAACCTATTCTATCCTCCAAATTTTCAATACCGACATCTCCCACCAAAACAAAAAAAAAATCAAAAAAAAAAAACCCCACAGCCTATCATAATGTACGTACATATATAACAAAAAAAAAAAGACCTGATATCCATGTATACAAACCAAGTTATCCAAAATGAGTGGAGGATAGTGGAATAAATGAAATAAAGATTTAGAAAGGTTAAAAAGCTATTAAACCATTTTTTTTCTCTTTATCTACATTATTGGTATTAGCTACTATGTATTTGATAAATTATTTTTGGAAATTTTATATAGAATAATTATAGTACGTAATTACATTATATTCAATAATATTAATAATAATGCAATAAGTTCTATCCTTTATATATTGTCATCCCAATTATATATCCAAACAAAATTAAATAATAAAATAGGTATATATTATGTATACATATATATTGTAACGTAATTTCCTTAAATGAAAATTGCTCCGGCCGAGCGGTAAGCGAGGGAGCAATTCTTCTCCAATATTTGGAGTAAATCTTTGTACTCTTAGGTTACTCAAACTCGGGATAGCCGTACTGATAGAGTTTTCGCTTTTATAAAGTAGCTACTCGAGTCACTTTTTTTTCGTCCAATCGGTCGACCTGAAAGCTCTCTAAGTTTTACTGGGCTGTTTCGTTGACTTCTTCTGTGCCCTCGCTAAAAGCCCTTGCTTGAACGAAAGTCGAAACGTGACGAAGAATTTTGTCTTTGCCGTGCAGCCAACCGTCAAGACTCACAGTCTTGTTTACGTTTGTCATTTACTGTGTCATGATCACAAAAAGTGAGAATTTCGGGTAATGAGTTACGATTTAGAACTATTACCTGAAAAGTGAAGTTGTGTAACTTAATTCGTGAAAGTGGAAGTGATTGCTTATGCTTATCAAGTGAGGGTGACAGGCATCTACAGGGAAGTTGGGTTAAGGGATTCTCTGCTTGATAACCTGTGAAATTGATTCAGGTTGTCTTTGGAGGCTTCCCAGGAACACTTCCTGATGCCTCTGCTTGAGGTCAAACCTTTAAGCTAATGGATTATCGGACCTGCCACACTTTCCCTTGCAGCTTCACACGTGATCTCAAATGTAGTTTTTTTTCGTCGGGATTTCGCACTTTCACAATCTCCCAACGACAAGTCCAATTTGTGTTGTTTTCAATTGGTGCTAATTTTATAGCACGATTGAGGTGCATTAACCTAGGTGGCGTGAATATGCATGAGCTCCTGCTAGCAATTTAGTGTACGTGTAGGTACGTGTGCATAGATGTACCTATACGAATTCGCAGAGCTCGCTCGGATCTTCTACTTTTGGTGCTCAATCGTGAAACTTTTAGTGATAAAATATGTCCTTTTCCGATACCAACCGCCACTTTCTGTAACTAGCAGTAACTGGTGCTTACACAAACGTAGAACAGTAGTGATGGTTTTACGTCCTAGGTTAGGTGCGATAATAAATACTTCTTACGAAAATGGAGGGTAGTACGGGTAATATCGAATCTCTATTAAATTTCAACTATGGGAACTAAATACGGCAGTGTAGAATAATAGTGATAATTTTATGTTGCAATTCGATTTCAACTATAGGAATTTCTTAAGAAAAGGTAGAATCATAGTGATATTTGATATTTCAATGTGACTTCAACACTAGGGATTTCTTAAGAAACTGTAGAATAATGTATTTTTATGTTTCAATGTGATTTAGACACTAGGAATTTCTTAAGAAACTGTAAGATAATAGCGATAATTTTATATTTCAATTAGGTTCCAACTTTAGAGATTTCTCACGGAACTGTAGAATAATAGTGATAATTCTATATTTTAATGCGATTTCAACACTAGGAATTTCTTAAGAAACTGTGGAATAATCTGATAATTTTATATTTCAATTAGGTTCCAATGTTAGAGATTCCTCACGGAACTGTAGAATAATAGTGATAATTCTATATTTCAATGCGATTTCAACACTAGAAATTTCTTAAGAAACTGTAGAATAATGTGATAATTTTTATGTTTCAATGTGATTTAGACACTAGGAATTTCTTAAGAAACTGTAAAAAAAGGGAAAAAAACATCAAAAATTACTTATCTTTCCTTCGTTCTCTTGTACTGCCCAAAAGAAGCGGGACTAAGGAACCCGTTTGGCAGCTCGCCCCGTTCTTTAACGGATCCGCAAATTCTTCACCTTCCTGAAAATTCCTTGGATAGGGTGAATAAACTTAAGAGACTCCACTTGTTGGTTTACTCGGTTGTCTTTTAATCTAAGCACTTTTACAATTTTTTAGATTTAGTTTAAAAATATTCCGATCTGCTTTGTTCAGCTTTTTCCTACTCGTGGTTGACGTCCTTCACAATCCAATTTCCTCTTCGTCGTCGTTCCTCCAAAACGATCTTGCCCGGGTCACTTTTGTGATCTCCCTTCTCCGGCTGGGGAAATCTCTGGCTCAATTTTGTTGGGGCCGACTTCGCCGCATTTAGGGGAAAGTGTCGCCATCTCTGGGATTTTTGGGTCCTCGCTCAGTCGTGCTGCCATGCTTTCCCCATTACATCGGAGATGTGCAACTTTTATCTTGATTGCGGGGATCTAAATCCGAGATCTTGTAGCACTGCCCCCCTCCCTGTGGACTCGAAGTTCCGACCGAGTGTGTACCTGTACCAAATGTAACGTAATTTCCTTAAATGAAAATTGCTCCGGCCGAGTGTGTACCTGTAAGATAACAAGATCTATTACTGCATCCGGAATAATAATCTAATAATAAACGAAAACGATAAACTTATTTAATCCAGTCTCCTTTCGCCGAGTTTAGCAAGGGCTTCCTGTCTGAGCATGGTGCGATAATTTTGGTGAGAGGTTCGGGGGGAGGGAATCTCGCAGTTATCCGAGTGTGAACCCGATGAAGAGAAGGTTAGTACCTTGCTCTGTTGTTTCAAAAATATACCCTATTTCCCTAAGTTCAAAGTAACTACAGGTATAACAAAGGCCTTACTCTATCGGGATGTACAGGGTCTGACGACAGTTCTGTTTCACCGGCGGCCGTTCACAAAACGCAGATGTATGTTAAAGAATCTAGAGGAATTCCCCGGTGCCGGACAAAGCAAGATTAATTGGACTTTGCTAAAGGGGCGCATTTTTGAATGAAACTAAGCTAGGGTCCGTATTTTTATATTTAGTGCCATGGTGGAAGCTATTTAAATTTAGAACAATTGAGGGAAAACCTTTTCGTATGCCTGTAGCGGTAGTGATTGTTTCCATAAAGGTGAAGAGGTTAAGATATATCCAGCACCTTCCACTTCACACTATCCTAGGTCAAATGTAGAGAGTATGAAGGTTCTCTAACAGCACCCCAGTGGCAACGTAAGGCTTTCAGTCGACTGACTACGTCATTTTTTTTTATTTTTTTTTTTTGACAGGTTTTGCCAAAGTAGCTTCCGAATTTTCTGTTCGGCTAGCATTGTTGACTCAGCCAGTGTCTGTATAGCTCGAATCTTTTGATGCATCCCCAGAAGTGTGGGCTTCTGCTAGCTGCATCTTGGATATCGTTTGTCAGATATCAATTTGTTGACAGGTTTTGCCAAAGTAGCTTCCGAATCTTCTGTTCGGCTAGCATTGTTGACTCAGCCAGTGTCTGTATAGCTCGAATCTTTTGATACATCCCCAGAAGTGTGGGCTTCTGTTAGCTGCATCTTGGATATCTTTTGTCAGATATCAATTTGTTCGTTATCTCAAGGAAAAATATGGGCGTCAGGTAACTTCCAGGGGTGAAGTGGTAAGTGCTGCAGTGGGATGCGATAATTTGTTTTGTTTTTTTTTTTTTTTTACATACAGGCGTACAATCTTTAGGTTGCTTCAACTGTCACACAAAATATTTTTTTTATTATTATTATTATTATTGGATATTTGCGCCGAAGCCTATGCACGACGACTGCTGTTGTATCGAAATGGGTTTCACTATACCCCTGTAAATTCTTCCTCAAACCTTTTTCCGGGCTCGAAGCCACATTTTAAGAGTAGGTTTGATGATATTTGTTTGGAATATTTTGTCCATGGCGCTATTTCAATAATATCTGTTGGAGTATTGTTGTTAGTGACGCTGACATGGAAGTTGGTATCTGTTGGACTGTTTTCGCCCCGAAATTTAGCTAGCCTATCGACATGTAATACCTTCCTTGTCTTACCACCGGGGAATTCTACTCTATACAGAACGTCCTTTAGTCGAGACATTATTACGCCAGGACCTTCCCAATTACGCTGAAGTTTGGGGCTTTTGCCGTTTTGGATTATATATTCATACCTGTTCGCCTTCTGAAAACTTAATAGAGTGTGCTCGAAGGTCGTATTGATTTTTCATGTTAAATGAAGCCAAGTTGAGGTGCCTACGGGTTAGTTGGTGTATCGTTGTTAAGGCCTGTATCAATTTGTCGGCGTATTCTCCCTGATTTATAAATGGAGACTCGATTACCGGGGCCGTATTGGATGTCTAGTGGAAGCCTTAATTCCCTGCCAAAATTGAGCATCGCGGGCGTAAATTTGGTGCTATCGTGGACAGCTGAGCGGTAAGCCACAGTGCTAGAGGAAGGAATCGATCCCAATCTGTTTGGGTGCTGCTTACAAACTTTGACAGATAGTTCAGAAGTGTGCGATTAAAACGTTCTACCTTTCCATCAGACTGAGGGTGGAGAGCAGTCGTTCGGGTCTTCTCTATCCCAAATAGGTGCAGCACTCTTTGAAAAATGTCTGCCTCGAAATTTCGACCATGGTCTGAAAGGAGCTGGAATGGCATACCGAATCGAGAGAGAACATTCTCGATCAAGCCATCAGCTATACTTTCGGTCTTTTGATGTTTAGTAGCAAAAGCCTCTGGCCATTTCGTGAAGTAGTCTATCACGCTTACGACATATCTATTCCCTTTCTCAGTTTTAGGAAGTGGACCTAGAACGTCAATGGCGATTCTTTCGAATGAGGCCCCAACGTTGAATCATGGAGTTCTCCCCATGTTTTTCGTAAGGGACCTCTTTTGGCATGACAAAGCTGACATTTTGCACACCATACTTCTACGTCCTTTTGCAAAGTGGGCCAAAAGCAACGTTTTTCTTATTTTCTCAGACCTCTTCCGGACGCCGAAATGTCCACCTTCTGGCTTGTTATGGAAATCGTAGAGAATCTTTTGTACCAGGCTTGGAGGGGCTATCTTAACAAAAGTGTCTTTGTCACCATATCGCATGAGATGCAAAACACCATCTGCCATTCGCAGTGAGTCATACTTTGCCCAAAAATTTTTTAAATGTGGGCTTTCGGATAAGATCTGCTCGCGGGATGGTCTCTGATTGTTCTGTAACCAAAATTTTACATTTTGAAGAACAGGATCCTGCTCTTGTACTACAGCTAAGTCAGTCATGACTTCGGCTGATACTAGGTCGACCCTTTGATCTAATTCTCTCGACTCTTTCTGTTCGCAGTGAGTGCATTCTTGGCAGGGACGCCTCAATAAAGCGTCTGCGTTAAGGTGTCTGTGTTCAGCTCGATGTTCTATGACGAAGTCATATTGCTGGAGTCTCTCAAGCCATCTCGCTAGCTGCCCATCAGGCTCCTTAAAGTTTAGTAGCCAGCGTAGTGAAGCATGGTCGGTCCGGACACGGAATGGCCTTCCGAACAGGTAATGGTGGAAGTGGCAAGTGGCCCTTATCACTGCTAGAAGCTCTTTCCTAGTTACGCAATAGTTTCGTTCGGGCCTGCTCAGGGTTTTACTGTAATATTCTAGCACTTTCTCGTTGCCGTCCTGAATCTGGCTAAGCACTGCGCCGATCCCATCTTGACTGGCATCTGTATCAAGAATGAACTCGCACTCTATTTGAGGGAAGGCTAGAATAGGAGGGGAGATTAAACGCAATTTCAGCTCCTCGAAAGCATCCTGTTGTCTCTGCTCCCATTGAAACTTCCGCCTCTCCTCGGTCAATTCTGACAGAGGTTTGGCCAAAGCAGAGAAGTCACGAACAAATCTTCTGTAATAAGACGCTAGACCTAAAGAACTGCGCACATACTTTTTTTTGTTTTAGGAATTGGCCAAGTTCTTATACTTTCTGTTTTGTCCTGGTCAGTCTGTAGCCCTCTTCCTGATACCACATGTCCCAGGTATTTAACTTCCTTACGAAGCAAATGGCATTTTTTAGGGCTTAATTTTAGATTAGACGTGCGTAGACGCTGGGAGACTTTTACTTCGCACAGTGAAATGCTTGGCGATTGCGAATTGTTTACTTGTAAACTGTCGCATCCACTGCTGTATGTAACTGGGCATTGAGTCATGGTTAAATAATTCACTTCGCATAGTGAAATACTCAGCTGGGCTCACTGTTTGTTTACATACAGTATTGGGGGCTCCCGCTGTCGGCAGTGAGTAGCGTAATACTTTGTAATTATGATTGCAAGGTATTGCGTTGGTCACTGGGTCAAAGTCGCTTCCGCCTAATTGATTGGAGGTGAGCACGGTCGATTCGCTAGATCGGGTTGCGCAGTGATAAGTTGTGTATTCTTGCGTAGTTAGAAGTTGGGGTATTATTAAAGATAGCGGTTCGGTATCTTTTTTAGTCAGTTGTAATTAGAAAGTTAAATGAGAAGTATCAATCACGGGGTGATACGCCTCTTAATTTATATCGTCGTTTAAATTAAAGAAATAAAGTTGTCGTACAATTGACTTACGCGAGTTTTTATCAGTTTTTACTTGTTTTCCCTGGATTGCTTTGGGACACGACAGCACCTAGATCACTAGATCACGAAAGACCTCCGCCCATCAGCCTGTCAAAAGTAGCGGCGGCATTGCATAAACCGAAGGGCATGTCATTAAATTCCCACAATCCTCCACCAGTCGCGAATGCCGTCTTCTCGCTATCCTCGTCGCTCATCTCAACTTGCCAATACCCACTTTGCAAGTCGAGTGTGGAAAACCAATTGGATCCAGAGAAAGACGTGAGAGTATCATCAATTCGAAGCAGGGAGTAAGAGTCTTTCTTTGTTATATCATTTAAACGTCGATAGTCGACACAAAACCGAGTTGATTCAGCCTTCTTTTTTACAAGGACTACTGGTGAAGCCCAGGGGCTGTTGGACTGCCGGATGACTCCATTTTCTTCCATTTCCTTCACCAATCGGTCGCATTGAGCTCTCTTCGCAAGTGGTACCCTTCTAGCTGGTATTCTAAAAGGAGTGGCCTCACCAACATTGATACGGTCTGTCCGGTATCATTGGACCCGGTAGAGAAAATGTCACGGAATTCTTCCAACACGACAATTAAACTCCTCTTTTCATCATTGGACAATCCTTCTTCCACACCGTCGAGAATGGAATTAAGAATATCGTGATCTGCATCACATGCTGAGGCATCTAAGTTGTCCAAGGTTGAAATAAGGATGGGCTCAAGTTGTCCAATAAATGTGTCACGAGAGACAAAAAAATTACTTGTGGTTAAATTTACGAGTCGTATAGGGACTTGTCGCGAGGTAGGTTCAATGAGGACACAAGCCGCGCAAACGCCAAGAGTTAGCTTTAATTGAGGCCAGGGATCTAAGAGTAGACTGGGGCTGTCAGAGATCTCACCTTCTCTGATGAAAGGAATAATCGTTTCACTTCGCGCAGAGAGTACGATGTCTTCAGGGAGGCAGATTTCAGTGACGGAAGAATTGGGCTTGTGCAGTTTGATAGTCACCAGGCCAATCCGGAGATCAACCTTTTTAAAATCTAGTCGACACTGGTACATATCAAGGACATCTACTCCCAGTATGCATACAGGCTCTATGTTGGCTATGAGCACTGTGTGTGGTAAGCTATAATTTTCAATCATGATATCCACGCTTATTTTTCCTAGCACATCGATGCAGTCTCCAGTCACGCTTCGTATAATCACATTTGATTTTTTAAGCTCTGACATAGATGGACGGCTCAGAAAGTAGGGATGTATGATAGAAATAGTAGCTCCCGTATCTATAATAAAATGGAAATGTTTACGATTCAGCATTCCTTTCACTGTGAGGCTATTCTTCGTGGATCCTATCGCCGTCAAAGCCAATTCTCCATTTTTTTGCGTACTGTAATCAGATAGTTTCAAGATGGGAGTTCCCTTAGACTTTTGTTGTACTGAACCAGTAGTCGGCAGCATTAAAGGGTCGTTAACGTTGTTACTCGGTGTTGGGGCGGAAAAAATATTCATCGACTCATTCCCCCTTGGGCCGATGTTGAGGGGTTTTCCGGATTCAGAGGGGAAGAGAAAGGTGTTTCTGTATGTGATGCAGGTCTAAAAGAGTCATAAAGGGGGGCAGGTCTATCAATTGCACTTCCAACACGACCTGGAGTAGCTGGTACAGTAAAACGCGAATTGCCTCTAAAACGTGTATTTTGGCGTGCACGACCCCGATTGTTGGAAGGTGTTTGTACCAGATGAACTCTGAGATGCCTTGCAGCACTTGTTCCGGTAGCCAATTCCTGTGCGGCGCTGACTGCCTCGTGCAAGGTCTTTGGACCTCGTACTCTTACCAAAGTCCTCAGTTCGTCATCTCGAAGGCCCTCTAGGAAACGTAAGGCCGCCATTCTGTCAACCACATCAGTCGGGCAAGAAGGGAAAGCAGCTGTGGCCAACCTTTGCAATTCCAGTGCAAAGTTTGCGAAACTCTCCCTTGCTCCTTGAGTTCTTCGACAGAATTGCACTTGGCTAGTATACGAGTCTACTCCGAAACGTTGCTCTAATAACATGATTAATTCTCCGTACTGAATCCGATCTCCAGGAGGAAAAAAGGCAATTGGAGGGATCAATTAAAAGGTCTGAAGAATCGAAGAGTGGACGAGGACGTGGTCGAGGACGTGGTCGAGGACGTGGACGTGGTCAAGGACGCGGACGTAAACGTGCATGAAAAGGTCGAAATCTATGCATTGAGCTCACAGTCAGGACATCTACAGATAGTGAAGAGAACGAGTTGCCAAATGTAGCAAATGACTCTGACTCCGGAGAAATTTTTATTGATGCTGCAGTTTCTGAAAATGATGTAAATTGCATCTTTTGTGAAGGCCATTTCTCTGATGATCTATGCGGTGAAATTTTGGTGAAATGCCAAAGTTGTGAGTTATGGGCACATAATGAATGTGCTGGAGCAGAAGGCGAATACTATGTTTGTGATTTTTGCCGCTAAATGATTAAAACTTTTTCATACATTTATTATGGCCCCCGGGGTGCCATATTACCCACACAGTTTCTTATAATGGTATTTTGAAATCATTTTGAAAAATATAATATTTTTTGAAAGCTGTGACTTTTATTTACATTTGTAGCTTAGTTTCTTATGACCAATAATATAATAAATATTTTAACATTAATTGACTATTAAATTAATAGTAAATTATTTCGTTATCACATAAAAACAAATTAACGGGCCATATTACCACCTTCTCCTCTATTAATTCAACAACTAAACATCACTTTTGGAAATTTTGAAACTAATAACATACCCTTTAAAAAATAAAAATAAATGTATATTTTTAAATTCACTCTACTCTCTGCTTGTTTACTATTAAAAATTACAAAGTAACCTAGCTGTTCACTCTTTACGCACTTCATATAAAGTGACATTTGCACTTCGTCAGAGTCTCATATAAAAATCGGCAAGTGCGACTCGGACTCGCGCACGAAGGGTTCTGTACAATCGTACAAAATTTAACATTATGCAATTTTATTAATTTTTTTAAATGAGAGTAGGCGTTATTTGAAAAAAAAAATGCTGTCATTTGAAAAAATAATGCCTACTTAAGATAATAATAATGAATGAGAATAAAACGAGGAACAAAACGGAGAAAAAAACAAGTTTCTTGTATGGGGCCCCCTTTAATTTTTAACTTTATTTTATTTTGATTCTTTGTTGCTATAGCGGCAATAGAAATACACAGTCTATGAAAATATGAACTGTCTACCAATTACGGTTCATGATATACAGCGCGGTGACAGACAGATGGACGGACATTGGAGGCTAAAGGCACCTTCACATCAAAAACAAGAACCGAAAAAGTGTAAACCGAAAAACTCAATTTATCCCACTTTGAAACAAGATTATTTCTCCAAAGATTTATAAAATCCAAGGAAATATAATAAACTAAGAATTTTATTGAAAAAATAGTTAACTCAGATTTATAAGAAAAAAACAACTTTTACGTTTTATTGGCCGAAGTAGAACTCGATCGTTAAAACATAAAAGTTGTGTTTTTCTTAATAATCTGAGTTAAATATACTGTTTTCTCAATAAAATTCTTTCTTTTTTTTTTTGGTGAGGAGCCCTAAAAAGCATTTCTGCAATATAATGGATCACTTTTATTCAGTTTCTTTTCGGTTTTGTTGTTTTATGTTAAATTGCACCAGTTACCTATCCCACAAGATTCTCTTTGTTTCTTGGTAATGTGTCGAGATGCATTACGGCATAAGTAACTTGGGCCATTCTAGCCATTTGATGTTTTTATCTTGGCTGCAGATGCAATCACCGCAGGAACAATAAGGTAAAGATAGGGTTTACCATGCTCCGTCTGTCTTGCCCATACGCAGGATACATGTAAAAATAACATTTTGAAAATTAAAGTCGGAATGAGTTTAATTCCTTATAAGAGTGCTTATAAGCACCACTTGAACACAAGAAAGATATTTTTTTAATTTCGATTTTCGAGTGTAAAATTTCATCTGATTGGTTGAGTTTTACAGGTTTTTATGTAGTAAACGTTTAAACGGTGCCATATGAAATGGCAAATCGTTCTGTTGCAGCGAAACCTTGGTCAGAAGACATCTTTGGAACCTGAAAGAAGTTACACAAAGAATTCTTCATCTTCAGATAACAAAAAATAGAAAATACTTATCTGATATGTACATAGTTCTTCTACTTTCTTTAATCCACATAGATAACATCTTGTTCAAATCTAAAAATAATAGAAATTGCTTAATTAGTTTGGTATAGGAAATTTAAAATGTAAACAAACAAGTTAGTAGTACAAAACTTACCACAACCAGAGACGAAAATGATTTCAATCACGCAAAACAATAAACAACACATCAATAAATTACACTGAACATATAACACCTGTTCTTATAAATAAAAACAAATAAATAAGAAATATACTTACATTAATTCAAGTGTTTTTCCTGCTGATCACCTCAAAAGTCAAACGAGAGCTTTCCTGTCGCAATGACATTATCGAGGTTCTATGAATATACATCGGAATTCGATCAGTTTCGGAGAAGATATTACCAACCCTGGAATCAATAGTTTACATATGATGACTTCGTTAAGTATCTAGAAAGGGAACTAAAACCTGAGACAACATCATGTTCTAAGGGGAATTAGAACTTTTAAAAATGTTATCAAAACCCGTTAAGGTTTATAAATCTAATTTTCTCATTGGTTCGATTTTTCTAGAAAATGGCGATAGCGGGTTCATCGGAGGTAGATCTAAATAATCTCGAACGGATAGAATTCTTTTTCCTTTGGTACAAGACGGTAATCGCGACGGAAAGTTTGGGTGCATTGGCTCTATCTTTGAAAGTCTATATTGAAATCGAATCCGAGTTAGTAAAAAGTGGAAATCATTAAAGTAACACAGACTATAGAAACCAAAAAAAATAGCGTGAAAAAACTTGGCTAACTTGAAGTGCGGTTGCTGTGAAAATCATTGTCGTCTCTGGTGCTTGTAGAAATTAAATTTTGATTTGAAATTAGTATTTTTTTTCTTGTAGTCGTAATTTATAGTTTTTTTTTGTTTGAATGTAAATCTGAAGTTGGAAAATTAGTAGAAATAAAAACGAAGTCTTTTGTAAAAATAGTGGATTTGACAATATAGTAGTATTGAACTTATTATATGAGGAAATTGTGGTTTTAATTTGATTATTGCATGCAGCTTTGTAAGAGCACTGTGGTGTAGTGGATAACGTGCTGGATTATCACGTAAGAGCCGCAGGTTCACTTCTCGTCGTCGCTTGAAACTTTTTTCTGCTGAAAACATTTTTTTTGTTTTTTGCAAATTTTGTGGCAATTAATTAATGGAAATCTACGTTCGACTTAATATCCTTAGAATCCTTCACATAATGGTCCTTCGAGCCGGATATTAACTGGACATAGTATTGGTAGAACGATTTTTCTGGAAACTAGAAAACGTGCGTGCTCATTCAAGTGAACTTTGAACTCATAGTGCCTGTGACTGTGAACATTGAATTCAAGTGACTTAAGTGAAAAAGTAAAAAAAAGGAAATCCTCAAATACAAACTCTCTTTTTATTGGCAACGAAAAATACTATAAAATAAGTGAAAACTAGTCTGGAAAAATTTGGATACGATTTGAAAAAGTCTGGTGAGTCCGTTTCATCTTATTTCTTATTGCATGCCTTTTATTTTACAAAATACATATATACACATACTTAATCTAATATGATGGACAAGTTAATTAAGTTGCAAAAGCGCAGTAAAAAGGTAATCGAAGATTTCTTTGATAATTATAAAAAGGATGGTAAAGATCGCAGATCAAAACCGTATTATGAAGCAAGAATAACTAACCTAGAGAAGCATTGGCAGGAGTTTAAAAACCGCGATGAAGAGATAGCTTTATCGGCGACCGCCGAAAGTATGAAAAACGATCTATATTTTGTAGAACAAAGATACTCGGTGGTTGAGAATTTTTATATAGACGCGTTCGCAAGAATCGTATCGGATTTTCAACGCGATTTCCCATCAGCTATAGCCGAACCGGTTGTTGGAAAAGACAGTGAGATTAAGGTTATCAGTCTAGACTCAAAGCGTGACGAGCTAAAATTACCACAAATATCACTACCTACATTTTCCGGAGATTATCTTGCCTGGAATACATTTCATGATTTATTTAAAGCTCTGATATATGATAATGAGCATCTATCACATGTGCAAAAATTACAATATTTGAAGGCACATCTCTCAGGCGAAGCCAGAAGTCTTCTCAGTAATACTACGATTACTAGCGCAAACTTTGAGCCAGCATGGCAAATGTCGACATCGAGATATGACAACAAACGTGTTTTAGTTAAGGCCCAGTTGGATGTTTTATTTAATCAGGTAAACGTAAATCAGGAATCAGCAAAGGGAGTGAAAGGCCTGCTCGATAAAACCGCAGAGTGCCTTGCCGCTCTCCAAAATCTCGAAATCAAAACAGAGAACTGGAATCCTATTTTAATTTATTTTGTCACGCAAAGATTACCATACGAGACCCTAGAATTATGGGAACAGTCGCAAAGCTCAAAAAGAGTCATACCAACTTGGAACGAATTGAAAGAATTCTTAGAAGCTAGGTTTCGTACGTTAGAAGTAATGAATGTGAAAAGAAAGCCGATAGTCAAGGAAATCAAACCTGCACCCGCTGCACAAGTAGAAAAGTTTTGGAGAAAACCTCAAACGTTCCACGTAGCTACAAGTTCTCTTTGTTTACTTTGCCGTGAATTGCATTCCATTCGCAAATGTCCGAAATATTTGGAACTCAATCATCAAGCTAGATTGGATGCAGTAAAATCAAAGGGTCTATGTCTAAACTGCCTAGGTTCTGGACACCTTATAGCGAATTGTCCGAGTAAGCTTAAATGTTTAGTATGCAAGAAATCGCATCACACAACCTTACATAAAAATCAAAATACGCCAGAAAATTCACGGCTTGAACATGTCAATCAGCCCGGAACCTCTAGACAATCTTTCGCTATTGCGAACAATAATGATTTTGTCGCTGGAGCACAGTCATTTGTCGCGAGCCAATATTCCAGATCTCAACAAATTCTCTTAGCAACAGCCTTAGTCAAAATTATTGCACCAAATGGACTGGAACAAAGCTTTAGAGCTCTTATTGACCCTGGTTCGCAGGCGTCGTTTGTCACAGAACATGTTGTACAAACTCTTCGATTATCTAGGGAATTCATAGATGTAAACGTAACTGGATTAGGCAATACTTCTACCGAGAAAATCAAAGCCAGTGTGAAGTTGACTATTACACCGAAGATTTCATCCAACGAAACTAAAATACATGTTGACGCATTTGTTCTACGGACAATCACAAATCTGCTACCAGGCCACCTAATTACAAAGTCTACTTGGCAGCATCTTGATGGCCTCGAATTGGCTGATCCCACATTTAATCGACCAGGACGTATAGACGTGTTGTTGGGAGCTGACATCTACCCATCTCTCATTTGTGATGGAATACGAAGAGGTGAACTTGGCACTCCAATTGGACAGCATACAATATTTGGATGGATATTATCAGGTGAAACATCTAATCGGTCTTCACAGCCTCAGAATCTACAAAATTTTCACGTTAACGTTAATTTACAAGACGACTTGAAAATGTTTTGGGAATTGGAAGAAATACCTTCTAAACCTCATCTTACATCTGAAGAAAATCTATGTGAGCAACACTTCGCCAACACGTATATCAGATGTTCCAGTGGAAGATATCAAGTTCGGCTTCCATTCATCGAAGATGGAAAGGCACTAGGAGCATCTAGAAATATTGCCATTGGTCGCCTGTTACAAATGGAAAGGCACTTCGGTCAAGATCCATACCTAAAAACAGAATATGTCAAATGTATGAATGAATACTTGGAATTAGGACACATGCAACCAGTAACCAACACAGAAAATGAATTTGTTAGGCATGATATAAATAGAAATCCGTATTACGAGTGCGCGTATTTGCCACATCACGCCGTCATAAAACCAAGCAGCACCACTACAAAAGTTCGTACAGTCTTCGACGCATCGCGACGCACAAGTAATGGTAAGTCCTTAAACGATGTTCTCTTGAAAGGACCAACCATCCAGGAAACATTATTCGTAATTTTAATGCGGTGGAGAAGGCACAAAATCGCTTTTACGGCTGACGTTCAAAAAATGTACAGGCAGATCCGCATGCATCCCAACGACGCAGAATATCAACGGATAGTGTGGAGGGACTCACCAGACAAACCGATTCGAGACTACAAATTGACAACAGTAACATTTGGAATTAAAAGTGCACCATATATCGCAATCAGAACAATGCAACAATTAGCCAGAGATGAAAGTCACAATTATCCTGTCGGCGCAGAAGCAGTTCTCAACGACTTTTATGTAGACGATTTAATTTCCGGTGGAAACAATATTCAAGAAGCCAATCTGAAACGATTTCAAATCAGTCATCTACTCCAAGCCGGAGGACTCGAACTACGTAAATGGGCTTCAAACAATGAGAGCATTCTACAAGATATCCCGGAGGAGAAGAGAGAACCTGAACTACCTTTATCAGTGGACTCTAGTGATATTAAGGCTCTTGGAATGCTTTGGAATCCTCAATCTGACACCCTGTCATATAAGGTGGAAATAGACCAAAGTCAGCGAACGTGGACTAAACGTAGTATCTTGTCAGAAATATCGAAGCTCTTTAACCCCATCGGACTGCTCGCCCCTATAATAATAACAGCAAAGATCCTTATCCAATCACTTTGGTTGGCCGGACTACAATGGGATGACGAAATTCCGGAGGATATCAAATTAAACTGGAAAAACTATCGAAAGAGCCTGAGTCTTATTCAACAGTTACACATTCCTCGGCGGATTAAAACAGGAGAAGAATCGTCAAAAATCGACCTTCACGGCTTCTGTGATGCATCCATTCAAGCATACGCTGCGGCAGTCTATGCTCGCATTGAGAACGTCAATGGACAAATTGATGTGCACCTAGTTTCGGCCAAAACAAAGGTGGCACCTATAAAAACTATATCTTTACCGAGACTCGAGCTATGTGGTGCGACTGTCTTAGCCAAACTAATGACGGAAGTACAGCAGAATCTTCAACTAGACATTAGTGGAATTTATGCATGGACAGACTCCACCATTGTACTTGCGTGGTTGAAGAAACATCCTTCAACGTGGGAGACCTTTGTCGCCAATCGAATTTCACACATTCATCAAGTGCTAAAGGAAAATTGTTGGGCTCATGTGGCAAGCGAATCAAATCCAGCGGATTGTGCAAGTAGAGGCATGGAGCCAGGAATACTCAAAAATCATACTCTCTGGTGGAGTGGTCCACATTGGCTACAACAATCTAGAGAAAATTGGCCTAAACGTAAAGAAAAGCTAGAAACAACACAGGGATTACTTAAACAAATTCAGAGCTTACACATACAGACGCCCTTTCAACAGTGGGAACTATTGTCTCGATATTCGTCACTAACGAAACTTCTAAGGATCACCGCCTATTGTCAACGTTGGACTAGGAACGTCCGTAGTTCACCACAGAATCGAGAACTAAAATACTTAGCAAGTAAAGAACTTCAAACTGGGTTATCATTCTGGCTACAAGCTACACAGGCTGAATACTTCTATAAGGAAATAAAGGCATTAAGGGAACAGAAACAGATCCCAAAACAGAGTAAACTAATCAAACTGAATCCGTTTTTTCATGTTGATGGACTTCTTAGAGTTGGAGGTCGCCTTGGAAACTCCTCGCTCACCTTTTCAGAAAGGCATCCTATTATATTACCTGAAAAGAGTCATCTAACAAATCTAATTGTTGATAGTATGCACAAAACAACAATGCATGGCGGTACTCAGCTCATGCTTTCATTACTCCGTCGCAAATATTGGATTTTAAACGCCAGAAATATAATTCGCGCATACAACCATAAATGCATACAATGTTTTCGGCAGACAGCCCAATCCAGAACACAGTTAATGGCAGATCTACCAAGCTATCGCATACAAAAAGCACGTCCATTCGCACATACTGGAGTAGACTACTGCGGCCCGTTTGATATAAAAAGCTCCAGTGGCAGGGGAATTCGCAGCTATAAAGGTTATATAGCAGTTTTCATCTGCATGGTCACGAAAGCTATGCATCTTCAATTAGTAAGTGATCTATCTACAGCTGGATTTTTGGCAACGTTCCGCAGATTCGTGTCACGTCGTGGCTTGTGCACAGATCTGTATAGTGATTGCGGATCGAACTTTATTGGGGCAAATGCAATTCTTACTCGTTATAAACTTGAAATGGTAAAACACATAGAAAACGAAATCGCACAAGCAATTGAAAACGAAGGAATTAAATGGCATTTCATACCACCTTCTTCACCCCACTTCGGAGGATTATGGGAAAGCGGAGTGAGATCGACCAAAACACACTTGAAGAGAATAATTGGGACTACTATTCTAACCTATGAAGAATTCAGTACCTTGTTGACGCAGCATAAACTCAAGACCACTGACGGAACTATCACAGGACCCGAGTGATACTTCAGCTTTGACACCTGGACATTTTTTAATTGGAGGAGCTCTACTCACGCCGCCAGAACCTACTCTCCTGGACATCAACACCAATCGCCTCGATCGTTATCAGTACATCCAAAAACTACATCAAACATTTTGGGCAAGATGGAGTACTGAATATTTACATCGCCTTCAACAGCGCCCAAAGTGGCTGTCAAAACAAATCAACCTAAAAGAGAACGATTTAGTTATTGTTAAAGATGAAAGACTTCCACCGTCACGATGGCTAATGGGAAGAATTGTTAAAACCCATCCGGGAAAGGATAACTTAATACGAGTCGTCACCATAAAAACGCAACACAACATCATTAAGCGACCTGTAACAAAAACCTGCCTCCTTCCGATTGATACAATAATCCCATCCAATTGAAAAAAAGAAAGCCGTAAATTACCTCATAAACAATCCTTTCACAAAAAAAATACATCCTTTCAGATATCTCCCAAATCTTTGAATACTAGTATCAGTCATCCTCTCAAACTACATTGAATTTTCACAGATATAAATTCGATGAATCACTATCCCGGAACATTATGGAAATCCGTTTGCAGCAACCATGGAAGTCATCAAATCTATCACCTACTTATTGAAACCTGACGTTTCAAGGGGGGGTGTATGTTGCAGCGAAACCTTGTTCAGAAGACATCTTTGGAACCTGAAAGAAGTTACACAAAGAATTCTTCATCTTCAGATAACAAAAAATAGAAAATACTTATCTGATATGTACATAGTTCTTCTACTTTCTTTAATCCACATAGATAACATCTTGTTCATATCTAAAAATAATAGAAATTGCTTAATTAGTTTGGTATAGGAAATTTAAAATGTAAACAAACAAGTTAGTAGTACAAAACTTACCACAACCAGAGACGAAAATGATTTCAATCACGCAAAACAATAAACAACACATCAATAAATTACACTGAACATATAACACCTGTTCTTATAAATAAAAACAAATAAATAAGAAATATACTTACATTAATTCAAGTGTTTTTCCTGCTGATCACCTCAAAAGTCAAACGAAAGCTTTCCTGTCGCAATGACATTATCGAGGTTCTATGAATATACATCGGAATTCGATCAGTTTCGGAGAAGATATTACCAACCCTGGAATCAATAGTTTACATATGATGACTTCGTTAAGTATCTAGAAAGGGAACTAAAACCTGAGACAACATCATGTTCTAAGGGGAATTAGAACTTTTAAAAATGTTATCAAAACCCGTTAAGGTTTATAAATCTAATTTTCTCATTGGTTCGATTTTTCTAGAAAATGGCGATAGCGGGTTCATCGGAGGTAGATCTAAATAATCTCGAACGGATAGAATTCTTTTTCCTTTGGTACAAGACGGCAATCGCGACGGAAAGTTTGGGTGCATTGGCTCTATCTTTGAAAGTCTATATTGAAATCGAATCCGAGTTAGTAAAAAGTGGAAATCATTAAAGTAACACAGACTATAGAAACCAAAAAAAATAGCGTGAAAAAACTTGGCTAACTTGAAGTGCGGTTGCTGTGAAAATCATTGTCGTCTCTGGTGCTTGTAGAAATTAAATTTTGATTTGAAATTAGTATTTTTTTCTTGTAGTCGTAATTTATAGTTTTTTTTTTGTTTGAATGTAAATCTGAAGTTGGAAAATTAGTAGAAATAAAAACGAAGTCTTTTGTAAAAATAGTGGATTTGACAATATAGTAGTATTGAACTTATTATATGAGGAAATTGTGGTTTTAATTTGATTATTGCATGCAGCTTTGTAAGAGCACTGTGGTGTAGTGGATAACGTGCTGGATTATCACGTAAGAGCCGCAGGTTCACTTCTCGTCGTCGCTTGAAACTTTTTTCTGCTGAAAACATTTTTTTTGTTTTTTGCAAATTTTGTGGCAATTAATTAATGGAAATCTACGTTCGACTTAATATCCTTAGAATCCTTCACACGTTCAGTCCATTGTTATAAGTCAGTGGTTCTAGCATATAGTTTTTTTTTTTCTAGTAGGTGTAGAAGAAACTTTCCAACATTACTTAAGGAAGGCTCAAACTAAAGCTATGGCTATTTTTGTCATTTATAAATTTTGAAAATGCTGTTTTTTATATGCTTTTAGCTTTGTTTGTGAAATTATGTGACAGCGCTGAGCGCCAAGTAATATTACAGTAATTAAAGTTAAATTGAATCCATCCCCGATACTTTTTTTTTAGGTAGGAGGGCAGGTGATATCATCCCAAGCACAGAGGCGATGGCGGTCCATTGTGCTGTACCCCTAGAAGTCAATTCACCAAAACTTTCCTCTCTTCTTTATGAAGCGCATCAGGTCATGCTGAGACAAGGCTCTCTTTCCAGGCAGGACAGATACTCAGGGTTAGATTAGCGTGAAGCAAGCTGGGCCGGTGATGATGCCAACTACAGTTCTACACTGTTTCCTTCCGACTCCATGCGAAAATCAGAGATATTCCGATTAGCCCCATCAATAAACAGTTTTGTGTAATTACAAGTACACAGGTTCAACAATCTCTGCTGATGCTTCCTGTGAACATCCGCTTTGATGAAAGACCCGATACTCGAGGTGGTAACGCCTACGGCAGGTTCCGGTCCGAGGATTGGAAGATCAGAGCCAGACCTTGGTAAAAGGTTAGCCTTAGTAACTGAAATGTTATCCGAGGGTCACTCAGAGCAATCAAGGCTGCCTGACTATCAGAAAGGATAGCAATGTCCCTCCCATTGATTTGCGTATCAAGGGCTGTCTTCGTTTCCATTGAGATGACGAAAACTTTAGCTGGAAGACAGTGGTGTGTCTTCCAAATTAGTACTCCATCCCAATGTCACCCGCACCAGTTCCCTCATTTTTGGGAAAGCCGTCGATGACAATTTTTTAGAGCGGACCGGGAAGGATTGATAAGGCACTTCCCTCAGTTCACGATTCTCCTATAGCAAAGCTCACAGAGAAGCAATGCAGAGGGCAATGAGAAGAGCCAGCCCTGCCGTTCTCCCAACATCCCCGTGAGTGCAATCTGCACACAGCCCTTTTGGCATCTGCCTGAATGACAAGATCCAGAGGTGGCAGATTTTGTAGGATCTCTCCCCACAATTGTTCTCGGCCACCATACACAGGAAGTATATGTGAGCATGGGTCTAACGATCGAGGTGTACATCCAGTATACAACCCTCGGTTTCCTAACTTCCACAACAGCGTATGCCACTTAAACTCCCTTTAATTTCTCCAAGCTCCGATTGGATAATACAGTTATTATAACCATATCGTATATTCGTACGTACATTCAAAGTAGTTTATGGTGAGGTTGTCTGGACCTTTTACAAGATAAGGCCACTGACTACTAGCTCAACCTTTCAATAATAACAAATCTTCGAAATTTAGTAAAACTCTATGTGCTAATAGTCGATGACCTCAATGGAAGGGCGTGTTGAACAATTGATGAGGTCCGCAAATATATACAGGGTGTTCAGTAAATAAGTAGGATGGAATATGGCAATGGCTTCCTTGGAGTATCCTGATAACACTTATGTTCCCGACTTCCCCCGATTGTAATATTACTCCTCCCTTAAAGTTGAGTTGTTCCTAAATGTGAGCCGATAAGAATCTTTTAAAAACAAGAAAAGAATTAGCTAGATATCTGCTTTCACTTAGAAGTTATTAACATTTTTGTTATAAGAAAAGTGAAAAAGGAGGGCCACGTAGTACATTATTTTTTTCGTAAAACATCAATAACCTCTGTACCGATGTACATATTGAGGTATTTCTTTCCATGTTTTAAAGGACTGTTAACGGGTCACATTTTAGAAGTAAAAAAACAGATCCTTGATATTTAAATTTGTACGGAATCAAGGAAGACACCATAAATTGTTTTATGCTTTTGGAAGAATTCGGTTTTAAGGACCGGCAACTGAAGCATTTGACCATAAATCGTAACATGGGGCACGGTTAAAAACTCGAGCCTTAAATTGCGCTTTTTTTTGTATATAATTCCATTTTTAAAACTTGTATAAAACTTAGAATTAATAAAAGGAATAAGTTTTACATTGGTATTTCCACATAGTCTGAAATACAAACTTTTATACAGAAAAATCAAGAAGAGTTTTCGTAGAAAAATGTTATCAATTTAAAAAAATTGATAACAAAAAAAGATTGTTGCTAAAACAGTAACTGCAATTTATGAAAGTGCAAAAGTCTGAAATATAAACTTTTATAAGAAAAATCAAGAAGACTTTTAGTAGAAAAATGTTATCAATTGTTATCAATGTTTTAAATTGATAACATTTTTGTACTAAAAGTCTTCTTGATTTTTCTTATAAAAGTTGGTTCTAAAACAGTAACTGCAATTTATGAAAGTGGAAAAGACATCAGCAAGAACTTAGTTCTCTCCAATACGGCTGGTTCTTCCTTGCCTTATATGCCTGGAAAAAGCTACGTTGACTTCAAATATATGCACTCAGTTGAAATTCTGAGTATGAATCATATGAGTGTTAAATAGCCGATCTCTCGTGCTTCCTGGCATGCTCAGGAAGAATCGATCGGAGAGGAAATTTAGGACACAAAAAAATTGTAAAGCAAATATTTCACTACTATATTCTTTATTGAAATCAAAAATATTAAAACTTATCAATCGCGAGGCGATTTGAAAAACATTACAATTTATGAGACTTATTAAATTTACAAAACTTATCGACTATGACTTGTAAAAATATTTGAGTTGAAAAATATTTGAACTTCGCGGGGCGATTCAGATTTGTAAAAATATTTTAATTTATGAGACTTTTTAAATTTACAAAACTTATCACTTGAAAAATATTTGAACTTCGCGAGGCGATTCAGATTTGAAAAAATATTTGAATTTCCCGGGGCCGTTTAAACTCTACTCCTCGACGGGTTAAAAGATGACTCCTCGAGGATTAGGAAAATTGCCCCCAGGTACCCGTGATCGCTTCAAAAGCTCTTTTTTCATTTTTACTGTTTTCTCACGACGCGACGTTGAAAAAACGTACGTGAGAAAATGCAAAAGTTTTTTGATGCGAGCTATATGCATCAAGGCAAAACTGTAATCCGATATGCACTTCTGCGCCCGTCTTGAAATATTAATTTTAAGAGGGTGCGAATAATTTTGATAATGGTATGTATGTATGTACATATAATTAGATTGGATTAAGGAGGTAATGTACGTATGCACATAGTACATACGGAGAAAAAAGTAAGAAGACACTGTATGTAGGTAAGTGTGCATACCGTGTGAGTGGAATGTGTGTCTGATAACAAAATGCAATTTATGCTAAATTGCATTTTGTTATAATATGGGAATGCATTTCTAAATGCATTTTAAATGTTGATAGAATTTTTAATGAAATTTAAATTGAAATTAATTTTCAGTGTCTACTTTGTAATGCATCGATATATTGCATAGGGCAATATATATGGTTGTGATTCGGGGCATTGGGCACCTGAGTCACAACCTCCCTCCCTCCTGGGGAAAAGAAAGTTTTATTTTTTTTGAGAATAGAACTTTTTTATATAATCGAAGGAGTTGTCTAAAGATTATCTTATAATATACGTATTATAATGTATATCTATATTTTTATATCCTAGAAGAAAAATTTGTAGCTATAGAGCTATTAAACTTAGGATTGCCTTACCTTATTATAGTTTATAAAAGGAAATATTTATATATAATTTTATTATGACTAAAAATTATTTATCATTTATTTATTTACTTATTTATTTTTTTATTAAAAAGGAGATGGAATAGAAAAAAAATTAGTTGTAGTAATTATAGTTAATAATAGAAATTAATTTGCATAATATATCCACTTATAATATTAGTAACTGCTACTTATTTATTTATTTTTAGAAAGAGTGGTGCTATCATAAAATTTTAGATAGTTTCTATTATGTTTAATTAAAAATGCTACAAATTACTGTTTATTTATACTGTTCCGTGGGGTATTGTTCTTTTCAAATAATGAACAAGAATAAACATTAATTTTACTTTACTTTACTAATACATAAATATTTAAGTCACATATTTTTCATTAATTGTACGACTGGATGATCAGAGACGTCTCACCTTCTAATTTAATCAAAAGCTCTTCTTTCTTTCTTTTCAGTAAAAAAGCATATCTGATGTAAAAAAGTATATCTGCATTCTTTTTTTTCTTTCAGTACAAAAAAAGGATATCTGATGTGAAAAATGTATGCATGCTACAATACTAGTGTAATTATTTCTTTTATTTTATTTAGTATAACATAACGTTATATATATAATTATGCTTTTGAATATATATATTGTTACAAGTTCTCTGATTTAGATCCCCGCAATCAAGATAAAAGTTGCACATCTCCGATGTAATGGGGAAAGCATGGCAGCACGTCTGAGCGAGGACCCAAAAATCCCAGAGATGGCGACACTTTCCCCCAAATGCGGCGAAGTCGGCCCCAACAAAATTGAGCCAGAGATTTCCCCAGTCGGAGAAGGGAGATCCACAAAAGAGGCCGGGAAGATCGTTTTGGAGGAACGACGACGAAGAGGAAATTGGATTGTGAAGACGTCAACCACGAGTAGGAAAAAGCTGAACAAAGCAGATCGGAATATTTTTAAACTAAATCTAAAAAATTGTAAAAGTGCTTAGATTAAAAGACAACCGAGTAAACCAACAAGGGGAGTCTCTTAAGTTTATTCACCCTATCCAAGGAATTTTCAGGAAGGTGGAAGAATTTGCGGATCCGTTAAAGAACGGGCGAGCTGCCAAACGGGTTCCTTAGTCCCGCTTCTTTTGGGCAGTACAAGAGAACGAAGGAAAGATAAGTAATTTATGATGTTTTTTTTTCCTTTTTTTACAGTTTCTTAAGAAATTCCTAGTGTCTAAATAACATTGAAACATAAAAATTATCACATTATTCTACAGTTTCTTAAGAAAATTCTAGTGTTGAAATCGCATTGAAATATAGAATTATCACAATTATTCTACAGTTCCGTGAGAAATCTCTAACGTTGGAACCTAAATGAAATATAAAATTATCGCTATTATCTTACAGTTTCTTAAGAAATTCCTAGTGTCTAAATCACATTGAAACATAAAAATACATTATTCTACAGTTTCTTAAGAAATCCCTAGTGTTGAAGTCACATTGAAATATCAAATATCACTATGATTCTACCTTTTCTTAAGAAATTCCTATAGTTGAAATCGAATTGCAACATAAAATTATCACTCTTATTCTACACTGCCGTATTTAGTTCCCATATTTGAAATTTAATAGAGATCCGATATTACCCGTACTTCCTCCCATTTTCGTAAGAAGTATTTATTATCGCACCTAACCTAGGCCGTAAAACCATCACTACTGTTCTACGTTTGTGTAAGCACCAGTTACTGCTAGTTACAAAAAGTGGCGAATTCGTATAGGTACTTCTATGCACACGTACCTACACGTACACTAAATTGCTAGCAGGAGCTCATGCATATTCACGCCACCTAGGTTAATGCACCTCAATCGTGCTATAAAATTAGCACCAATTGAAAAAACACAAATTGGACTTGTCGTTGGTAGATTGTGAAAGTGCGAAATCCCGACGGAAAAAATACTACATTTGAGATCACGTGTGAAGCCGCAAGGGAAAGTGTGGCAGGTCCGCTAATCCATTAGCTTAAAGGTTTGACCTCAAGCAGAGGCATCAGGAAGTGTTCCTGGGAAGTCTCCAAAGACAACCTGAATCAATTTCACAGGTTATCAAGCAGAGAATCCCTTAACCCAACTTCCCTGTAGATTAGCCTGTCACCCTCACTTGATAAGCATAAGCAATCACTTCCACTTTCACGAATTAAGTTACACAGCTTCACTTTTCAGGTAATAGTTCTAAATAGTAACTCATTACCCGAAATTCTCACTTTTTGTGATCATGACACAGTAAATGACAAACGTAAACAAGACTGTGAGTCTTGACGGTTGGCTGTACGGCAAAGACAAAATTCTTCGTCACGTTTCGACTTTCGTTCAAGCAAGGGCTTTTAGCGAGGGCACAGAAGAAGTCAACGAAACAGCCCAGTAAAACTTAGAGAGCTTTCAGGTCGACCTATTGGACGAAAAAAAAGTGACTCGAGTAGCTACTTTAAAAAAGCGAAAACTCTATCAGTACGGCTATCCCGAGTTTGAGTAACCTAAGAGTACAAAGATTCACTCCAAATATTGGAGAAGAATTGCTCCCTCGCTTACCGCTCGGCCGGAGCAATTTTCATTTAAGGAAATTACGTTACATTTGGTGTCAGGTGTGGGGTGCTTAGTAATATTCCAAAAAATATTCTCTCCCATTACTTGGGTACATTTTTTTTGTTACCTGTTGTTGGTAATACGAATACGATAAGGATACTCGAAAACCTTTTGTGCTTTTCTTCCAGCAAACGAAATTTATGGAATAAGCGTTTGTTTATTTCCTAGTTATAAGTTTCAAAATTTAATTTTTAATTTACAGATGAATTTAGTAGAATAAGTTTTCTTGGATTTTTTTTTAGTTAGTAGTTAGTTTTCATTCCTATGCATTTCAATTAAAACTGCTGGAATTTGAATTGAACTGGTGAAGTTGAATTGAATTTGTGGGATTCTGATTTTATTTCATTTTGTTTTGTTTGTTTGTAATTATAAGAACTTGAATTGAACTATCGGGGTTTTCTCGTTTGCTCTTCTTGTGTTTTTTGTTAAGTGAAATGGATTCCGAACAATTAAAGGAACTGAAGGATGAGATTAAGACCTTAGCCACGTCTTTGGTTAGAGGAATTGTGGGCGAGTTGAAAGAGGAACTGAAATCTGAACAAGCTAGTTCCATGGCGGCAATCGAGTCGGGAATAGTCGAACAGATAGCGAAGCTGTCGACTAAAGTAGATGACTTAGATAAAACGTTGAATGGGACAGCGTTTGTTCAGCGCGTATTTGATGATTTCTCTTTTCCAGCATCCACTTCTTCCCCAACGACTGGAGTAACGTCAACCACGACATCATTAGTCTCCTCGGTTGCTCCTGCCTTTATACAATCGGGTATCTTTACAGCACAATCAAATTTCGGTTCAAGGCCTACTAACAGCTCTGTTCCCACATTGCCTACTGCCATGGATGGGCCTCTGGCTACAAGATTCTTTGCTCCAATCAGTCAGTCAGATAACTATCTGCCACAGAGCACAACTAGTCTCGGCATAGAGCATAGCTGCAGCCCTACTATGTATGTAAATAGCCACCCACTGACTTGTTCCGCTGGCGTTATCATTCAGAACCATCTCCTATTGGGCACGCCATTCCTGTTAGCAATTCTACTTATTTTAGTCAGCAGCCCAATCCCTGCACAGTACGAGGGTCTAGGCTTAACCCGGCTCCGAGACCTTACTATAGCTTGGCTCAGCATCCTACTTCACAGACAACTCAGCATCCGAATTCCCAGTCAGTTACAGGTTACAATGACAACAACTCACATCAAGGTTCTGGGTACACCACTTCGAATGGAATACCCGGGAGTTCTAATTCTTCAAATTTCATTTGCAATCTCGCTTCTTTTGATGGGAAAGCATCCAGGTCCGATTACCGAGTCCAATTTGAGATAGCTGCTCATAACAATCATTGGACGGAACAAGAGAAGGCTGATGCAATGGCTACGCAGCTTCGCGGTAATGCTCTCTCTGTACTGAGCGAGCAGGAGGGAGGGAGGTTGTGACTCAGGTGCCCAATGCCCCAAATCACAACCATAAGGTCCATGCACCAATATATTGCCCTATGCAATATATCGATGCATTACAAAGTAGACACTGAAAATTAATTTCAATTTAAATTTCATTAAAAATTCTATCAAAATTTAAAATGCATTTAGAAATGCGCGATTTATAAGTTTTAATATTTTTGATTTCAATAAAGAATATAGTAGTGAAATATTTGCTTTACAATTTTTTTGTGTCCTAAATTTCCTCTCCGATCGATTCTTCCTGAGCATGCCAGGAAGCACGAGAGATCGGCTATTTAACACTCATATGATTCATACTCAGAATTTCAACTGAGTGCATATATTTGAAGTCAACGTAGCTTTTTCCAGGCATATAAGGCAAGGAAGAACCAGCCGTATTGGAGAGAACTAAGTTCTTGCTGATGTCTTTTCCACTTTCATAAATTGCAGTTACTGTTTTAGAACCAACTTTTATAAGAAAAATCAAGAAGACTTTTAGTACAAAAATGTTATCAATTTAAAACATTGATAACAATTGATAACATTTTTCTACTAAAAGTCTTCTTGATTTTTCTTATAAAAGTTTATATTTCAGACTTTTGCACTTTCATAAATTGCAGTTACTGTTTTAGCAACAATCTTTTTTTGTTATCAATTTTTTTAAATTGATAACATTTTTCTACGAAAACTCTTCTGGATTTTTCTGTATAAAAGTTTGTATTTCAGACTATGTGGAAATACCAATGTAAAACTTATTCCTTTTATTAATTCTAAGTTTTATACAAGTTTTAAAAATGGAATTATATACAAAAAAAAGCGCAATTTAAGGCTCGAGTTTTTAACCGTGCCCCATGTTACGATTTATGGTCAAATGCTTCAGTTGCCGGTCCTTAAAACCGAATTCTTCCAAAAGCATAAAACAATTTATGGTGTCTTCCTTGATTCCGTACAAATTTAAATATCAAGGATCTGTTTTTTTACTTCTAAAATGTGACCCGTTAACAGTCCTTTAAAACATGGAAAGAAATACCTCAATTTGTGCATCGGTACAGAGGTTATTGATGTTTTACGAAAAAAATAATGTACTACGTGGCCCTCCTTTTTCACTTTTCTTATAACAAAAATGTTAATAACTTCTAAGTGAAAGCACATATCTAGCTAATTCTTTTCTTGTTTTTAAAAGATTCTTATCGGCTCTCATTTAGGAACAACTCAACTTTAAGGGAGGAGTAATATTACAATCGGGGGAAGTCGGGAACAGAAGTGTTATCAGGATACTCCAAGGAAGCCATTGCCATATTCCATCCTACTTATTTACTGAACACCCTTTATATATTTGCGGACCTCATCAATCGTTCAACACGCCCTTCCATTGAGGTCATCGACTATTAGCACATAGAGTTTTACTAAATTTCGAAGATTTGTTATTATTGAAAGGTTGAGCTAGTAGTTAGTGGCCTTATCTTGTAAAAGGTCCAGACAACCTCACCATAAACTACTTTGAATGTACGTACGAATATACGATATGGTTATAATAACTGTATTATCCAATCGGAGCTTGGAGAAATTAAAGGGAGTTTAAGTGGCATACGCTGTTGTGGAAGTTAGGAAACCGAGGGTTGTATACTGGATGTACACCTCGATCGTTAGACCCATGCTCACATATACTTCCTGTGTATGGTGGCCGAGAACAATTGTGGGGAGAGATCCTACAAAATCTGCCACCTCTGGATCTTGTCATTCAGGCAGATGCCAAAAGGGCTGTGTGCAGATTGCACTCACGGGGATGTTGGGAGAACGGCAGGGCTGGCTCTTCTCATTGCCCTCTGCATTGCTTCTCTGTGAGCTTTGCTATAGGAGAATCGTGAACTGAGGGAAGTGCCTTATCAAGCCTTCCCGGTCCGCTCTAAAAAATTGTCATCGACGGCTTTCCCAAAAATGAGGGAACTGGTGCGGGTGACATTGGGATGGAGTACTAATTTGGAAGACACACCACTGTCTTCCAGCTAAAGTTTTCGTCATCTCAATGGAAACGAACACAGCCATTGATACGCAAATCAATGGGAGGGACATTGCTATCCTTTCTGATAGTCAGGCAGCCTTGATTGCTCTGAGTGACCCTCGGATAACATTTCAGTTACTAAGGCTAACCTTTTACCAAGGTCTGGCTCTGATCTTCCAATCCTCGGACCGGAACCTGCCGTAGGCGTTACCACCTCGAGTATCGGGTCTTTCATCAAAGCGGATGTTCACAGGAAGCATCAGCAGAGATTGTTGAACCTGTGTACTTGTAATTACACAAAACTGTTTATTGATGGGGCTAATCGGAATATCTCTGATTTTCGCATGGAGTCGGAAGGAAACAGTGTAGAACTGTAGTTGGCATCATCACCGGCCCAGCTTGCTTCACGCTAATCTAACCCTGAGTATCTGTCCTGCCTGGAAAGAGAGCCTTGTCTCAGCATGACCTGATGCGCTTCATAAAGAAGAGAGGAAAGTTTTGGTGAATTGACTTCTAGGGGTACAGCACAATGGACCGCCATCGCCTCTGTGCTTGGGATGATATCACCTGCCCTCCTACCTAAAAAAAAAGTATCGGGGATGGATTCAATTTAACTTTAATTACTGTAATATTACTTGGCGCTCAGCGCTGTCACATAATTTCACAAACAAAGCTAAAAGCATATAAAAAACAGCATTTTCAAAATTTATAAATGACAAAAATAGCCATAGCTTTAGTTTGAGCCTTCCTTAAGTAATGTTGGAAAGTTTCTTCTACACCTACTAGAAAAAACAAAAAACTATATGCTAGAACCACTGACTTATAACAATGGACTGAACGATTTGCCATTTCATATGGCACCGTTTAAACGTTTACTACATAAAAACCTGTAAAACTCAACCAATCAGATGAAATTTTACACTCGAAAATCGAAATTAAAAAAATATCTTTCTTGTGTTCAAGTGGTGCTTATAAGCACTCTTATAAGGAATTAAACTCATTCCGACTTTAATTTTCAAAATGTTATTTTTACATGTATCCTGCGTATGGGCAAGACAGACGGAGCATGGTAAACCCTATCTTTACCTTATTGTTCCTGCGGTGATTGCATCTGCAGCCAAGATAAAAACATCAAATGGCTAGAACGGCCCAAGTTAATTATGCCGTAATGCATCTCGACACATTACCAAGAAACAAAGAGAATCTTGTGGGATAGGTAACTGGTGCAATTTAACATAAAACAACAAAACCGAAAAGAAACTGAATAAAAGTGATCCATTATATTGCAGAAATGCTTTTTAGGGCTCCTCACCAAAAAAAAAAAGAAAGAATTTTATTGAGAAAACAGTATATTTAACTCAGATTATTAAGAAAAACACAACTGTTATGTTTTAACGATCGAGTTCTACTTCGGCCAATAAAACGTAAAAGTTGTTTTTTTCTTATAAATCTGAGTTAACTATTTTTTCAATAAAATTCTTAGTTTATTATATTTCCTTGGATTTTATAAATCTTTGGAGAAATAATCTTGTTTCAAAGTGGGATAAATTGAGTTTTTCGGTTTACACTTTTTCGGTTCTTGTTTTTGATGTGAAAGTCCCTTTAGCCTCCAATGTCCGTCCATCTGTCTGTCACCGTGCTGTATATCATGAACCGTAATAGGTAGACAGTTCATATTTTCACAGACTGTGTATTTCTATTGCCGCTATAGCAACAAAGAACCAAAATAAAATAAAGTTAAAAATTGAAGGGGGCCCCATACAAGAAACGTGTTTTTTTCTCCGTTTTGTTCCTCGTTTTATTCTCATTCATTATTATTATCATAAGTAGGCATTATTTTTTTAAATGACAGCATTATTTTTTCAAATAACGCCTACTCTCATTTGAAAAAATAAATAAAAATTATATAGTGTTAAATTTTGTACGATGGTACGGAACCCTTCGTGCGCGAGTCCGACTCGCACTTAGCCGGTTTTTATATGAGGCTCTGACGAAGTGCAAATGTCATTTTATATGAAGAGTGAACAGCTAGGTTACTTTGTAATTTTTAATAGTAAACAAGTAGAGAGTAGAGTGAATTTAAAAATATACATTTATTTTTATTTTTTAAAGGGTATGTTATTAGTTTCAAAATTTTCAAAAGTGATGCTTAGTTGTTGAATTAATAGAGGGGAAGGTGGTAATACGGCCCCTTAATTTGTTTTTATGTGATAACGAAATAATTTACTATTATTTTAATAGTCAATTAATGTTAAAATATTTATTATATTATTGGTCATAAGAAACTAAGCTACAAATGTAAATAAAAGTCACAGCTTTCAAAAAATATTATGTTTTTCAAAATGATTCCAAAATACCATTATAAGAAACTGTGTGGGTAATATGGCACCCCGGGGGCCATAATAAATGTATGAAAAAGTTTTAATCATTTAGCGGCAAAAATCACAAACATAGTATTCGCCTTCTGCTCCAGCACATTCATTATGTGCCCATAATTCACAACTTTGGCATTTCACCAAAATTTCACCGCATAGATCATCAGAGAAATGGGCTTCACAAAAGATGCAATTTACATCATTTTCAGAAACTGCAGCATCAATAAAAATTTCTCCGGAGTCAGAGTCATTTGCTACATTTGGCAACTCGTTCTCTTCACTATCTGTAGATGTCCTGACTGTGAGCTCAATGCATTGATTTCGACCTTGTCCTGCACGTTTACGTCCGCGTCCTTGACCACGTCCATGTCCTCGACCACGTCCTCGTCCACTTTTCGATTCTTCAGACCTTTTAATTGATCCCTCCAATTGCCTTTTATATGGTGAAGATGTGATGACAGCTGTAGTTCCAGGCTCCTTCCTTCCCCGATTAGATGTCTTTTGTTTAGGTTTAGGAATATGTAAGATATCTTCTGGCAAAACGAGAGAGGTTGTTGGTCTAACTTCATTTGTAGTTAAAGGCGAGGACAGGGTTACAGATGATCCCGGTTGATAAATGGCTGATGACGGTCCCTGCTTATCAACAGCTGATGATGGGGCCGGCTGATTGCAGGCCAGTGGAGAATTTGAAGGTTGTTGCACGATATTTATTCCCAGTGATTGCGATTCAGCTAAGAAAGCAGCGTCGATAAAAATATGGCGGTTGAAAGGATATATTCCAGTAATTCTTAATCCATTTACTGCTATTTCGCCAGTTGTGCACCTCAAATAAGCCTTTCCAAACAACTCAGCTATGTCATAAGCCTTGAGTATTCTATCAGAATGCAGCAGAAACTTACGTACTTCTTCACTATAGTGAGTTTTTAGTGCACCCATGAATGTATGGTCTAGAGGCTGCAGCCTGTGGTTTGTGTGTGGAGGTAAACTAATGATAGTCACATGTCTTTCACGAGCAAGCTCTAAAACTGGAATATTTCGTGTGTGACTATAATATCCATCTAGGATTAAGAGAACCGGGGACTGTTCTGTTGGTTTGTCTTATCTAAAAAATGTTCAAACCATTCTGTAAATAAATTGGATTGTATCCATCCAGAAGGATGAAATTTCCCAATAGCGCCAGGAGGAGTCACTTTCATCAAAAGATCGGTATAGTTCTTTCTGGGGAATATCATCATCGGTGGTATATACATAGGTATCAGCTGCACTCATAGTACAAACCAAAGTCATTAGCGATCCTCGTTCTGCTGATGACAAGGCTCCTATTTGTCTCTTACCCTTTTTACCAATTACTGAAGGTATCTTTGTCTGCACAAGGGTTAGCCCAGTTTCATCTACATTGTAGATGCGATCTGGAGGATATTGATGTTTGGTGTATTCCAATTCTAGTAGCCCGAAAAATTCATTTACTGCTTCGCGATTGAAGCCTTGATCCCGAGCATGCGAAGCTCGCATTGGTTTTCTGATAGACAAGCGATCTTTATGTCTGCTTAAAAAATGATCTAACCATGCTCGACCAGCTGCACCATTACGAAAAGGGTTCGGGATATTATTTTTTGTGGCTAACTGATAAGCCATTCGTCTAACGTCCATACGTGTCAAACCATAATAATTGCTCTCCATAAACAAAATATAGTCGCCTAACTTTTGCTCTAGATATGGTGGTAGTACACACTTTCTACCCAATGATTTCTGCACAACTACATCCAAAGAAACCTCTGAATCATTAACCAGCCTCCTCAATATGGTTCTTGGTACCGAAAAAAACTTAAGAGCCTTCTTGTACCCCATAGTTTTGTTTCGTACTACTTCAATAGCCTTTTTAATTTGATCTGCATCCCACGCCTTCCTCTTTCGTTGTGGCATCTGGAGCATGGAAAAAAAATCAAGAAATATATCAAAGATTAATTTGATAAAAAATTTTGAAATATATAGAAAATGGTTACCGTCCACACATTCAATCTGGCCCCTGGGGCCATAATACCTGCAATAACAGGGGGCCACATCAGATGCATGTGCTGATTGTCAACAGTAAATAAAAAACAAAATATTAGAAAAAATTGGATGTTTTTGCCTTAAAATTATTTAAGAAGGTTTCCTAAACTTTCCACGGATTGTCGCTGAAACACTCCTAACACGATTCTTCTAATAAAAACACATTAACTTCCGAACGGCAAAAAGGTTTTTATTGCAGCACGCGGATAGACGTTATGAAAGAAAACAAAATACGGCGTAACAGCGCTCTCGCATACTAACTAAAATTCTTTGCCACAGGTGTTTGCCTTAATGCACTGTCGAAATCATAGAAGGCGGTTCTCCAATTTGAAATTCAATGGAGGGCCATTTAATTAGCAGGGGCCATATTACCACCTTCTCCTCTAGTATTTAGAATGTCTGAGAGTGAACAAGAAGAGCCATTCCAAGCATCAAAACTATGGTTCATAGTTGTTTTCATTAGAAAATTCTACAGAATCGCAGTTTACATCGCACAAGAACCGCAAGCCGGACCATCACATTTGCAGTTTCAACTTTCTAGAGTTGAATCTATGGCGGCTTGATGCGGTCTGCGCTATGTTCAGCGAAAAGCCAATTTACGAACTAAAAAGGATGTGATATAGTAGGCCTCAATATTAAGATAGGAAAATAAGAAATAAAGAAAATCAGTCTGATGTCAGATTTACCATACGGCAGTTTTATTTTTTTGTCATGCTCGATGTATACCGATTAAGTTCGTTTGCTCCTAAAAGGAATATTGTAATGTTTTAAAAAACTCTAAACGATAAAGGAAATATCATTAAGAGAATCCAGATTAAAACTTTCAACAACAATCTACTTTTAATCTGGCTCATTTTTACAGAAGGCCTATGTTCATGCCAGCTCAGATAGCGGTTCGTTTCATTTCCTTTTAATTGCTTCATTTTAGGACAGGCCCGACTCAAGTCGTCTTGCGACAATACCGCGACTAATTTTGGACGAGAAAGAATATTGTTGAAGACAGCAACTCATCGCATCTGCATTAGATATGGACAGCTTCAACTAGTTCGGCCGCTAACTGACTGTAGACACAGACTGTAGTACTGGTTCAGTCAGCTTCAACGGTAGAACTAGTGACTGCGCCTTGACCAATTTGACATTAGGTCAGCTGGGAATTTACGCTGGTAACAGGTGTTACAGGCTCGTCAACAACGGCTAGAAGTATTCGACAAGTCTGGTAGTGACGATATCTTGGCTGAAACCATATAGGGCTCTTCAAGAAGCATGAAGCATGGCACGAAGGTATTGCTTTACGGTATTGCTCCTCAAGAAATGGGATCTTGCATTATGTATTACGTTAGAAATTTTCTTAAATGCAAAAAGCTCTTTATGTATAGTGATCAGTGCGGTGTTCAAAACAGAAACATACGAAGGAGCGCCATATGCAAGTATGTGGTCAATCACCCCACTTTTCCAGTCACTCTCATAGACCAAACATTTTCGGTATCTGGCCATCTTTTTTACTCTGCTACCTAAATTTCGGGATATTCAAAAAAGAAAAGTGTTTTCACAAAGATATTTTTACACCTTCAGACTGGGAACATGTTATATTATCCGGAAGGAGAAAAAAACATTTTATCTGGTAAAAATGTCAGCAGAACACAAAAATATTACACCTCTAGCAAATTAATTACTAATAGAAAAATGTCAACAAGCAAATCAATGGCTGAAAATTCAATGGTTACGAAACGACGGTAAAAATACATTTATTATAAAATTCAAATATTCAAATAATGAAGAGGCGCAGTTTGTAGAATTTTATATCGAAAAAAAAAAGTCTAAAACTCATAAAATATAAGCATTTCCAAAAACAATACATGCTACCGGTATTTCACACATTTTATAATGAGCTTAAAACAAGTGCAAAATTTACCGATAATGAGATCACAGAGGAGGAAGAAGTTGAATAAATTAGTTTTCATCATTCTTTGTAGGTACGTAATTTATTTACTTAGAATAACTTCCGTTACACTAAAATTAATTTTTTTTTTAGAATAATTTGCCTAACCGTTATTATTTGGATTACAAAGAATTTTCGTCAATGACAAATCGACGAAAGCAACAATTTTGGATATAGAACTTCCTATTTTTTTTATTCTGCAACGATTATGTAGTTCGTTATGTCATTAATGAAAATTATTAATATATTAACATTATGAATTTGAATTTTTAAAAAACATTTTCCGTTCAAATTATGTTTCTTTTTTCAACACCAATTATTATTATTATGTAAAAATGGGTGCCTCTGCTCATACTAGCTGATATGTAAGCCCATGTGGCTTTGTATTTCTTGCCCGAACTAAGGCTAGACAAGAGAAAAAATTATAATTGGTCTGCGACTAATAATATTATACCATAGATGAAAATAAAAGTTAAATAAAGCGAAAACCAAAAGTTTTGTATGGCAACACCAAGAAGGGTTCGCCCGAATTATTTTTGAAACTTCATTTACTATTTTTATGAAAACGCCGTTCTCAGGCAGTGTTCAAATATATAGTGAAATTTTCATATTATTGCCAAATTGATCCACAAATAACTTTAAGATATAAAGCTTTCAAAATTTAACGGTAAACACCTCTGTAAATCTGGCATCATTGCTGACAGTGGTGCTTCGCTGCGCAAATTCTAGGGTTTTCATTAATTTTTTTATCATTATTCAAGAAATGTATTTTCTATTAAGATTATTTTGGAGAATAAAAAAATCCTGTATCATCCCGAAACCATAGATAGTCAAATTCCGTGAACATGTACGATTTTGATATTTATATTTATGTATTAGTTGAAAAATGTAATAACTATGCAAAGCTAGTCTTTTTGACTTCTTAGCTAAAATTTAGGATATCGGATGAGAAATAGCTAGAGTTATTTGTAACAATAATCGATAAGCACCTCGTTCTAGTAGCATATTACTTGAATTTTTTGGGTAAGTAAAATTTGTTCTGGTCACGTTCTGGTCGTTAACAAATGTTAACTGCAATTTCGCAGAAATCCACAAGCGGAAAAGTTTGTCCTCGGCACGTTCTAGCTGCATGTGAAACTAATATGTGTTCTGGGCATAACATATACATATATATATATATATACCTATATATATGTAAACATTCTCACATAATTCCATTTGTGGTATTTCTGGAAAACACAATACTAAAAGAGTACAAACACATTTCTATATACATACGTTCTATCAATTGAAAAATGTTTACTGACACGGTTAAACCTGTATCCTTAGTTACACAAAATTGTGTTACATGCATCAAGATGAATAAAAGCATTCAGATTTGAGAAAGGTTATTTTCTGTTTACTTCATAGCGTCATAATAAATAGTTGTTGACTGGATTGCTCGAAACCTCTAACTATATATAAAAAACTTTACACCAAAAGTGTTCCTTTCCACTGGAATCCATTACATACGAGTAGCGTAATTTCTAGTGTGGAAATAAGCGATATACTAAAAGAGTACCCAGTGGGGTCCTATCATGACCCGGGAAAAGGGTATATGAGGAAAATATGTGCTAATTTTTGCCTAGTATTAACTATACCAACAAATTTTTGATTAACACAGGATTTATGAGCTAATTATGTGCTAATTATCTTATAGTATTTAATAGGGTTTTTAATAAACCAAAATGGGGCTGTAGGACGACTTCGTCTGCCATGTTGCCCTATTAAAAATGCTACATAAAAAATGTTGATCCACGGAGGATATCTGTGCTAATTATCTGCTAATTCTTTGTCAAATGTAAAAATGTTTACTCCAAAGTTTACTTGGGTATTTAACCAATCAAAATGCGGGATGACGTCATCTTCCACCCCGCCTTAGATATAATCCTGCCAAAATAAGCTCTGATTCAATCAGGATTTATGTGCTAATTATGTGCTAATTTTGTGCTAATTTTTAATTAGTCTAAGATTTTTCCTTTAGAAAGGTGTCCAAATTTTTGGGCTTTTCTACGACAAAATTCGGCAACGTCGAAAATTTAATCGAACTGATCTATTAATCCATTTTATAATTGCCCACCCTACACTGTCAAAAATAAATTGTCAAATGATAGTGACATTTCTCGTTGTCAAAATGAACTGTCATATTATTTGTGAAATTTTTGAGTAATTAAAAGATTTTTTTTTTTTTGGTTATTGGTAAAAAAGAAGGAATTTGTTTCTATTGATGTAACAGAACATTTATTACGTTCGTTCTGTATATATAATACTTGTGGCCCATGGGATTTGATATTTAATTTGATGAGAAAGAATGGATTGCTGTCCGAGAGTTATAGTTGTGAGGCTAGTATTCGGATGAATGCTATTCTGAAAAGCAAGACTACATGTGGAAAACAGTTATGGTGCATTTAAATGGCGACAGTAGCTTACTCAATGTCGATTTCGATGGGAACAAATCAGTGTTGCGTTTTTTCTGGCAGTGGAGCAATGGGAGCATTGAAGCCCATCGATCATATTTCTGTCATATTCCTTACATATGTGTACACACGTGTGTATTGCATCAACATAGTTGCACATACTAAAAATCAAAAGCTGTAAAAGCAACAAGCAGTTCTGTTCATTGTCATCGATAATTTCATTCATAATGAATCACATAATTTCGTTCATGAATGGATAACATGAACTTACAAAGGTGCATTGCATTGACCTCAACGAGCCCGAATGCTTGGAATGCTAGGAATGTTCAGTACGGCGTTTGATAGCACATTAATAACAATTGGATTGTGATACACCAGGTCAATATCTGGTGTAGCAATAATTGTATAATAAACTGATGACGTGTAAATTGACCGATTTCACGCAGTAGGTAAGGGTAATGGTGAATAACTTCGATTAATATAAATAAGTTGACAATTTATACAATTTAACAATGCACGCGCACAAAATAGAGCAAATAGAATTCCAGAAACACGGAATCAGAACAGTCCATTTAGACGAATAAATGTGTTGAATTCGGGAAATGGACAAGGAGTCCCCGAAACACAACTTTCAGGGGACAACGAATATCAAACGAGCAATGCATAAAGATGCATAAATTCACGGTCAAGAACCTGACCAACTATGTAAATATCAAAGGCGATGCAACATCAAGGCATGCATCATGGTTCATAGATACAGGAGCGGATATATATGAGTAATTAAGAAAAATAGCTTAATAGATCACTTTGAATTAAGAGAAGAATCCTGCAGAATAACAGGAGTAACAGAAGGTGAAATTAAAACAATTGGAACAATAAATATAAAATTTGAGGTTGAAAGAGACATAATAGAACGCAAATTGCATGTCGTAGAAGACAGTTTTCCAATCTCAACTGATGGCTTGATTGGCTTAGACTTTTTGAACAAATTAGGATGCAAACTGGACTATGAATAATTCATTCTAACAATTGGCATCGAGATAAATAATATTGAGATAACGATCATGACTAGGATCCTAGAACTAACACCAGTTACAATTCCACCAAGAACAGAAATTTATTAAGCGATGGACATTAAGGTAAAAGAAGACAGCATAGTTTAGAGCCAAGCACTCCAGGATGGAATTTTTATTGCAAATGCCATAATACGAACAAAAGGAATCGTTCACGTCAAACTGCTCAATACAATAGAATAGTACATCAGTATCAAACCACTACAACTAAAGATTGTGCCACTCAAAGAATATACCTACTATTTGATAAGGAAGGTGAAATCAATAGAAAATGAAAAACGCTTTGAGAAACTAAAATAAGAATTGAACACAAATAATCTAGATGAAAAAGCAAAAGGCCCACTTCTTGATATATGCAGAAAGTGTTCAGACATATTCCACTTAACGGGTGACACGCTGACAATGAACAACTTGTACACACAAGAGAGAAATATGAGAGAGCATACTCCAATCTACATAAAGAATTACCGCTTGCCGCAAGTGCAAAGTGATAAATAAATAAAACAGGTAGATTAGTTACTAAAAGAAAATATTATAGAACCCTCTACGAGCTCATACAACGCTCCTTTGCTAGTAGTCCTGAAGTCGAGAATTGAATAAAAAGATAATGGATGACAAATTCCTATTAACTAGACTCGAACACATCTAGACAATCTGGGGAGAGCCAAATATCTTTCAACCCTAGACCTAACAAGTTCTTTCCACCAGATCGGAATGCAGCTGCAATCACGACCTGTAATCGCCTTTTCGACCACCAAAGGTCATTACCAATTCAAAACACTACCTTTTGGATTAAAGATCTCCACTATCAGCTTCCAAAGAATGCTTTCAGTAGCTCTAGCCGGTTTAGATGCTGAGACATTTGTGTATGTCGACGACATAATAATTTTTGGATGCAGCTTACAGCAACACAACAGAAACCTATGCAAAACTTTCGACCGATTGCGTCAATATAACCTCAAATTAAACCCACAAAAATGCAACTTCTTACGGTCACAAACTATCCAAAACCCACGAACGCAGATGAAACAAAAAGATTTACGGCCTTCTGTAACTACTACAGAAGGTTCGTACCCAATTTTGCATCCATAGCCAAACCCTTAAATCTTTTAACCCGCAAAGACACACCCGTCATCTGGACAGAGGAATGTCAAAAAGCTTTTGATACCTTGGAACAGAAACTAATAAACCCACCGATATTACAATATCCAGACTTTTCAAATCAATTTGTCTTAACTACAGACGCATCAAATTTTGCATTAAGCGCAATTTTGTCTCAAGGAGAAATAGGCAAAGACCTAACTATTTCCTACGCAAGCAGAATTCTAGATAAACATGAAGTGAAGAAGCCAATTATAGAAAAAGAACTTCTAGGAATTTACTGGGCAATAAAACACTTCAGACCATATCTATATGGAAGAAAATTCACAGTCGTGAATGATGATAGACCGTTAGTAAGTTTGTTCACACACAAAGATATATCATCAAAAAAATATATTATATATACTGAACTGTCAAACGTAATAGATGTTCTTTATTGATATATAGAAACAAATTCTGAAACTTTATGCAAATTATTCAAATTAAATCTTTTAATTCATTTAATTCAAGTGCCTTGAGAGGAGCTATATTTAAACTGGAAAGTTGTTTTCAAACTGAACGTGAGATCTTTTCTGCAAATAAATGACACAACTAGACCAAATCGGATGTTAACTTTTGCTTCCACATGCCACGACTTTTATTCAGATTTTGATTCAATTATATAACAAAGTCGTAATAATTTCGTCCGATTTCATTCTTGTCAGACTTCAGCCTCGACTCAAGCTTCGACTTTCGCTACACACGTTCATACATATCGTACGGCTTGGATTGTACGTACCAAGTCGTACGATTTGCTTGAGTATGTGTAGCGGCCTTAATTCTTTCAAAAAGAAAAGTTACGTGAATTTCCAAAAACTTTTGCAAAACGACAGCCTGCTGAACTCTACTGGAGCCTTGTCGGCTAAATACGGCTCCAGGCTTTCTTATTGCATCTTATACCATAGACACACATATGGTATTGATGGCATGGTATTCGAAAACTGCATGGTACACTAGATGGGTGTCGTCATACACTAGTTGGGTACTAGCTGAAGTACCTGGTATACCGTGAACGTACCTAATACTGAAACACAACAAGTTTTGCCACATTTTAAAGAAATGGCAACAACAAGCAAATTATGGAATTGTTCTGTCTATGGAGATGTCCGAACAAGAATAAATATGTAATGTAATCCATACAGCAACACATTGTAAATTTTGTCCATTAAAAGACCAGGTTCTAAAATGGAAGATTTTCTTTGGCTAGGAATTAAGCTAGCCTTAAGAAAGAGTATTCATGTTTATATATATAACTAAACCCTAATAATATCATAACATAAATAATTATACTAAATAAATGAATGAATAAATAAATATAATAAATAAAATGGAATTAGACCTTATTGTTAAAACAACAAAAGTAAAATAATTGAACATCTGACAATAGGAACCTTCATCTAGCCACAGAACTTAAATTACTATATCGATTAATTATTTGTTATCGAATTCGATATGTCGACATTGTGGTCGTACCTTATTCTCAGTATATCTGAATATAACTTTTGGCTCCGGAGAGAGAGTTCAGTGGATCTTAGGGGTTTTTTTTTGTACGTGTGGCGGCTGTGATAGCAGAAAGAGTTGGCGCAGAAAATTTTGTTGAAGTATCGAGTTACAATTTTTTTAATTTTGGTGAACTGAGTAAAATAACCGCAGAAAGGGATCAGTATTTCGATCCAAAGAGCTCGCATCGATAGGAGGCAATTAAAGCAACGTCTGAGCTCGAGATTACCCCGGATTAATTATACAGCCAAGGATAAATTACCCAGCGTCAATGGTACAGCCAAGGCAAGGGATATCCCGTTTTGGAGCTGGATCCACAAAATTTCCAAGCAGTAAATATTAATTAAATACACAGATAACAATTTTAAATAATACTACTTAATATTTTATAACTAACCAAATTAAAGAACATGAATTAGATTTAAGCAGTGGATCTCATTAGCAAGCTCAATTGTAGGAGGACGGCCGCAGGTAGGAAGTTAATACTTTGTGCAAATTTTTGTAACCACGTCAAGCAAAATCTATAATTGAAATATATTCATCTATCTCTACGCCACCGCGTCTTATCATCTTATCATCTTTATAATTCCCGAATCTTGGATTCCTTTCAATAAAATGCAAGTTGAACAACCCCTGGGCCAGGTTCAGCTTACATTTTGGGGGCTCAACCGGGATTGTGATGCCTTCCCTACAGAAATGTTACACTTTGAAACTATTTACGAGAAAATCGAGAGTTTATTTTGATGTAGACTGTAGCAGTCACAAAAAACATAAAAGAATTATTGACTGTTCCAGTGAATGTAGCTAACAAAAAAAATTTTTTTTTGAAACTAAACATTCGAACAAAATATTACCTAGTAGCTAAATCATTACAGGAAAGGGGACAAAACGATTTACGTTGATAACAAATTTGTTGTCTTACATTGGTAAGCATGATATTCTCCTCATTGAATTCCATTGCTTACCGTTAAGAATTGAAAATTTTGCACGACCCAAATAGTCATCCCACGAGTACGAGAGCAGTCGATTTGAGTACAGTTGCAGCAAGTATTAAGCCCACCAGGGATAGATATTTCAATTATACCTATCTAAATTTGTAATTTGTAAATTTTATTGATAATTTATTGTTCTCGTCCATTATGTCTTAATGATTGAAATCAAATATTTCAAGGCCAAGTTAGATGTTATTTTTTCAACAGCGCTGAATCTGTGGTGAGCACAAATACTTACAGCAGCTGACCGGCTGATTTAGTAAATGTCATAGTGAACAACGCCAAGGTTATATATTCTAAAGCAAAGTAAATTAAGTCTGTTCTTGTCGGGATTACATATTAAAGAACAGCATTAATCCGCAGTATAAATCCTCTTCGGGAGACTATTTCTCAACTATATAAATGGAAGAAGGTGCAAGTGGTAATCGCGTTTTTTTAGTGCTACCTACCCTACCAATAGTTTTAAGATTTCTTAAATAATTAATGGTGTTTTGCATGAATATTTTTGGCAATCTAATTGCACTCATAATAAAGTCGTAATGAAATAGCTGAATGCCGGGATTAAGGTAAAACCTGTATCAGCCTCACTAAAAATAACATATAACTATCGATTCCCCATCGTTAATTAGTTAGCCGTTCTTTAAATAAAGTTCTTTTAGAATATAAGTAGCTGACGTTCTCGGTGTCTGAATATTTTCATGTCAGTAGTATTGTTGTTTATTACTGCCAGTAAAGCCTCTGTGAGTTACATACTTCCTTATAATAACTGGGATTCTTACAGTGTTTTCATGCATGCCTCCGTAGTTAGTATACCTAAACCAGTGAATTTTTTGTGTGTTGTGATCTCCAAAGTAATAAACTTATAACAGAATAGTTAGTAATTCTGCAAATCCAGTAGTGCCACCCATGAAAATCGATGTCATTGGAAATTTTTTTGTGAAGTTATAATTTCCCTTTAACTAGAATATTCCAAAGTGAACTATTTTGCTTGAATTCTGCTTGAATATTTTCCCAACTTATATAATTAGGTTACTGGTTAGGCTATTTTCTTGAAGTTAATTGCGACCCAAATCATTAATCATTAGTTTAGTTCGAAATACTATTAAGCAACCAATCTCCGGTGAACTATGTATGTAGACATATGTAATAATATCTTGAGACTATTATGGTATTTAGGTATTTAGGTTTAGTAGTATATTAATCATATAATATTAATTTTTAGTGCTAATTAAATTAGCGTGGTAATCTTATTGTTTTTCCTTGTCTCGCAGAGATCTGCTCTTTTATTAGTTTGATTATTTCAATAATTATCCTATCGCTAGTGCGTGTCGGAGATCTTCTCTCAAAAAACTTGAACGTTCTTTTGCAAGCGGCTGCTATCAAGAAAACTTTCAGAATGTCATTTGACCAAATAGCCTGTTTTTGGTCTGACTCGGATATAAAGTACGAGATGAAGTGTCGCAATATTTCTCCCGAAAACTATACCATCGTACTTAGATGCCTCTGGTGGGCAAAACAATTAAAAAAGGAGTCTAACGCAGATCCTTCGGCGCTCATTATTAAGTCGCCATTAGACGCAAGAATAGATTTAGAATGTTGTAAAGAACTGCTGGAAGATTTTACCAACAATTGTGCTGCTAGTGAACATTTTTATAGTGAGGCTCTTTCTGTTAGGCTAGGATTCCTTATAAAACGACTAAATAGGATAGAAACTGCAGTAGATGAGTCAATTTCCGCTAAAGTTGCATTAGTAGCAAAAGCTGAAAATCTTATCCAACGATTAGAAGCGAATCAGTACAGGAAGTGGAAATTAACTCTTTCACAAAACAATTCCAGCCTAAGCACATTCGAATCGAAATTAGATAATTTGAATTTGAAAACAGATACTCCAGATACTGATACACCCAAGCTACCAGAGCGTATTCGAAAGCCTGCAGTTCAAATGAATGCTACCCTTGAACGAGATTTAAATAACGTCGAGTTCCCGCGGGAATGTTTTTCGACAAATAGATCACCTCCCGATCTCTATAAATGGGGTATCAAATTCACTGGAAATGATGGTAAGGATTCAGCTTCTTGTTTTCTGCAATGTGTTGCTGACTATGCCCGGTCTAGGTATGTCAATGGATTTGACATTCTGCACTCAATTTCAGACCTCTTAGATGGTTCCGCATTGAGATGGTACCGCAGAAAGCGCGATACCTTTGTAGACTATCAGGACTTCGTGAGGCAAATTGTGCTTCAGTTCGAACCTTACCTTCAGACTGATCAATTGCTCGAATACGTAAAGAATCGTAGGCAGAAATCTTCCGAAACAATTTTCCAATATATTTCTCTGATGGTGGACCACTTCCTGCGTTTACCTCGTGTCCTTTCGGACAGGGATAGAATCAAAATAATTAGAAATGATCTCCTTCCCAAGTTCATAAGAGCTCTTGCTCTTGCTGACTTTAACTCAGTCGATAGTCTTGAAGATTCGTGTAGAAGGATAGAAAGAAGTGAGGCTCAAGCACGCACAAATGGTCTTTTCGCAAGTAACCAGAACTTTCACAACTCGGCTTCATCTTCAATGTCACAATCGGTCATTATATAACCGTCCTAACGCGATTCAATCTGACCAAAATTCTCAACGTTATTCTCATTCTGGGAGAGATCGACAGTATAATAGTTACTTACCGCGATAAGCCAGGCCTTTTAATCGATATACTTCGCACAACAATAACGACGCGGTAAGACGTAACGATACTCCTGTGGAAAATTTGCGAGGATCGAACCATAATAAAGTACCCTTCAAAAATTTTTATGAAAATCGACCGCCGGGTAGTCTTCCAAGGTCTGCTTATAATTCATCACAAGGGAAAGGTCACGCAGTGACCATTAATTATATAGACTCGGCGATTGGTGCTGGGAATTACGATTTTCCAAACATACACACCTCCGAAGATGATAATAGGGATGATCCTGTCAATACCGTAGGACATCAGGCCATTGCCGGCAAAGATAAATCCACGCCCAGGCTACCTTCAAATCCGATGGATCAACGTCAAATCTTTAATTCCATCTAAGTCAGTAAATCGGAAAACCATATGGGGGCAGTACCGAAGTGGACAAGTGCTGCTGTCAAATCATATCAAGGTCCACCAAACCCATCATTTTAAATCATGAGGATGACCCTCTTCCTTACCTTATCGTTAAAATTTTTGGTTCAGCTATTAAGGGACTTCTAGATATAGGTGCCAATGGTTCAATTTCTGGAGACGTGGGAATAAACATATTAAACATGCTGGGACTGTCATTGCACAAAATCAAACCTTCCACAATAGCAACTGTCGACCATACTCACCATAACATTGTGGGGTATTGTGAGGTCCCCGTTGAATTTAAGAGGCAATTGAAGATTATCAAGATTCTGGCAGTACCCACGTTAGCTCGCAATTCATATTCGGAGTTGATGTGTGGGATGCCTTTCAAATAGTATTACATCGGAAATGGGGTATAGAATGGGCTTGTCACAATTTCACGGTCAGTGATCACATTGTTAGTGAAGAGAACGGGTTTCGTGCACCAACTTCTGAACAACTGGCTGAAATTGAGAAATACCTCCGCAATTTTGAGAGCCTAGTGCGTTCTGAACTGGGTAGAACTGGGTTAATTGCTCACGATATAGACACAGGCGATGCTCAACCCATAGTTCAAAGGGGTTATTCCGTTTTCCCAGCGGTTCAGGTTGGCTGGGGAAGGAGTTGGATAGAATGAAACGATTAGGTGTAATAGAACCATGCTTAAGTCCTTGGTGCTCCCCGGCAGTCCTAGTCAAAAAATCAATTGGGAAAGACGTTCTGTGTATTGACAGCCGTAAGCTAAATGCAGTTACCAAAAAATGTGCCTATTCTCTCCCCAGGATTTCCGAAATTTTTAGTCGGCTAAATAGAGCTAAGTACTTATCTTCCATAGATCTAAAAGAAGCCTTCTGGCAAATCCCGTTGACTGAGGTTTCTAAAGAAAAAACTACCTTCTCAGTACCTGGGCATGGCTTGTGGCAATTTACCGTTATGCTGTTCGGGCTTACTAATAGTCCAGCCACCCAACAACGTCTGATGGATAGGTTGTTCGGCCCGACCGAACAAAATATTTTTACTTATCTGGACGATCTAATTATTGCTACCGAGACATTTGATGAACATATTCAAATCCTAGATCGCGCCGCGAGGCGTTTACGTGAAGCCAATCTAATCTAATCTATTAATAAAGAGAAATGTCAATTCTTCCGAACAACCTTAAGGTATTTGGGATTTATTGCTGATTCAAAAGGTCTGCGTACTGACCTAGTAAAGTGCAAGCTATGCTCGATTTCCCACGTCCAAAAAATTACACAGATCTAAAACGACTTATAGGGTTAGTCTCGTGGTACAGGAGGTTCATGCCCAACTTCACCCAAATAGCTTCACATCTCCATGATCTATAAACAGGAGGCAAAAAACGCCAACCACTGAAATGGACACAGGAGGCTTAGAATGCTTTCCTGAACTTAAAATCAGAGCTAGTAAAAGCGCCAGTGCTCACTACCCCAGACTTCTTAAAACTTAAAACAATGCGATGCGTCCAGTCAAGCGATAGGTGGGGTCCTTTCCAAAAAGGATGATAACGATGCGGAGCATCCCATAGCATATGTTAGCCGCAAGCTGAGAGGGGCCGAGCTTAATGACTCGGTAACTGAAAAGGAGTGGCTCAGTATCATATTTACGATCGAGAAACTCCGAGGTTTCCTGGAGGGATAGAAATTTTTCATTTTAACTGACCACTCTCCCCTGACGTGGTTATTTCGGCAGCAGAATGTTACCGGCCACTTGGCACGATGGATTCTACGTTTACAGCAATTCGAGTTTGAATTGAAGTTTGTGAAAGGTAAAAACAATGTCGTGCCGGACGCTCTTTCTAGAATCTCTGAAATGAACTTAATAGAGTGTGTACCCTCAGAACAAGATCAATGGTATAATCCAACTGCACCCCAACGATGACAAACATAACTGAAAATGAAGACGATACTTAACCCAGATGCATAAACTGCGGTCAACTTGGTCACCCAGCAAGTTACATAGGCTGCCCGAAACACATTGAATTGCTATAAATGAAAACAGATGCTGAACTTCAGAGAAAAACGAAGCAAAGGTCTTACAACAACTACGTAACTCCCAAAGTACGTCGGCTTTACCATGATTAATGGCGGCTTTATTTAGCTTGACCCTAAGAGCTCCTTGTAGTTGTACAAGTAGAGTGACGTTTGACATATTGTTAACTTAGTATATCAGGCTCGAATGACAAATGTTTAGGCCTATACATGTCTAAGCGAAATAAGTGGAGGTGCCGGGTCAATGACTGCGCAGACAGATTTTTTTTATATGTCTAGTCAAACTTTATTACTCACAATTTTTGTCTCGTGAGTCTATTTTCAAAATTCAATGCTTAATCAATACTATTAAAAATAATAAAAATAATAATAATCAGAACTCAAAACAAATATAAGAAATAATAATTCAAAAGATAACATACTGAAAACCAATTGATGAATGATAATTTAAATAATAAAAAGTAATAATTTAATTCTAACAACAAAAAGGGAAGTCCAAAATAAATGTAGTAGATGTCGATTTAATCTGTTAAGATAAAAACTGTATTAGTTTCTACTTATGGAAGGATGAAAAAATTAATTAATGGTCCTCACTGCTGCACGTATCAATTAAAACTGACGGTCAGTAAAAAGATTGTACTTATGAAAAAATAGAAATCAATTAATGGGCCTCACTGCTGCCCATTTGAATTAAAACCGACGCGACGGTCAGTGAAAAGTTCCAGCGTGGAGGAAAAACCTAAAACAACATTTTAATTAATAGAGTCCTTCTCAGTAATTACGACTGATCCGCCGTTTGAATAAATTATTGTTCGGCACGCAATAATTTATTTGTGTTGTGGGTTCGAAACGCCCAGGAATTTTCTAAAACTTAGTCAGGTTCGAGACCTCTGATCAGTTCTGGAAGACTACGCAAATCGCAATGACTTTCAGCTCGAGCCCCCGCTTTATTTATATTTGGAAAATATACAGAGTAAATGGAGGCGATGAAAAAATGTGCGGAGTGTTGCATGTTTGCATCCCAGCTGTGAATGAAGTGAGGAGTGCGCACATCAGATTGTGTTGACGTACATCAGATGTGCAATCGGTGATGTTGGGAGCTGTGCTGTGGTTACTTTGGCCAGTTCTTTAAATTTACTTTTTGTATTTGTATTTACATATTAATTTGTTTATTTTAAATGTATTTAGCATAAATGAACAATTGGGGAATTCCAGTGCAGCTCAGGAGATGGATGCAAGGATTCTAAGTAAGTTTATTTTCATGTTGAAATTTTTGTAATTTCACATTTATTAATCAAATGCTTTGTTTTATTTTTAGGATTTATTGGATAAAGTTCTGAGGACTCAATGCTCTACGTGGCATGTTTTACATATATTTTTTGGTTTGTTTAGTTTTAGTAGTAATTTATTAGTTTGTAAGTTTTATATTGTTCAGCGTGGGAACACTAATATTTCCATAACGGTTCGTCGGACAGAAAAATGATTATAACTTATTTTATAGGATTTCATATTCAGAAAATTTTCAGTGCATTAAAATCTTATAGGACTGATCGTTTTCATAATATACATAAAATCCCAAATTTTTGTATGCCAACACCAAGAAAGGGTTGCCCGATTTAGTAAATTTTTAAAATTACATTTACTATTTTTATGAACAAACTATGTACCAAATTTCAGTTCTCTACGTTGACGCATGTAGTGCCCAAATATATAGTGAAAAACGAAATTGTTATATGGCAACTCTATGCAGGAGCTACGCGATTTGTCCCATTTTAAATCCCAAGTGCAAAATTTCAGCTCTCTAAGTACATGCGCTCTCGAGTTATCGTGAGGACGGATAGACGACAGACGGACGGACGGATGAACGAACAGACGGACATGCAAAAATCAAAATAACTTGTAATTTTATGCATCGTTGTCCAATCCATTTTGCTCTACCATCATTATTTCTAGGTGTTACAATGACAAAACTTACACTGTACGATTTCATCTAGGGTATAATAATTGAATTCCTTTGCAACGAAATGTTGATAAATTATGTGTTTAAAGTAGAGCTTCTAAAAAAGCTGTAAGTGCCATTTGTTGAAACATGAAAGTGGGCTAAGGTAAGTTCAGTATAGGTTAACTTTACAGGATGAAAGTGTAGTGTGAGGACCATGTCATAATGAATCATGAAAGCGTGGTATGAGATGGCTCACAGCAATATCAGGCAATCGTTCTACTCTACATACAGATTTGGGAGCGTGGATATCACCAAACTTGTGGTGAGATCCTTTTGTTTTTTTTTGCACATCCGAATTTATCAGGATTAATGGGGGTGGCACGAACTGCATTTTAGACAACAACAAAATCACTTTTTCATGTTTTGGCACTTTCAGCATTTTCATCAGACACTCCTCAATTAAAGTTTGACCGAGTATTACCAAGAAGGGTACGCTGTTTGATTCTGAACCTACCGTTGATTAAATAAGAATTTTTATAACGTTATGCGAATGTACCACTTATATGGGTAGTTACGCTATGGGAGTTCTGGATCACTTTTTTAAGCCTCCAGGATTTCATCACAGATGGCACCACCGTCGCTAGGTGGTTTGAGTCCATACTAAATTCGGGGTTGTGTCTTAGCTGTAGTGGCTCTTGTCTTGGATGTTGGGGATACAAGACCAATTTGGGGGATACGAGACCACTTTTAGCACTCTCCAGCATAGGGAAATAGCATAGGATTTCGAATTTGTTTCTGAAGTTCGCTTATTTTTCATCTCGAGTCTTGGGGATGCGAGACCACTTTGGGGATACGAGACCACTTTTAGCACTCTCCAGCATAGGGAATTAACATAGGATTTCGATTTTGTTTCTGCGGTTCGTTTTTTTTCATCTCGGACTCGTAGCCTCTAAGTTGACATTAAGTTTTTCATCTCGAGTTTTGGGGATACGAGTACTATGCAGCAACTGCAGCCTAGCGGCATTAGCCGATACTACCAGCATGCTCCGGTGTGTCTTGACTGTACTGGTTTATGTCTTGGATGCACCATTGAGTCTTGACTGCACCCTAGCGGGATTAACCGGTACTACCGGGATGTGTCATTTGGTCTTGACTGCGCCCTAGCGGCATTAGCCGGTACTACCAGCATGCTCCGGTACTGCGGTTTTCGTGTGTGTGTGTGTGTGTGTGTGTGTGTGTGTGTGTGTGTGTGTGTGTGTGTGTGTGTGTGTGTGTGTGTGTGTGTGTGTGTGTGTGTGTGTGTGTGTGTGTGTGTGTGTGTGTGTGTGTGTGTGTGTGTGTGTGTGTGTGTGTGTGTGTGTGTGTGTGTGTGTGTGTGTGTGTGTGTGTGTGTGTGTGTGTGTGTGTGTGTGTGTGTGTGTGTGTGTGTGTGTGTGTGTGTGTGTGTGTGTGTGTGTGTGTGTGTGTGTGTGTGTGTGTGTGTGTGTGTGTGTGTGTGTGTGTGTGTGTGTGTGTGTGTGTGCGCGCGCGCGTGTGTGTGTGTATGTATGTATGTGTGTGTGTGTGTGTGTGTATGTGTGTGTGTGTGTGTGTGTGTGTGTGTGTGTGTGTGTGTGTGTGTTTGTGTGTGTGTAATTTGGTCTTGACTACACCCTAACGGCATTAGCCTATACTACCAGCATGCTCCGGTCCTACGGCTTTGGATGTGTGGTACGATTCTCTTGGATATGTAACGTTTTTTGCTTCACTTTTGCCCACACGTGGCAGCATGCTACGGTTTTCTGTACCCACACGTAGCAGCATGCTAGTTTTTTGCTTCACTTGGCATGTTCCGGTACTACGGTTTTCTTAGATAGATATGTGGTGCACCTAAATGTAGGCTTTTTTATTATAATAATATAATAAGTAAAGTTAATAGTAGGAAATTTTTGTTCATACCAATGGATTCCAGATGGTGGGTATGGGGGGGGGGTAATAAAGATAGGGAGGGGCGTAATGAAATTTTCATCAGAAATCCTCTACGGGCTCTGGTTTTCGAGATATTAGCGTATTAATAATTCAAGTTATTTTTTGTTCATGGAAATGGATTCTTGGCGGTGTGGGGTGAGAGGGGGAACGAAATTTTCATCAGAAATCCTCTACGGCCGTTGATTTTCGAGATAATAGCGACATTTGTTCGGGCGAAAACGTCATTTCTTGAGTGAGGTTCCCTAGCGGCCTTAGTTGGATCTACCAGCATGCCTTGGTTTTGCTGTTTTCTTTTATTAGTGGGAGAGTTCTAGATAGCGGCATGACGTCATCATGGTTTTGCTGTTTTCAAATGCTGCACGTTTTCTTAGCAGGGAAGTTGTACATATCAGCATCATTCGAATTTCACAACATGACATCACCATGAACAGATGCTACGGTTGGGCTTCCTTAATTCAATATAACTTTTTTGTTTCTCACATTCAGGAATATGTGATGCTAATGCATTAGCAGAATAAAAATAGAACAAACATCTATCGCATATACACAATCTAGCCTTATGTTTTGAAGTTTGTTTCCATGCAAGTCGAGAAAGATATTAAATCCAGCAGAAATGAAACCTGGTATTTTCATCATCATTATCATCAACGTCATCATCATAATCAGCACCATCATCATCATCATCCTGCTCATAGTTATTTTGTATCATTAATAGATTCAGATGTCGCTTCATATTGTGTTTCGTTGGTCTAACTAGAACAGTGGTGAAGGAACGCTCTTTCTTTAGGATGAATACACTTATTGATATATCGTTCTGGTCTTCAAATTGTTTAATTTACTTAAGTGTCATAAGAAATGTTATTTCAGTTAAATTTAGCACAGTAGAATAATGTGGATATGATGAGGTCCTATCGGAGTGAACATTTGTCGGATATAGCGCTGATGTAACGGCCCAAGCGAAGCATGCTTCATCACTATTTTTTACATTGATGCAAGCTTCCTTTAAAGCAATCTCCTTCGGTAGAGGTATATACGAAGATCCTCGCTGTTGTTCAAATTTGTTGATATGTACTGCTAAATGTATAATGGAGTCCAATATCCAGCCACTATCTTTTTTCTGAATCTCATCCAGCTGAGTGAGTATTAAATCCAAAATGTTATCTTTATACCACTCATTTAAATTATCGTCCACACTGATTGGAGCAGTTCTTGCTTGTAAATATTTAATATCTTTTATAACCTCATTGCCACCGATATCCTTAACAATATCAGCACGCAACTTTGTATTAACTTTAATATTGAGATGGCGTTTTAAAATATTCTTAATACGGCGTATAAATAAATCACCAGCATCCTGTATAAATAGCTTAGGATCTGTATGGTTTATATTTACAATAATTCCTGCTCTAATTCTGTCTGTGAATACTGATTTTATTTCCTCCCACTTTACAGAATCACTTTTTCTTACACGCTGAGTACTTTCTCCACCTCGACTGGTGGTTTTCAATAATACTCTCGGCGATTTAGTCTGTCCAATACAGCTCCCCATATATCGTTTTGTACCACTCTTTTTACTAGAAAAACTTTCATTTATTAGCGCGGTTGACATTTTTTATTTGACCTATCGCTGAGGCTCACCAAAACTGCCTGATGACTCCTATCAACTTACATTGATATCTACTACCGCCTTCTTTCACCAAAGCCTTAATTGAAACCATTCTCAACCTAATGCTTTTATGTTTTTTTACCACCACAATAACCTTCATGTGATCTATTTTTCGATATCGAATTTCATAACATGCTGCAATGATCACGATTTCCTCTGCTCATACTCAAAACAAGTATTAACATGTTCTTGACATCGATTCAACGTTTAAGGCTTATAAGGAAATGCAGGTACCAGATTCTGATAAAATTTCCACCTATAAGATTATGTATGGAACATACTGTTACCAGAAATCCTCTTCTTTACTGTTCAATTACAGCTAATTATAATCTCCCATACAACTTGCACTACTCATCATCATCATCCAAGTGAACCCAAGAGCAGACACTTTCGGTTTCAAACGTTAAGGTGACGTCAGAGGTCAAGTACAAATTGCTGCCTCCAAGGCCATGTGTCAAATACATATAATTAGAGTTTCATAACTTGTTTTTTCAGTTGATATTTTGCTCTTTACCCAAACAGATCACTGTTTCTTGGCAAGCTAATTACGCAATAATTTCAACATGAGTTCTAAGGATACTACAAACGTTCTAAAGCCTACGGACGAAAGGAGTAAATAATATTCATATACGGCTCAATCTACATATATGAAATGGATGCTTTCCAGAAATAAAGAAGAAAGTTTTTCATCCAAAAACGAGTCGACTGTCCCCTACCAACAGGTCGAAAAATCAGGATATTCCAACAAAGATCGCAAAAAGTAAAGACGGAGAGATGTTATTTGTGAAAATGGTGCACAAGGAACCTTCTAAAGTCATGTTGGTCTAAAGGCATAAGGAATATGCATTATAAGGATCAGTCTATATCTATGAAATCTTGGCTTTCCTGAGCTAAAGGAAAAAGACCTTAGACTTAAGCTATAATGTAATTAAAACAAATTATTTCATTAAATGGCATTATAACCATAATATAATTTTTTTTTCAAATATGGTAAGACTTTAAGATGAATAAATAAGGCTTCCATATCCTACTAGACTTATATCATTCCAAATACCCACTCTCAACATCGCGGTCTTCACTATTGAACTTGAAGCGTTATCAACTTTTTTTCGACCTTCCTGATACTCATACAACACCATTTCGAGGAGATAAATACCAAATAACATCCCTCAAAACTTTTAACTTAATACTTACAGTAACTACTCTCAACCCCCCCCCCCCCTCGATCTTCACTATGGACTTGGAGAATTATCAAACATCCAGCGAGATTGCTGATTAGGATTTTATTGCTTATTCATAGCTCCCACACAACTTCCACTAATCACCTCAGACAACATATCCTACTGTTGTATTTCGTTCGGTTAGGGAAGTTCACCACATCAAAAAACTTTTCTTTAATTTAAAAAATGTTTATTTAAAAAAACTTCTTCCCTTCGATCGCGTATTTTTCACCTAAAGCCGCACGAACGAGAGTCTTCGTAACTTGGTTTCCCATGTTTTGCATGATTCGGTTTCTTCATCATTTAACTGTAGTGTGCACAGCTGTCCTATTGTTTTCTCGCATTTTTCAATAAAGCCTAATGCTTCGGTTCCTTGCATCATCTGGATTTGCGTATATATGACCCATGTGTGCACATACATGTATGCTGGTGATATCTGTTCGAACATTACGCCAGTGGGACTTAGAGGTATTACATCTGCCTGAGGTGCCACCCAGGGTATTATTGCAAAAAACCACAGTAGCATAATCTGTAGATAATAAATCGAATTTAGTGATAGTCGCGATAAATTAGGCTTTGAGGTAATCGTAAATCTAAAATGTTTTTAATCTATTATTATGAACTCTTCGCAACTTATGTCCAATTTGTAAAGTGCAATTGACATCTCAATCTCATATGGTCCATTCCAAATAGGTGCCAGTTTATGTTTTTTAGTAGGGTTTCTTAAAAGAACTCGGTCACCTACATGAAATTTTACACTTCCTATCATAGTTTTCTTTGGATTTTAGTTTGCTTTTTAGCAATTCTTCTCTTACCATTTTATGAAGTAATTGCATTTTTCTTCTTCTTATGCTGACATAATCATCAAAATTATAGATAGGTTCAGGTTCTTTTCTTATGTTATTAGGAGGTGGATCATAAAATCCCCACAATGCTTCCATAGGGGTATGTTTTCCTCCTACGTGTGGTGAGTGATTACGCACATGAACTGCTTCCTCGAGCCATTGGTCCCATTCCGTTATGTTATCATCCACAATGTTCTTCAGGTAGTCAATTAAAGGTCCATGTGTTCTTTCCAGAGCACCATTTGCCTGTGTGGTGGGTGGTAAGCTGTTGTTTGCAATTTCTTGACTTTAAATAGTTTGCATAATTGTTTGAAAAGGTCGCTAGTGAAGATGGCGCCTTGATCTGTGACTACTGCTTTAGGTATCTTATATTTCATCATTAGTTTGTAAAAACCGTCAGCTACTGTGATAGCCTCGCCATTTTTTAAAGCTTTGCAATCAAACACCCTTTTTGTGTCATCCAAGAGTGTAAGGATATATTTATTACCATTGCGGGTTTCTAGCAGAGGTCCGACTATATCTATATATACTTTATCAAATGGCTTTTCGGCAATACTACTAATTACCATAGGCATTTTGATGTTCTTTCCATGTTTGTTTTTGCTGCATGGAACACACTTCCTAATATGCTTATCGATGTCTTTTAGCATACCTTTCCATTTGTAGTTTCTCCTTATGCGTTTGTATGTCTTATAGATTCCTAAGTGCCCTCCAAGGGGTGAGTTATGGTAATCTCGTAGAATGACATTAATGTCATTCCGGTTACTCAGAACTGTTATTCTTTCATCGTTGATGGACTCCTCTGAACTAACTGAGCTAGTATCGGGATCCTTCTCGTCTGGCTTTCCGTTCTGTTTGGGTTTTGGGCTCCCATTTTCCAATTCCTTGAGGTCTTCCTCATTTACTTTTCTTTGTGCCCTGGTTAAAACATGACAGGATGGGTGACAAAAATTTGTTTCAACTTCAGAATCCATCTCGTGGTGAACTTGTGCTGTTGTGGTTATCTGAATTCCTTTGTCTTTATTCATATTGTCACTGTTGTCGTTAGAGGGAATTCTGCTGAGTGTGTCAGCGTTTTTATTAAATTTTCCTGGTTTGTACTCTATACTGTAGTCGTATTCCGAAAGCTTATGATGAAATCGAAGTAAACGTGAGGAGGGATCTTTACTATTGAAGATGCCTTTTAAGGGTTTATGGTCTGTGTAGATAGTGAACTTGCGGCCGTATAAATAACATCGAAAATTCCGTGTGGCCCACACTATTGCCAATAATTCCTTTTCGGTGGCAGAGTAGTTCCGTTCTGCTTTATTTAAGGTTCTGCTTGCGTAAGCAATGGGTTGCTCTTCACCGATCTTCCCTTGAGCTAACACCGCACCCAATGCTTCTCCGCTGGCATCTGTCGTTAATATGAAGGGTTTGTCGAAGTCGGGATATATTAGTAAAGGCGGTGAGATAAGCAACTCCTTGAGCTTGTTGAACGCCTCTTCACATTGGTCTGACCACTTGTATTTAGTATTTTTCCGTAGAAGTTTGTTGAGGGGCTCGGAAATTTTAGAAAAACTAGGGATGAATTTCCTATAATAATTTGCTAAACCAAGAAAAGACTGAACTTGTCGCACATTTTTCGGCTGTGGAAAGTTTTGGACGCAAACTACCTTTTAAGGGTCTGGTAAAGCCCCTTTACTAGAACATTTGTGTCCTAAGTACACTACCTCTTTTCGTAAGAAATGACACTTTTCAATTTTCAGCTTTAAATTATTCCTTCGCAATCTCTCAAACACATCTCTCAACTTCCCGTTATGATCCAATAAGTTCTTTCCGTATATGACAATATCGTCTAAATACACAAAACATCTGAATCCTTGAAGGCCAGTTAAGACGTGATTCATTAAGCGTTGGAATGTTGCTGGAGCATTTTTTAACCCAAAAGGCATTCTTTTGAACTCAAAATGTCCATGTGGAGTACTAAAAGCTGTCTTGGATTGATCTCTTTCGTCAACTAGCACTTGATGGTAACCACTGGCCAGATCTAGTGTTGTGAAATATCTTGAGTGGCCTAGTTGATCGAATATGTCCTTAATCCTTGGTAAGAGAAAGGCATCACCTATAGTAATATCATTTAATTTTCGGAAGTCAACAACGACTCGCCACTGTTTTTCTCCATTCGGACCATCCCGTTTAGGTACTACTAGAAGAGGTGAGTTCCACGGGCTGATACTCGGTGTAATAATATCATTTTTAAGCATTTCTTCCACTTGTTCCTGGATAATATATCTCTGTCTCTCAGGTAGCCTATACATTTTCTGATTTACAGGCGCATGATCTTGTTTAATATGTATTTCATGCTTTACAGAATTTGTGTATGATAATTTATCATCTGGTAATAAAAAAATGTCATTATACTCATGACATAACTCTCGCAATGCCTTCTGTTCCTCTTTATTGAGACTTTCATCCAACACGATTTCCTTATCCAGAATCCTGTTCCGCCTAGTCTTGTCGGCTATGTAGTGTATGCAGTTCTTACTTCCTACATTTGGTTTAACCTTAGAGGTATTATTGATTTCATTCCAATTTGTAATGTGATAATCTTCAATCGGGTGTAATTCTAATTCAACATGGTCTAGAGTTTCATCATTACTACTGGAATTAAGTATTATAGTTGTGATTTCCTTTTTTACTGCCTTTGTTAAACAGTTTGCTACAAATATACCAGGTCTTATCTTCTTTGACATGCATACAAATTCACCGTTACTTTCCACTGGAATTCTCACAATTTTTTCTGAGCGGGCAGGAATGTGGGTTTTACTCTGAACCTTCCCATTTCCAAATCCATTCAGTTGGCGTTGCTTATTATCGCTTCGATTGTAGCAACTTACAGACTCCAGCTTCCCAAGTTCCCATTTTGGAAAATGGACTGACTTTCTGTTCTTCAACGTTTCGAACGGACTATCTTCTATGTTCAACCCCTTCTTTTCTATGTGAGAGTTTAGTGGTATAGCGAAGTTTGTATTATTTACTTCTGAGACTGGAAACTCTAAGGTTTTCTGTGGACCCTTAATATTAAATGCTTTTTACAAGAAATTGTAGCCTAGTATGCCATCGCAAGGTACATTCTCGTTGTCCTTTACTACATGAAATTCACATGCTTGTGGGGTTTTAAGTAGGAAATTCCCCTTGCATGTTCCTACTGTTTGACTTTCTCCAAAAGCGCCGTTAAGGTTTGTTTTATTACCTTGATTAATCTTAATATTGTTTTGTAATGCCGACTTTTTTATTATACTAACGTCAGCTCCCGTGTCGACTAAGAGCTCGACCGTGGAATTAGCTGCTATATCCAACGGTAATTTAACTGAGCACTTAGGAGCTTGGAAGGGCTGACACCGGTTTTCATTGGTACTCTCCAGGCTTCCGCGGTGTCGTCGTAAGCCTACATCTAGTTTTCCGAGTAATTGTTTGTTCTTTGAGCACTTTGTGGTATCTTGCTGTCCCACTCTTGCTTAGCTCGACAGTTGGTCATAGTATGTCCCTTTCTTTGACAAAATTCACATCGTTGGAGTGGCCTTGTAAAAAATGCTGCATGCGAGACTGGCCTTCCATTAGTTTGTAACGAATTTATCTGAGATTTTTGGTAAGTGGTTTTCTTTCTGCAATTCTGGGCGACATGTCCATATCTTTGGCAGTTATTGCAGAACCCTGCTTTTTTCCGCTGGAAGCATTCGGAGAAAGTGTGGTTTGCCTTATTGCAGAAACTACATTTTATGGGAGGCGGATTCCGCCTATCGTTTTCTTGACGGTTGTTTGCCGAATATCTTCTTCCACTGTAAGAATTATTCTCTTGAGAAGGTACTTGGTAATAATTTGGATTTTGTTGGATCCCCATTAAATTATTCGCAACTGGATATACGCTTCCCATTGATGGGTTCATTTATTGAACGCCCAAAGGGTTATGGTACATCGACATTGCTTGCCTTTCTATCTCCTCAAGTTTTTCCGCCTTCTCTATTACTACAGACAGTTCCTGACTTGTATCTTGCATAAGGTAGATTTTATGGTTAGGGTTGATTATCCCTGTTTTAAGCACATATATGGCCGTTTCCATAAGCTCGGTTCCTACTGCTTTAGCATCATCACCTTTATGACGCTCAGAAATTTTTGAGACATAATTTTTATATAATACTTTCACTCTGTGTGCAAAATCTGTCAACGTCTCTCCAGGCATCTGTTATAGCACACGGAGCTCATTTACCAAGGTCACGTAGCTCTTTGTGTTAACCAGTTTGCAATGAATTTTGGTCTCTAATTCGCTGAAATTTTTAAATTGTGTCCCCTCTAACGAGGTGGCTGCTCTTCCTCTAAAGCGTGTGGGGAGGAGGGTTAAAAAAATCGGAATTTCTTCGACTGATAAGCAATTTACTACATGTTTACAACAGTTTATAAATATGCTTACTTCTGACTCTAGGTTTATTCCTATATCACCAGTTAAAATAGGAATACTATTGAAAATCAATTGGTTGACTTTTGCTATGTCAACTTGTACGGTTGCCATATTGTCTTCTTGTGAAAATCGCGGACAAGATCTTGATCGTCGTCTGAATTCTTTTCCCGACCTTAGCATAGATGCTTCCCCGCTCTCTGCCGGACTGCTGCTTGTACTGGGGTCAGTGCTATCTGCACTCAAGTTTGGGCTTGTGTTCTCAAAGCAGAAAGAATTAATTTTTTCCAAAATCTCTTTTGAGCTTTACTCAACACGTAAAATGGATATGCAGGTTTGGCAGGCGATTTTGGCGTTGAATTTGCTGTCGGATTATCCGTTGTCTGTGACATTAATTCGGAAGGTTAACTTTCTGAACACAATTCAATTTTATCTCACTTGTACACCACTAAAAAAAAGTGTAAGTTTGACCATGATATGCACCTATGCGTTTATATCGCAATATTGGACCGAACTTGAGGGAATTAAATATGTTTCGTTATGTGAAATTTAAATTGTACGTTTTCCAATTTTTCCTCCCCGCACCACATTATATTCTGACTAAATAAAACTGAAATTCTCTACAAGTGTGGCGCTCACTGAGTTTAGCGTTGTAAGAGGTAATATGATTCGCAGATTTACCTCCATTTGGTAGATTTTAGACATGATAAAATTTCCAAGTTCTTTTTCTTCTGTTTTTTTTCAATATAAGTTCAAAAATAGGGTAGAGGTTGAAACTTTCAGAAGAATGCTCTTGTCTAAAGATATATTGATGTTAAAAATAACCAAAAGTTTTTTAACTTAACAGTTCCAAATTTAATCATAAAAAAACGTAATATGGTATTCATGAACAAAATTATGAAGAGTAATATTTAATAATGGAACATAAATATATAAATCATATTTTGTCTTTCATAAGTTTACCTTAGTTACTACCAAAATTATTACAAGGCAGATATCTTCGAGAAGCTTATTTTAACGTATATTTAAGATTTTTATCACTGTCTTCCAGGTAACACTTGTAAGTGTGATTACTTAAAGATTTTTTAAAGATTCTCCCCTACATAAGGAAGCTTGTTGAAAGAATGGGAATAATAAATAAGAGAAACAAAGTAAAATCAAACTGTTAAAGAGTTAAAAGAAAAAGAAACTTGATTCCATGGTACTATGTCATTGCAATTTAAGCTCTTCAAATGCACCGAAAATATCTTCAACATTCACCTTTACATTTGTTATTAAAAAAAAAAAAATTTGTGGACACACAGACCAAGAGTATAAATCACCTTACCCTTTTACACATATACCTTACACCTTTTGGGTATAATAGAAAAATATTCCATACCAGCCATATGTTGCAATTCTTTGGTAATTTTTATTGTAAATAAATAAATATTTAATATATCCCTATCAAGTCTTGTTATACGTATATCAGCAAAGCACTAATGGGAGTAATAGATAAAAATGAAAGCAAATAGAAAAATAAAAACAGTCATAAAAAGGAAAACTTGACAGCAAAGCACTAATGGGAGTAATAGATAAAAATGAAAGCAAATAGAAAAATAAAAACAGTCATAAAAAGGAAAACTTGAGTCAATGGTACTTTCTTTTGTCGTACGACTTTGAACATACTTTGGTATATACATATATATATAAAAAAAGATATAAAAATCTTACAATTTTTTTTTTCAATTCCTTGGGAGATATACTGCTTTAAAATAAATTTCCACGTTTGTACTGCTTCAGTTTCAGCTGCGAGTTGTCAGGTACTTGCACTTGCACCTTTTCACATACTTTCTTTTCTTAAACAGATTTCTCTTTTTCCACTTTTCTTCCTTTTCGTTTTTCGTATTATTCTGTAGGTCGAATAGCGCCCCGCAATCAGACTCAATTTCAGGTTTGAGGGTGTATACTATCTTGCCCACACTATTCAAACACTACCGGCTGCGCCAAATGTTGTATTTCGTTCGGTTAGGGAAGTTCACCACATAAAAACTTTTCTTTAATTTAAAAAATGTTTATTTAAAAAAACTTCTTCCCTTCGATCGCGTATTTTTCACCTAAAGCCGCACGAACGAGAGTCTTCGTAACTTGACTCTTAGCAATATTAGAAAGAACTCACAGAGCTTTCTCCGGCCAGTTACCATGTCACCTCACTTATTCGTTCCATATCTGGGCCATTGCTATGTTGCGTCATATTAGAACATTTTTAAGCAGGTAGCCACTTGATGTTTAGCATAGGCGCTTTCATAACAAACCAAATAATTTCCAGTTTGTTATGAAATGCGATACACTGCAACTTTTAATGGGGCTACCGTTGGCACACTTAAGCAAGACCTGTATGCATTGTATTTAGTGTGCGAGGTCTTACTTAGTATCTCGCAAAGCAAAGTCTCAATGAGGAAATGCTGATCAATTAGTTGTTTCCTTCTATGATAACATCAATTGATCAGCATCAAGATTTATATTCACAACACTACCACATTAATATCATAACACAGCATTCTTCTATCAAAGCTTTTAATTTGACCCTCTCTCAACTTAATGGTAAGTAAACAATGTATCTGTTCCAATAGGATGAAGATAAAATTATCATATTCTTATCAGCTTCATGTGAACTATGATATCGGTGATTAATCCAATCTCATAACAGTGTGACTGATTGAGAAATTTTATTGAAAATAAAAAAACAATTCTTCATAAAATGTAAGACTTTTCAATACAAACTCCTTGATACAAAAAAAATTAGTCGCTCAATTTGTTTGCTTTACTCGGCTATATTTGTTTACGCAAGATATCAAATTACCAGCCACCTGGCCACCTTTTCTAATGCTTTAATTTCCATTACTTCTAATGATTTCATGTGTCTTACCATCCCAAGCAGGCGTGATCAATTTTTACACATCGAATATCATAACATCATCACTCTTGTTTATAAAACACACCTACAGACCCCAACTTACGTTATAGTTGTTGTTGTTGTTTTTTCGGCAAAAGAAATTTTCAATTATAACTTCCACTACTCATCTAAGACATCATATCCTACAGATTAATATCAGTTGTTGTTGTTTTCAGCTAAAGAAATTGGGAATCTTACATTAAAAAACATAAATCGCTCAATTTGTTTACTTTACTCGGGTGTGAATTTGTTTATGCAAGGAATAAAATTAGAAGAGCAAAATTACACATTTACTATTTTCCATTACATATCTAAGTGAACATATCTACCTACATTCGCCCTAATCAGCGTCGCCTGATCTATTTGTAGATATATGATCATATGGTGCAATCTTGTTTATAAAAGACACCGACAGATTAATATCATCAAATCTTTAATCCACAACTTAGATTATAGTTGTTGTTGTTGTTTTTTTTTGTTTTTGAGCTACTAATATTAATTACACCTGAGAAGGTAAGATCGCTAATATCTCGCACCATAGCCCGTAAAAGATTTCTGATGAAAATTTTACCCCCTGGCATGAACAAAAAAACATATTATTACTAGGTACTATTAATTATACCTCAAAAGGTAACATCGCTAATATCTCGAAACCCATTGCCCGTAGAGGATTTCTGATAAAAAATTTGTCCACCCCTATAACTACGACCCCCACTGACACCTTCTAGAATCTATTGGTATGAACAAAAATCTTCTAGGGTTAACTTGAATTACTACTTATACTATTTACACTCATTCAATTAGGGAATTTCACAACATTTCTTGTCCACATAAATGCACAGCTGCACACATCCATCCACGCCTTAGGTGACGTTTCCTCAGCCACCAAGTAGCCCAGCGCAACATACCACAGGCACTTATACTAAAGTAAACAACCAGTACAGTCAAGACACACTGGAGCATGCTGATAGTATCGGCTAATGCCGCTAGGGCGCAGTTGCCTGCATAGTACTGAAAGTGATCTCGTATCCCCAAAACTCGAGATGAAAAACTTAATGTCAACTTAGAGGCTACGAGTCCGAGATGAAAAATAAGCAACTCCAGAAACAAAAACGAAATCGTATGTTAATTCCCTATGCTGGAGAGTTCTAAAAGTGGTCTCGTATCCCCAAGACTCGAGATGAAAAATAAGCGAACTTCAGAAACAAATTCGAAATCCTATGCTATTTCCCTATTCTGGAGAGTGCTAAAAGTGGTCTCGAATCCCCAAATTGGACTCCCCAACATCCAAGACATAAACCAATACGGCTAAGGCACAAACCCACATTTAGTATGGACTCAAACCGCCTAGCGACGGTGGCACCATCTGTGGTGAAATCCTGGAGGCTTAAACAAGTGATCCAGAACTCCCATAGAACAACTACTTATATTTTCCTTTCACGCTCCCGGAGTCTCCTCTCAAGGATGAAGGTTGCACAGGTCCACTACTTTGCTTTACAGGTTCCACATGGACATTGCACTCCTAGTCAATCCCCGCAATGTCCAAGGGTGGCAGGGGAAATTGGCTTCAGAAGACATTTTATCAAGTCCTGGTGTGTGACGGCGGCAAGTTTTCGTGGAACTCACCCCAAACTCTCCACCATTAGCTGAGGCACGCTAGCGTGCCGCCCTGCATACAACGCTGATCACAGAGTGCTCTATCAACTTCGGCTGATAGTCTGTACTTCACGTGAAAGCCAGTCTCACTCATCTTTGTACCATAACACAATTACGGGATATTGGTAATAGAAAAATTGGCTTTATTTAATATACACAATTTATTGAAATGCCTGAAAATTTCTGTAACATTGTTGATTCGAAAAATACATTAAATGTATTTTCAAATAAAAATGTTTATAATATGAAACAGATGCATTTATTTTTAACATAGGTATTTTGTATCAAATCATTATAGTGAAAGTGGAAGCATTTTGAACTTTCAGTTTCAATATTTAGTAATCAAAATATTTATTTGAGCTTTTTATTTATAATGGTTCCCTGTTATCAGTCTACAGTTTCTGAAATTACTTTTGAAAATGTCATTTCTCATGTTTCATATTTAAATCTAGGATTTTATTTTCAAAATTCAATGTACGAACTTTAAGTTTGAATTGTCATTACCAATGTTCAATTTTAAACATCACGCGCCTCATTTTTCTTCATTTAAATAAACTGCAATTTCCCCTTCTACGCGCTTGATAATTGCGCCGCCATTTTTCAGTCCCCTGGTCCATCCTCCAATCGTGCCAACGAACTCTTTTGTGCAGACTGTCTTATGCAGGAACTTTAACTAAATCAAATTCATCCGCCACCTACAGTAAAGAGCAGAACAATGTATGTCGGGCCAGCTAGTATAATATAAATCTGGAGCTCCGCTGTGGATCTTAAATTTGAAAAATAGGAAGACGAGATTCAAAACACAATCTATTCATATCAAAAAACGTTTTAACATAATGTTTATCACTTCAAAATTAAATAAATAAGTTTATAGCGTCGATTCGTTCCATTTCGCTTCTCCACTTCACTGTCATAAGTATAGAAAGAAATGACTGTGTGTCTGCAGGTGCCTAATGACTCATTGTGGTGTAATGAGTCGTTAGTTAATTATTCAGTGATGTGTGTCTAGGGCATAAGGCATGAGTCACTAATTAATTTGCATAAACTACAGAACTCGATAGAACAAAATCATCGTGAAATTTATAATTTATATTACTGAAAAACAGCATTTGTGTTAAAAGACCCGCTCGAAATCACAATTTTGATTTATACAATGAAAATATGTCCGCCCGTTAAGCACTCAAATTTATCAATCTTAAACCCAAAAAGTGATGTACAGAAAAATAATTTATATTTGAAAAAATTATATAGTTAATAGAGGACATCCTTAAAATCTTTTAAAATTATACTCGAAAAGTATTCTTAAATATTCACCATTCAATAAAGCAAAAATTTTGTCCAGTTTGTCCATTTATGCCCAATTTTCTACATCTTAGTTTGATAGACTTGAAATTGAAAGTGACGGATTAAGTATCAATCGTTGAATTCTTTTCATCAGTATTGATGTAAGCATTGAAGTAAGATGTATTAATAAAAGTAAGTGATGCGTATAACGTCGCTAAAGAATATGTTTAATTTAAATTCACTTTAGATCACATTTGACAATTCCGATTTATTATGTATAATGTTCATATAGTTCTCTATGTAAAGGTGTATCATTTATATTTAAAAGGAACAAAATTTCGTCCTTCTATGAATCTCCTCATTGTCTTATTTTTTGTCAACAAATTCCAAGAAAGTGTAAACGTGTTATGAGCATTGCGAACAGTTTATACAAAAAGGGAAAAAAATACATTTCCTTCAAATTGACGAAAGTCTCCTAAAGAGAAATTTGCTACCTCAATTTCCTTTGCAATTTTCCTTTTAAGATCTAAAGGAGTGAATAAAGGTGGAAAATTGATGATTTCATTAAGGATGCACCCATGGATATAAAAAGCTTGAAAGACGTCCTGAGTCAAAATGTCGCAAATTCGTAAAAGGAACTTTCTTCTTTCATAGAATGGGCTCCCTTCCTTTTTTACCGTAAACTTGAAGTGTTCACAAAGAAGCAATTAGAATCCATCTTTTTACCCCTTACATAAAGCAAACGATTTCCTTTGTAGTAAGTGTCGCTGAACTTAAAAAAAACATGTTCAGCTCTTTAATATAGTGCTTTTGCATACATAATTATAAATTGTAAATTAAAGTAATGTTGCAGATTTCTCATAATACGTAACATATTTATAAATTTTATGGTAACTATTCATAGACTTTAATGAAAGAAAACTTTATGTTTAAAGTCAACATTAAGATAATGATTATTCATAGAAGTGTGTTTTAACTAGCGTATACTTTAAGCAAGTAGAAAAGCTGACATTGGTCTAAGAGCAATTCTTATGATACCCTAGATGAATGCTCGTATAAAATTTCGTATGGTCACCGATTATGCAAGTCTGATTTCCGAAATGGTTTTTAGCATATATTTCTAGAATGCTATTTTGCTGTTTTTGATGTTGATGAAAACGAGATAACTTTTTGGGAATCTCCGATCGGTGATAAAACAAGTTGTTGAGCTTAAGTATTTATTTATTTTTATTTAACCCTACTCATACCACGATATTTTATAACAAATCCTACCAAGTACCACGATGTGACTTTCAGTCAGATATGAGAAATACATGTATTTATTTTAAGAATAAAAGAGAAGTATTTATAGAAATTCATATATTGGTAAAAGAAAAACATAATAAGTTATTAAAACCAATAATAAAAAAAAAACTATATTTTTTAAAATAATTGACAAACTTATATCTAGTATAATGACCCACCCTATTTGTTTATGAATATGTTGCAAATAATTTTTTTTGCGAATGCTCATTGTAAATATTTTTTCACACAGATTACAGCATTGCATAGAAACTCGAATGTTTTTCCGATGGGCACATGTGGTACCGACGACGAGTATTTATTCTGCATCTTGTCGGTTGTGAAGCAACTCTGCAGAGCTTGATGAGTTACCCTATATCTCATTTATTACGGAAACGTTATTTTTGGACAGATATTTTACGCTTCTGCGACGTATATTTGGTACTACCATATTCTGCACTAGATCTTTCAAAAATAACTTACGGCGCAACAGTGGTCTCGAATTATTCCAATTGGGATACAAATCTTGCCAAATTGCACTCGCAGCTACACCACAAACGTCAATAAGATTATAAAACTGTTCAACACGCCATCCATTTGCCTTACGTCTATAACCGAATACGAATTAGCCATTTGATCCAGAGTGTCAACCCCTCCTTTCGTTGAGTTATAGTGTAGGTTGATCACTGATTTGCTCTTATTATTGGGATCAAAATAACAGCTCGGAACATAGCTTACAAGAGTAATATTCTTGCGAAAATAAAAAAACGTTGCTTTCAATTTCCCGATTCCTCTGAGGTAAAAAATTTGGTGGAATGCATCTTTTGTTCTTTCGTAGAGTACTAACGCAAGTTAAGCCCATTGACAATAAATTTTGTGCTAACTCAAAGCTTGTAAAATAATTATCAAATGTTATGTTTCGATTTGTTCGTTGAAACTGTATACACAACTGTTCTACAACTCTTTGGACAAAATTTTTACTTGTGGTACTATCACAAATCCACCAAATCTTCATACCGTACTTATCTGCCTTGGATGGAATGTACTGACGAAAAGAGACCCTACCTCGAAACGGAACCAACTGCTTATCAATAGTCAAATTCTTATCGAGAATGTTGCGCTTCATCAAATTTTTGTTTATAACCTCCCAAAAAATCTCTAATTGGTGCAAAACATATCACGCGAGAAGATCGAGTTGATTTATCATCAACATCAAACGTAAGAAGCGATACAATGCGGAAAACCTATTTCTTGACATCCAAGCACGAAAAATTGGACTACCGAATAATGGATCCCAAAATTCGTTATAGTAAATAATTCCTTGCATTTATAGCTTATATATTCCAGCGTTTATTAGTACTCCTATGCAATGCACGAATTTCGATTGCATCTGTTTGCTTCCATTTCCTCCCAATAATCAGATTAGGTTCTAAGTTTGTAAACTTTACAATCATTTCAATTGCCGTGTCGTCGAAGTATAACGAAAATGCATATATTACTCAGTCTATGTGCTTACCAGGCTGAAGTTTAACGTTTGTACCGCCTCGAAAATAACGGGTATTATGGTCGATATTACAAGAAGAACTTCTCCATTCAGTTCCATCTTTTCCAATAACCGTCTTCATATCATCAGAAACTTCCACCTTGTCCTCGTCGTCACTTAGGAACTGCTCGCCATCCACATCAGAATCAGTTTCTAACACATTCTCCTCACAATTAGAGGGAGTAACATAACTATCATCATCTAAGTCCTCAATTTCACTTTTATTATCAATTTCATCTATTGCCTCTCTTATTTCTTCACTCTGGATAATATAGTTTTGCCTACGAGCCTTACTTGGATGGAAAATAGTAAGTTTATAATTATAAAAAATGTTTAGGCATTAGTAATTATTACCTTATATCTGTCAACAAAAGCAATACTTACTTTGATTCACCTTCTATACAAAAATCAAATAAATACGCAAAGTATCAATTATACATAAATATCTCATGTACTCGTATATCTTTACACTATGAGCCTAGAATTGAAACCTTATACGCAAGGCAGCGAGAAACAACCATACAGGCGCTAACAAAAATATCTCATATTCGAATGCAGCAACAGAAATTTTACAGTGTACTGTGACTGGGATTTGCTCCTAAACGTTTCAATTTATATTGTTGGAAAAACTATTGTGATAAAAAAAGTACTTTGTGGTTTTTTATATAGAAATATCGAATTATCATTCGGTGTAAAATTCGAATTAAATAAATGTTTATTTTAGGTTTTACAGCATTTTCAACGTAAAATGTGACCCAAAGTTAAATCTTGATACGATTAGGGTTAAGCTTGGGCCGATGTTTCGTTTCTTGTTGCGAGTCCTTTTCTAAGGGTCTGTGAAAAATTGTTTATATATAAATACATCAAAATATTTCAGTTGTTACAAGATTATATAGAAAAAGAAAATTTAAATATCAAACATATATACCTTAAATATGTCTAAATTTGATGATATACATTATGAATATAAAATTGAAGAACGTACTACATTTCGCGATATATAAATGATAGAAAACACAACATATAATATAGTAGTCACTGACTTGATTTGAACCGGTTCGGTTATTACAAAATCATAAAAAAGAAAAATTAAAAAAAAAGAAAAACAAAAAGATAAAATAAATCAAGTGAAATGAATAAATAAATTAGTGACTGAGTCTTTGAATTATAATTATCCAGAGCGGTTAATGGTGGAAAAAACAATTAAAAAGAAAATTTTTTCAAAAAGTGACAGCTGTGAAAAAATTAAAATAAAAAAAAAATTCAAAGACATTGTGATTGTGTGATTTTCAACAAAAGCAGTTGCTACTTGAACCCTTCAAGTGAAGTGGTTCAAGTAGTTTTATTGGTATAAAAATATAAATGTGCCTGAAGCTAATTTATTTAAATAGAGTGGTTAATGACGATAAAAAACAAACATCAAATAGACAGCTGTAAAAAATAAATAAAAATTAAAAAGGCAAAGTGATTGTGTTATATTCCTCGATGAATACTTGAATTAGTTATACTATTAGAAAGTTAAAAATGAATAAATGTGCCTGAAGCCCTGAAGATATGTATATATTTAAATTTACATAATATTAACAAATAATTTAATAATAATAACTATATATAAAGTAATATAATAACAACAATTGTATGTAAAAATAAAATTTATATTAAAGTAACAATAACATATTTAAAATAATATTATAATAATCAACATATGTAATAATAATTATTGTATTTAAAATAAAAATAAAATAGTAATAATAAATATATAAAATAAAAATAAGTACTAAAGTAGAAAAACAGTGAAGTGGTACGATAATAATAAATCCATGGGATTATTTCCCTTTTCATGGAAGACTTCCAAAATCGTATAAAAGCCTATGAAGATACGACTGACTCTGACGAAGAAGACGCAGCCTCGCTAGAGTCAACAACGATATCAAACTGCGACAACAGTGACAGCGACTACTCCGTGCGTAGTGCCCTGTCCTGCAAAAGGAAGATGTCTTTCACAAAAAGAGACACCCCAGACAAGAAATCCAAATTACAAGATAATGAAAATGGCTCTATGCCTGGGGCTGGCCGTGACCCAAGAACAAAAACTGCCTCCAAGCAAGAACTAATGAACGCCCTTATTTCAGCAAATAAAGAAAAAGCTATTGTAAGTCAACAGCTTAAGTTAGATCAGCTTCTAAATAAAGAAAACACTACCGAAAATATTAATAATCAAATTCATGCAACCATACATCTACCAGAAACACCAAGCACTGATTGCATAATCCAAAACATAAATACAGACGCAGAAAAGCCGCAACTTACTAATACCAACCAAACTCCGCCAACACTACTGAAAAAAAAAATACAAAATTCCGCCAGTTGTTTGTTACAATGTTAACGCAAAGGAATGTACAATCACCCTAAATCCCTGCTAGGACATAGTAAGTTCGTTTTAAAAAAAATAAATATCAACATGACCCACATCTTAGCTAATAACGCTAATAATTCTAACAAAATAAAGAATTATTTAAAGCAAACAGATACAAAAACTTGCCACTACACGCCAAAAGAAGAAAAGCCGCAATCCATAATAGTTAAAAATATTCCAACATGTTTTGATATGGACGACATATTTAATGCCCTACAAAAGCAAAAACTCAATATTAATATAATTAATATTTTCAAATTAAAAAACACGTCAAACTGGATAATCCAACTGCACCCCAACGATGACTCTAAGGAACTTTTTGGATTAAGATACTTACTTAACCAAGCCATATATGTTGAAAATTTTAAAGCCAATAAAATGACGCAGTGCAAGAACTGTCAAAGATATGGCCATGTGGCAATTAATTGCAACATGGATTACAGGTGTGTTAAATGCACTCAGTAGCACCAATCAGGACAATGCCCCAAGTCAAACATAACTGAAAATAAACAAGATACCCAACACAGATGCATAAACTACGGTCAACTTGGTCACCCAGCAAGTTACAGAGGCTGCCCGAAACACATTGAATTGCTACAAAGGAAAAAAGATGCTGAACTTCAGAGAAAAACAAAGCAAAGATCTTACAACAACTAAGTAACTCCCAACATATCCTATTCCCGAACCCTTAAAACTAGTAATAAAATAGTCGAAATAAAAAATCCCACAGTAAATAATAATACCAACATAAATACTGTTACGAGCACTGTTTACTCTCACAAATTCACAAATAATTATCAAATCAACTCTTTATTTATCGCTAGCGCTGTACTTCTAATTATCGCAATCCAAATAGTTTACTTCGTTCACTTCGCTGTCTGAAATAATACTCCGCCTTCTAGCTGTCAGAGCGCCGTATTTATACTCTACGAATTATCCTAGAACCTTCCTGAATATTCCGTTCTCCGAACCCAAAGTTTACTAAGATGACACTAACCTAAAGTTGCTTCCATTCCCAACAGATGTCGCTTGATTCACTTTGTGGCACGTAACACTGCCCCCTTCTTAAAATTTGTTCGTCCCGAACAACAGATGGTCCACGGTCTTGGTGCTCTCCGTATTGACCCAAGCGATCTAGATGAACGATTGTTCTTTGGCATCTTGTACCGCGCTGATTCTTGTATGGCATGTTATTAATTTTAGTTTTAACTGCATACGGTCCCTCCCAGTGTTGTGATAACTTTGAAGAACGTCTCGTGGCCTCGTGCACATCAGCTAATCGTTGTCTGAGCTTTGTTACGTAGTCTCCTGGTAACTTTTGTTCGCCTTTGGGTATACCAAACTTGAGGTCGCTAGGTAAGCGCATTTCCTTTCCGCAAATGACCTTAGATGGGCTTTGTCTGGTCATATTGTAAACAGCTGATATATAAGCCATTAGAAATATAGGAATATGTCCAAACCAATCGCGCTTTGGAGGTGTCCCAGTCTATTACAATTCCAGTAACGAAAAATACCGCGTGAAGGAGTGCTCTGTCTGACTGACTGCATTCTGTTACAAGTACATTCCTTCACCGAAATTTCTCTCACTCGTACTGCACTTCGAGAAGCTTGCCTGGCAGATTCATATGCTAGTGCATAGGCTAGTGCTTCTGCTGTTGATTTCTTTCCTGCTAGCCTCAACGCTTGTTGTAAATTTTGATCTGTAATAGCGTTCACTAATGCTTCTGTTGCCACTTCATTAAGGAAATCTGCATTTACGCTAGAGTACGAAAGATAAGCCAATTTTTCCACATCAGCCTGCAGTTGTTGTAGTGACTCGCCATGCTTTTGTGTCCTGTTGCGTAACTGTAGGCGATATACTTGCTGCATGTGTTCATCTCCATAACGTAACTCTATCGCCTGTACTAATGAAGTATAATCACGTTGCCTTTCTATCGGTAGAGTTTGTAAAAGCTCTGATGCAGAACCTCGAAGTGCTAATACCAGAGCTGTAGCTTTGTCTGCATCATTCCATCCGTTCACTTCGGAAGCAGCCTCGAATTGTCTCTTGAAAATATGCCACGAATTTTGTCCATCAAATATTGGAGGTTTCATTCTGCCTGCATTAGATATTTCAATTCCTTCGTGCCGTGGTTGTCGATGCTTCATCTTTTCCAAATCTGATTTAAAGTTGTCAAGCTGTTCGGTGACTTTTTGTTGAACTTCCGCCACGATTAACGAGTTTTTCAGGAAATTCTTTTGTTCCTCTAAGCGGTTTTCTAGACAATTCTCCAGAGAACTCCTTTGTTCATCCAAACGCGTTTCCAGTGATTTCTTCTGTTCATCTAAACGGGATTCCATAGAATTCTTTTGTTCATCCAAAGCATTATTCTGCTCATCTAAACGTGATTCCGTAGAATTCTTTTGTTCGTCCAAACGGGTTTCTATAGATTTCTTGTGTTCCTGGAGGGAATTCTTTTGTTCGTCCAAACGGGTTTCTATAGATTTCTTGTGGTCCTCGAGAGAATTCTTTTGTTTCTGGAGAGAATTCTTTTCTTCCTGGAGAGAATTCTTTTGTTCATCAAAACGGGCTTCCATTTTGCTCATTAAAGTACTTGAAAGCTCTTCTATGTTCGTTGCAGGCTCTTCCTCAATTTCTGGTTCTTCTTCGAAAACGAATGTCTCAGGATTCTTTTCTTCCTCTATCAAAGCTTGTCTCAGTCGCTCGACTAGAACATTCTTTAGGCCAGTCGTTTGTAATGACCGCTTCCCCAACTCCACTTTCAATTCCTGTAGCTTGCGTCCCATTCTTGCGACTTTTGTAATTCACTCACAGTTTAATATAAAATTATCTTTCGGTATTTTTACACACGATTTCACAAAATTAATCACTCTTTGAATTTCAAAGTCAAATGCCACCACTTTATTTCACGATTTTATTTTACTTCTGACACCAGTTGTTACGAGCGTGGCCTTAATTCGTTATTTAAAACACAATATTTCAGATATAATTCAAAAGTTCTTTCTTTATTTAACTTTACTGTTTACTCTCACAAATTCACAAATAATTATCAAATCAACTCTTTATTTATCGCTACTACTGTACTTCTAATTATCGCAATCCAAATAGTTTACTTCGTTCACTTCGCTGTCTGAAATAATACTCCGCCTCCTAGCTGTCAGAGCGCCGTATTTGTACTCTACGAATTATCCTAGAACCTTCCTGAATATTCCGTTCTCCGACCCCAAAGTTTACAAGTGATGACACTAACCTAAAGTTGCTTCCATTCCCAACAGATGTCGCTTGATTCACTTTGTGGCACGCAACAATATGTTTAATCAGGAATGTGAAGAGCTCTCTTGTCTCAACCTCTTCACATGCATTAAAAAAATTGATAATTTTGTTCCTAAATATAAAGAACTCAATGATAAAATTGCGAAACGTCAAGCAATGATACAATTAATACTTAACCTCACATTAAATGCAAAGTAACTCATTAATAAAAATACAACTTTTAAATGTAAACTCGCTAATCAGCATTGAAAAAAGATACTGCCTAGAAAACTTTATCAAAACCAACAAATCTGACATAGTACTTTTAACTGAGACCAAATTCAGTATAAGACGAAATCCGCAATTTAAAAATTACAAAATTGTTAGCAACGACAGAACCGATCAAAGACGAGGTGGAACAGCCATCTTAATTAAAGACAACATTCAATTCGAGCATATAAACATACCGAACATAGAACAAATAGAACCTACATCAATTAAAATGAAGGAAGCAAATTTATTATACCTCACATCACTATACAATAAAAACGGACTAGATTTCAGCACAACAGATCTAGAAAATATTCTAGATGCAACAAGTAATGGAAACCAAATTATCAGAGGGGACTTCAATGCCAATAATCCTCTGTGGAATATACATTCAACATTAACACACATGCCGGCTCACAACCAATATACTACAACTTAAGCTCGAAACTACACTTTACCCAACATACCACAAAACTAATACATTATCATACCTGGGCTTCTTCCTAGTGATAAACACAATAAATACCTAGTACTGTCCTAATTTATGGGATTTTCAATCGGATCATAATGCTGTAAAACTAACTATTTCAACAAATAAAGTTATGCAAGCACAACCTGAAACAATCCGTAACTTCTCAACAACAACAAATTTTCATAGATTTAACAACCTAATCAGTAACGCCTTAGAAAGAATCAATATTCCAATCAATAGAAATATTACAGCTCATGAAGCCGACGAGATAATAAGACAACTTGAACTAGCCGCAAAAAATGCAATTGAGACAAGCGTACCCACAGTAACGATCAAAGCTAGAGGAAACATACCACTACCCCCTGTTATACTAACCCTTATCAAACATAAAAACAGACTACGTAAAAAATGGTGCAAGACATAGGTACGACCCAGCCAAACATACACTAAAAGCACAAATTAGAGACATCACTACCATAACAAAAATCAAAATGAGTACACACCACGAAAATTATTGGAAAAAGAAACTCGCGAACATACAAATGAATCAAAACACATTCAAAACAATAAAAAATATCGTTGGATTAAGATCAACAACCCGGCTCCCCCAACTAACCAACCCAACCAACCCAGATTGCCAACTAACTAATGACTTGGACAAACTCAACGCCATAGGTAAACACCTGGAAAACATACACAAACAGAACCTTAACATGAGTACGGACATGACACACATTGACAACGAAATAGACTCTGGCTATCAAGACAATTTCACTCCACTAGTATACTTCAATGACAACCTCCCTGCAAGTAAGGATATCACAGATATTAACTCCAACCAGTTAAACCAAGACAATAAATTTTATCTCATCAGAACACATAAAAGAAATTATCAAATCAATGAACAACAAAATAACAGTAGGACCGGATTTATTGCCTAATTATCTGAAAAGAAAACAACAACAAAATTTTGCATCTCTTAGCTACCTGATTTAATCAACTCTTCTACTACCCCATCAAATGGAAGAATGCGCATATAATTCCAGTAAAAGAACCAGTAAAGCCAGCGAATGAAATAACTAGTTACAGGCCTATATCACTTCTCTCCTCAATTAGTAAAATTTATGAACTCTTTCGAAAAGAAAAACTCAAAGAACACGGAGAACAAAACAACATACTTCCAAATTTTCAAATGGGATTTAGACCACAGTACTCCACCTCCAACGCACTTTCATTATTTATGAACCACACAACGACGAATCTAAATAACAAAAAAGCAACCCTTGTATGTAGTATAGACACTGAAAAAGCATTTGATACCACATGGTCACAAGCCCTAATCTGTAAAATGAAAACCATGTACAGCTTTAACAACCACCTCTGCAAAGTTATATATAATTACCTTAAAAACGGAACCTTGCAAGTGAGCATAAATAATACTCTATGCGACACATATTAAATACTAGGTGGAGTACCGCAAGGCTCCATACTAGGTCCCACATTATATAACATATCCACCTCAGACATCCTCCTACCGTCACAACCCTTAAAAATTCTCATATATGCATACGACATACTGCTATACACTGCAAACTTTAAATACTTACCTAAGAAAACCCAACTGAATATAAATACATACCTATGGAAAAACAAATGAACAAATATCTAAAAGAACTGTACAACTACTTCAATAAATGGAAACATAAGATGAACGTAAATAAATGCCAAACAATGCTAATAAAAGGAGCAAGAAAAGACACGTACCCGAACATATCAAGGCATATAAAAAACCAAACATCAACGTTAAAATAAATGAGCAAAAAGTTCTATATACAAAGCAGTTAAAATATTTAGGTATAAACTTCTCAGAAAATCTCCAATTCATCCAGCACATCAAGCAGAAACTTCAGAAAGCATTCTCTAAAATTATAAATTGAAGGTCTGCAATCTAAAATAAAATTAAAGTAATCTGCTACAAACAACTAATTCGGCCAATGATCGCATATGCGTTTACTATATGGTTCAATATTTCGTCGGGCCAAATGAAAAAGATTGTTTGAAGAGCATTTTATCAGGACATGTGTACAATCGATTGCAGCAATAACATTTGAGAAGGAAGTCACAGAATAAAAATTATTTTTGGATTCAATGCTTTTATAAAATTTTATGAATTGTGCTAAAAGTAGTGGCATTGCTCGACTAATACATTTGATTATCCTAACTCCTATAGGCTGAGATATTCCATTAAGAGATGCTGTTAAAAGAAACACGTATTATAATTGTTTTACAAAATTCACACAAGACTCTGAATCTAAAGTACATATACTTAAAGATGGCAAAAAGTGAGTTTTTAAGAAAAAGTCAACTTGCACCGCTAGAGTCAACTTTAAGTGCTTTATGAATAACGTAAGATCAATTTTTAGGTAAAGTCGACTTGAACTTGATTGCAAATGGTCTATGAATAGCGCCCTATATATAGTTATTAATTTTTAAATGTAAATACTTGTCATTAATTACTTAATATAGCAATAAACCTTCAGTTTATCAGATCTGTATACACAAAGATTTTTTTATTTTATTTAATACCTGAAAAGTATTCGGAGTATTCTAGGTATGCCTAAAAAGACAGTATATATAAGTACTTGTCACTCAGAAAAATGCAACCTATCAAATAAATAGTTTTGCAACGTTAATTACTAAAAAATATTAAATTGTAAAGCAAATGTGATAAATTAGAAGTAATAATGTCAAGTTGATATTTTTACATTAAAAAGTTTAACATGACGTTTCTCTCATAAAATGTACGTTAAACTATTAAAATGTAATTAACATTTACTTATCAAAAGAAACTATCAAATCTAGTTGTATTCTCTAGAAGAAACTTTATGGTTTGGGTGATAAAAGTATACTTTAAAATATCACTAATCGATTGCATGAAAAAGTAGTATCAATTATACATGAAAATATTGTAAAATCAATATTTTTATTGTGAAATTTGATTTGATCTTTTTATTTTTATAGTCACAATTATTCTTCTTATAATATCATATTATATATATATATATCCCAGATTCCCAAATTTTCCACAAAAATTTCTTAGGAAATTTTAGGCAATGTGCAGTTACTGCAGTAGATTGCGCAATTCAGCTTAATCCATGAAATTGCTGAATTTGAAGCATGCAGCCAATTGCACTGGTATAGATGACAGTTTGAAGTTGTTAACATTAAAAGATTGTTATCATTTTGATAGTTTTTTAATGTGCCTGCCTAAGAGCATTAAAAAAGAAAAAAATATAAATAATCCATACATACATATAATGAAAAAATAAAGAAAGGATTATAAAAACAAGGAATTTCACTGCGGTCAACTACAGATGTTATTTTCTTATGATATAAATAAACTTTTAACCTCAGACATACCTTTTATCTACTGAACTCTTATGGGCTTAGAGTAGTTGCCTAGTGAGTACGTTCAGCCGGCAGCACCCCGATTACAGCTGTCCTCACGGTGGATCGTCTTGAGATCAAACCTGAATTGTAGCCGTCCTGATATATTAGAATTGCAGCTGCAATTCCTCAGAGTCATCAAGTAGACATAGGGGCGGTTTGACTCACATGCAGTTTTAACTGGATCAGCTTTACGATCACTTCACTAGCTAGCTATTAAGCACGGAACGAGATTCAATACTATAAGTTGTTAAAGACAACTAACTAATAGCTTCATTGCAAGTCACCTAAGATCAGTAGTCCGTTCACCCATTAGACTTAGTCTGGACGTTCCATGACATCTCTGTACCAGTCCTTCTCTGGTTATTGAAAATTATTTCAGGTTCAACCGTCAAAAGTCAACCGCCATACAAGAAAATAATGGCAATAGTTTCACAATATATGCATAAACCGATCACAGATTCCCGCAACAGTCAGACCGGTCGTAATCTGGGCGCTGGAACGCATTCTTCAAACAAGAAGAGGTGTTCAATTCCTCAAGTTCAAAGTCTACTTCTACCGAAAGATCTCTACAATTGCAACAGCAATCAAACCGGTTATTAATACAGGGAAGCATCCGCTCAGAAGATGAAGTAATTGTGGGTCGCCTTGCTTTCACATTACCGTGGCAACATCAACCCCAAACTAGTATCACCCAAGCTACTTGGACTAGCCAAAAGTATAAGGATCTGTGATACAAGTTTATTTTTCTTTCTTTGTTTTTTAGCCCATTCTGGGCATACACAGTTTAAATTCGTCGAATTAATCTGATTTTTTAACTCTTTCCGAAGAATATTTTTTATTTTTATCCCAATATTTCATATCAGTCTTTTTTTCCATTTCTGTCTTTTGTCTTTTGTTTTATATCTCAATTTTCCATTTTTTGTTTTTCATTTCTTTCCATTTTTGTTTTTGTCGCTTGTTTTTTAAATCACTCAATTTCGCTATTTGGAACCTGTTGATTAGTCCAACCAAGACTTGAAACTTGCTTTCCTAAATCAATGAATAAAAAATATTTTATTTCAATGCGAGATTATGCGAGCTTTTTATTTCCGAGATTATAGCAAGAAGATTTTTGTATGCGAGATTTAGAAATTGCGAGATTTTAAAAACGTGATTGTAGCTTGCGGTCAATAGTACCCAACTTCTAAATCAACTTCCTAAAAACGAAGTTCAGATTATACGAATTCAAGCATAAATATACTGAAATATACTGAATCTCTGATTTTCGTGTGAAACAGTTTATATCTAATATACTTAGAATAATTCTAAAACCAACGTATATTTATGTCATCATAATTTAAACAGTATTTGCCCCAGAACGACATTGCGATGCTTATGATGTTTGTATGAATATGTATTACCATAGATGGCACAAGAAATAGATATCCCATGCAGTACCAAAAAAGTATACAAATTTATATGGCTGGGTGGTCTATTCTGGAATGGACCACAACATTTGCAATGATGTATACGTCGAGTGATTCATACTTTGTCGTGTTGAGGAAACGACTTGCTTTCAACACGCTCTAAAATACGTTATGGTCCATTCCAGAATGCACTACCCATTTCACAATCTGTATACTCTGATCTAGTATGCCATGCGACATACAGTTCTTGTGCCATCTATGGTAATACCTACTGTACCGTGGTCACGGGTCAAGAATTATAAACAAAAATCAAATCGAAAAATAATTGAAAATAAACAAAGTTTGGTCGACCTCAAGAAGAATTTGTAACGCAAGCAATTTCCGCTATGTAAGCATAATTCTTCATTGAGAAAAATACACACCTGAGGTCATTGCTTTACAATATCAATACATTATGATTAATTCAGAGATTGTGTGATCAGAAATGCTGACACTACATTTTCTAATTTTCAATTGTAAGTATTGCAATTATGTAATAATCCCCCCTTTAGAATTATAAAGAAATATTGATTCCTTTGTAATCATTTTATATAAATAAGCAGTTATTGTTCAATAAAAATTAGAATTTATCTGACCATCGAAAGGTGTCTTTTAATTCTCTAAAAACATGGGCATACTCTCCCATCCAGAATAAAGCGGCATACTCTGCCTCTAATATAAAATATCGGCATATTCTGCCAAACGCTTTACATTGGCATACTCTGCCTTTATATAATGTTTTTACGTGCCACAAAGTGACACAAGCGACATCTGTTGGAAATGGTAGCAACTTTAGGTTAGTGACATCTCAGTAAGCCTTGGGTTCGGAAAACGGAATATTCAGGAAGGTTCTAGTATAATTTGTAGAGTATAAATACGGCGCTACTCACATCCAGGAAGCGGAGTCTAATTTCAGACAGTGAAGTGAATGGATTGGGATAATTAGAAGTACAGTACTAGCGATAACTAAAGAGTTGTTTTGATTGTTTGTGAATTTGTGAGAGTAAACAGTAAAGTTAAATAAAAAAAGAACTTGTTAATGATATCTGGAATATTGTGTTTTAAATAACGAACTAAGGCCACGCTCGTAATAATATTATAACAGCGGCATACTCTGCCATAAAAGGGAACTCCGGCATATTCTGCCATTTAAATAAGTACCAAGGGATATCATCATAACCGCGGCTTTTTAGCCATCGAAAGTAATTTCGGCAGTCTTCTGCCTTTTCAGATATATCTTGGTACAAGATGCTTGCATGACATCAAAGCAAGCATATTATTACACTACTTTAAAATAACAGAAAAGATTAAGTAGCAAATAGTAGATGGAACTTTCACAGTTTTTAGAGAGCCTCTCCTAGAGATTGCATCCACTTCACGGAAAAGTAATCCACACCGGAAAGATGTGACTTACATAGTCAGCCTTTATTTTGAAGCTGCAGTCTACTTAGTAGTTACAAATGATCAATCGAACATTTCACCTGAACCAGTGCTGACACATACCGAAGACTGAGTGCTTAATTATAGCCCAGCAGCTGAACGTTGTGCCTAGGCGTTGTAGCTACACTGGATGTGGTATACTGTGAGCACTGCGTCCACATCACAATTGTAGGGTTTGCGATAAGTTCAGCGAAAAGATACTTTGCAAACTGGAAAGGGATATACATATATAGTAGGCCGCGAATTTGATATGTATAAATAAAAAATAAAAAAATCTAGTCTGAGGTCAGTTGATGTACAGAATTTTTAAAAAGGACAGATTTTCCATATATATGACGTTGTAAAAAAGAACATAAAAAGAATCAACAAAAGGATAAATATATAGAAAAACAATTCAGTCGAACAATGTATCTATTATCCCCTGATAAGATTAATTTATTTACTTTTCAGAGACTACGCGTCTAAGTTTTGCAAACAATACCCGGACTGTGTGCCCTGAAATCCTGCGTGCTCCGCCTCAAGAATTATGTTACTGATTCCGTGGAATACATCTTCCATTCTTTCCACCACGAGTGCTTACGGTAAGGCAGTTAAAGGAAACTCTGTTGCCAATTGCTGCGACACACAAGCAAGCAATAGTAACTAGACTTACCGTACATCGGCTGCAAGATAATTCCAGCATCATTATTTCCGAACCAACTTCGACTGTCATAAGACCAGTTCGGAGTGGTGTCACGGGCATAATCTTTACTATACAGTATATCAGCACTCTGCAGAATACTTGGCGCAGGGCTTCTGCTATTTCATACTCACAATATTATATTGTTTCGTTTACTTTCGAAACTAGCGCTAATTATTATCGTTAGCACTACAACGGAACCACCTATTGATTACAGACTATCAATACTGCAAGAACTACTCAAGCCTTGACGTAATAGAGTCGCAACATACTCACGGCTACTCTTTCGTTGGTAAAGGAAGAGAAGCATCTAGTCGTATCTGCCAAATAGTAGTGGTAAAACAGTCGTTTACCGCTCCTGGAGTGTTTGTATCATCGCTTAATACTCGCCCTTGGCTGACAAACCAGATTAACAAATATTGGCGTAATGAACATTACTCTAAAGCTCCAGTATTGAATTATCCAGGATACAAAGCTTTTACAGTAAAAGTCCGTCCAATAAAATAGAGAAAAATAGAGCATATCCCACAGATCCAAACGTGTATTGAGACATATCCATAGAACTTCATCTAATCCGTGTTCTACTTGAATTAGGCCCGTGTCAGCTTTTCCTCAAAGACAGTTTTAAAATATTTCCAAAAGATGAAATTGTACGTCATTTCAGTACCTACTACTTGAATATCCTCTATCTATGACAGATTCTAAAAATTGTTCGATTCCCGTACGGGAAGAATAAATAACATTTAAAAATTTAAAATTTATTTATGCGCTTTCATCGTTACTCGTTAATGCCAGCTAGAAGCAACTCGCCTTAATAGGTTAGTTACAAATCAAGAAATACAAGAAGAAAAATCATCTGTCATGTTAGCTCAGTAGTAAGAGGAATCGACCGGAAAGTGGAAGGTTTCGGTTTCAAACTCCGGATGAGGCGGTTGTTTTTCCTCTTGTATTTATGATTTAATTTAGAATGAATTTCATAGACAAAAGGCTTGAACAAAGAAGGAACGTTTGCCAATTAGGCTGGTGAATCGTTGAATTAGTAAGTTAAATAGTTTTGTTGAGCGCGAAATGCATTAAATACTTAGGATCCTTAGCCCGAATAAATTTATGAAGGAAGCATAACGATCTATACTTAAAGCTCAAAGGGACACCCTAGTAGTGCGCTGCGATACGGAGTGATATGATCATACCGTCTCAAGCCGTAATCAAACCTTATATAGTAATTGAAGGACACATTAATTCTATTGGAGCAAGAGGAATCCATGGAAGGGTATATAGGGTTACCAAACGTGTAAAATGGTAGGCCGAGGGCCTTTATTAGCCTGAGCCGAGTTGTGATCGAAAGGAGCGCGGCAAATAGCCAAAGCCTTCTAAGCGTACCATAAACGTTTTGTAAGACAGTGTTGGTGTGATCACAGCAAGACATGCCACTGTTAAGAATAATTCCAAAGTTTGTAGTTTTGTATGTTCGAACTTTAATCTTGGAGTTAACCAGATTCCGAATTCTTTTGTAAGCAACGCGGTATATAGCATTCTTAGTGACAATAGAAACTCGCGGTCGCCAATCAAACACTTAATTTCAGGCGAGAGTCATGTTATACTATCGGAACGAACAGCACGAATTCTTATTAAAGCAAGCTCATCAATAGATCGCGAATATGACTCACAAACATACATAGCTTATTACCACTGCATTGAAGATGATTAATATTGCTCCATGGGATGGAATCATGATAGGCAAGGGTTTCAGAAAAACAGCATTCTCCCACTTGAAAATTGTAGCAAACAACAAAATGTCGGGAACTTGAATGCTGGATGGACTAAGTTGATTATAAAATAAAACAGTATCAGTGTTTATAGTCAGAAGAAGATCCAAAAGTTAGGGATAGGTTGCATTACAGTAAGTAGGTATATCCCAACTACATCAGTAAATCTAGACAAATGCCTCTGGTCGAATTCTGCGCATTCAAATTAACGTGTAAAGTGGCCCACACACTTATCAATTTGTTGCTCAACTTGAAGTTGGCTCAACGGTTGATCAACTTGACAACATCATCACACACTTCTCAATTTCATCTCAACATATATTTCTACCCTAGTATTAAATTACAAAAAACACTTACAAAACTTTTAAAATTTCAAAGCTCAACGACCCATTTATCCTCCAAAAGCTTCAAATATACTGAAATTATACCAACAGTTGACCAACATGCCCACACACGCATCAATCCGTTTATGCCAACCGCAAGTTGATCTCCGACACCCATCAACACCTCAACTTCACTCTCAACCATAGATTGAGGGTTCAACAGGCCCACACACATCAATTTATCGCCTCAACTTCAAGTTGAGGTAAAGTTGAGCAATAAATTGATAAGTTTATGGGGTACTTAAGTCTCCACTGACGATGATATCCTCATAGACATGCGAGAGATCGGATAATGCATTTCAAAATTCGCGGCGTAAGTTGCCGAAAAGTGATTAGGAGGGCAGTACATGCAAACAATCAAACTTTTGATTGCACTGTTTGAGATTTCGACGCAGATAAAATCAATACCTTGGAAGATTTAACTACTATGGAGCTGAGGAAATATGTAATTTAAACGATACAACTTAAAATCGGATAGGCAGACTGCGGCTGATAAGACGTTATTGTTCAGCCTACTTTCACTGACACATATTGCGTGTAGCTTTGAATCGTTAAAGATTATCTTAAACTCATCAATCTTGTTCCTGAGGCTACGACCATTTAAATAGCAAATGGTAAAACCTTTCGTTTGCTGAGTAAAAATGTTTAACAACGTTCCCACTCTGCTCAAGCCAGAAAAGCTCATATCGAGCGCTTTTACAAATCTTCTTTCGAAGTTTCATGTCGTATTCAAGCCACTTCCGTAAAATCTTCAGAATCAGATGCTAAGCAATCTAAATCAATAACTTCCATCATTGTCCCAGCATCAGGAATAAAATTATGTATTCAAGTCAGCCATCGAACTGATTTCTCCGGCGGACTATGGATAGACTGTCGAGTTTAGACTGAGTCCGCAATTTTTGGCTTCGCAACCTTAGCGCGCTACGAAGTAACTTGTCATTAGAGGGCGTGAGACTTTCAAAAGCATTGACCTTAACTTTAGAGGAGAAGCCAGAATTAATTTTGTTCCATTTAGGCAGACCAAAAGCGCGAAATTTATGCAGAAAATGGTAAGTAATATGGCTCACCCTGTAAAAACAGTTACGATAGAGCCGTTCGACCTTATATTGCGGTTGAAGTTGCAATTCCACGAAAAAAACAATACTGCAGTAATAATTTTGCAACAGATATTTTCACTTTAAAAAATGTATGTATAGCATGATATTTTGGAGTGGGACCGCGGCACGTTATCATGGTATGGTATTCAATTTTTTTAACTACCGGTTCGCTTATGCAGTTGCTTATCTATCATTTCCTCAAACTGAGGTAAAATACTTTTTCGAGGCCAAGATTGATTTCCGAGGTATGAGTAATATATTTATAACACCTAAAGTAATGACGATCTCTAACTTTTTTGGGTTCTTGGAGGGAACATAGTAGAATTATATACATGTGACATCTTCCTCCCACTTTCGACTTACAATTCGACAGGAACCTTTGTATTAAAAATTGACTGGAATGTGGCAGTTAAAAGAGAAAGTGTAGTCAGAAGCAGTTTAGAAGCATCCTACTTATTTGACAGTTTCTATAGAGCTGTTTTCGCATATGAAATATATTGTAGCCAATGTGTTTTTGTTTTTCAAAGCGGCTTATTTATAGTTCGATAAGCTTTTGCCAACTTTAGATATTCATCTGGATAACGGAAATACACAAAAAAATATTATTTTATAAATGATTCTCACTCTCTTATTCACAAAAATCGTAGAAATAAATATTTCATATTTTAAAATCTTTATTTTAGAGATTTTAGTTATTTAACAATTGGTTCGCAGAGGTCAACAACCGGTTCAGCCGAACCGGTGCGGACCGGCTAAATATCAGCATTTAGTGGTAGGTCATCTTTGTGGGAAAGTGTCGATCAGTGGGAAGTAGCTTGTAGTATACTCAAATCAAATAAATAGGTACTACATAAATATTTGAATTAAATATTTAACAAAAAGTCCATGGTTGGATTAATTCCTAATTGGAAAGTCAATGGTTATTGAATCAACTTATACATTGTGAATTATATAAGAATTCTTTCAACACACACTGTAGCATTGTATTCTTTCTCTCTTGTTTTTTTTTGTTTTTTTTTTTGTATAGCGCCTTCACCGCTTCGCTGTTATAATTTTAAGTTAGACGTATCTTGTGTGTTGAGCTGAACAGTGATAATAAATATTTTAACGTAGTGACGTCTGAGTCTTTTTATTTAATTAACCAGATCTAACGCTACAAGCTCGCAAGAATCATAATATGACAACAATAAAACCTTCAAGAAGAGGTGGAAATATATGTATTCAACTGATTTACAGAAGATTGTTATTCTTCCAAGACTGAATACGTCTAAAACGGTAAAACTTTGAATTGTGCAAGAACGAAAAGGAAATTGCAACTCGTTTAGAATTCTTTGGCATAAAACTTTATTTAAATGAGGTCAAGAGAAATCAATAATTACATTTCATTAGTTGTTTGTTCTAAAATGTGCCATGTTGCTTATCACTCTGTGGTTTCATTACTATACAGTAAAAAACTTGTTTTTCAATCACTCATAGTTTATTTACGTATTATATAAGTACACCAAACTAAGGCGATACCTCCGCTAATAAGATGGTTATAAATATATGAACCTTTTCAAATATAGGCTATGTTAGTATATTAAGTTTGTCAACCTGTTTATAACGCCTACAATAATACTGGTACAGCAAAATGGATTGGTCAAGCACGTATAATTTTAAAAGTTATTTTGATTTTTGTATGTCCGTCGGTGCCTCTGCCCATCTGTCCTTAGAGAGCTGAGATATCTTACACGGCCTTTTTATAAAAATTCTAAATACAAGTTCGAATATGAACTAAATCTGGCAACCACATTTTGGTGTTCCCTCCCATACAAAAATTGAGGTTTTTTAATCATACTGTGAAAGCGATGAGTCCTAGACATTTATATTGTAATAAAAATTGGTAATAATCATTTTTACTGTCCGACGAACAGTTCAAGAAATAGATGGATCAAACAACTTCAATAATCAGACTTCCACAGAGGGATGACCATATGAAATCCCGTGCAGGCGTTTATCTAGCGTATACTAAGAATTGGTCCTAGAGCAATTCTACCTTTTTCCTAGTTAGTCATTAAGTTGATTTTAGAAACGAACTCAGCAATTTTTCTGATATCGTTCAATATGATACAAAATCTGCAATACAAATTATACAAAATGAAGTATACATATTGTACAAATTGCATAGCTCTTTCGACGTAGTGTAGTCCGATGTATTTCACTTGGTTCCTGTTGAGGCTTCTTAGTGTAGAAAAAGCAATAATTACTCAGTGTAATTATTTCAGAAATGCAATGCGTCCTCGTTGTATCCACCAATCAGATGAAACTCAAGCAGAATTCCCTTAAGGCAATTATAAGCACAGTTTTTTCAGATTACTTTGCTATAGAATTTCAGTGCAGTTATAATTTTTTTTTTTTATAAAAATTTTAACACATATTGAAAACAGATACACCAAATTGCCTTCATTGTGATTAATTTGAGTTATGTCGTCTATACTTAAGTGTCATATCAATGAGCAATAACTTTAATGAAATTTTGTATGGAATTCCATCTAATCTAAGGTACAACCACCAGGGGAGTTTCAGGATCTAAAGCTTTAGATCCTTTTCCATTTATAATAATAATTTAAGAGGACATGGCTCCATATATTTGAAATTTAATTCCCAAAATATGACATGTCCTTTACTTGGCTGAAGAGATTACCCAACCTTTTAGTAATTTAATGCTATTTGAATGTCTATCCGGATTCCAGTGGACAATGGCTAGGTAGAATATTTAAGAATGATATTCCAAATATGTATCTCATTCAGGTGAAAAATTGTTATAACTAAGTTATACATTTCTCTCTGAAAATGGACAACGATTTATGTATGTACATATGTATCTAAGAACAGTCTAATGTAATAGCTTTTTAATATAATGAAAATATAATACAAAAGTACTTTAGATCGCCTTATCGTGGAAGGATTGAATTTGGTTTTATAAATATAATCAATATTGTGCCTTTGGCGACAGCTATTCTGCATATTGTATGTGTTACATGTATATGCTTTAGCGATTAATAGAATTTGTCAATCAATTAATATAGAATTTAATTTTTTCCCGATTTCCTGAAATAAAACCTATCTCTTGTCATAGGCACTTAATAAAAAATATCATGGCTCGAAAAAAGTCAGGATAAGGAAGGGTGGCTGTGACTTACCTTGATTGTCAGGAGGTGGTAGTTGTCACTGATTAATGTCATCCCTATCCATTCATCTACCTTTTATATTAACCCAAATTAAAAAAAAAAACGATTATATAATGGATCGCAGTAGCAATACAGTTATAGCAAAGGGTATTTCTTATATTAAAGCTTACATTTTTTAGAATCATATGTGCTTCTTGGTGCACCTGGTTTTGCTTCTAAGATCACATAGGATTCGTTTCGTTTGCATATATTGGAAGGAGTTGCCGTCGAATTAAAGAAGCGTTCAAGTTAGATAAGCGGCGTGAAATATCGACAAGATTTCATACCGCAATGCTAGTTTTCCTGAGGCGCACTTTTGAAAGTAGCTTCACAGAAAACAAAAAACATTTGTTAAAATTATTCTTAAATTGTTGATAATACCAAGCTTAATTTTTTTAGCGCATTGGATCTGTTTCTATTTCAAAATTTTATCTATATTTGTGTTAGAATTCACATAATTGTATTGTATCTAAAATACACTGCTCAAAAGTGTATAAGCAAAATGTGGTTTGTGGTTTGAATTGTAAAAATTGGTTTTTGTCCCATTATAATTATATAATACCTGTTTTTACCGTTATTCCAGAATTTTGTTATTGTTGTCTGCGCAATAGATGTATCTACTAAAAACAGAATCAAAATCAAACCAAATTCCAGGAATTGGCAACCGAAAACCCACATTTTGCTTATACACTTTTGAGCAGTGTACTACCGTAAAACGGAATGACTTTGGGATGCGGGGTGACTTTGGCACCAAGTGTAGGTGATTGGTTGACGTAATAGAAAAGGGCCGCGGAGTACTGAATAGTTCACGATTCGGTAGTGGGTGCACACGTATCACTATAAGATGCCCCGGAATTATATTGCCACAAAGAATGCGTAGAAATCGAAACAAAACGGATGATGACGTCACAGGTACACTAGAAGATATGAGGGGCATAAAATCAAATCCAGCAAACTCCACTTTTTTAGGTTTCGAGTAATTTAGCAAAAAAGTGTAGAAAAACACGGACAACATTTTTAAAACTTTTTTTCCATTCCTAGTCAAGATACACATAGTAGAATGATAAACATTTAAATACTATAACTGTTTTATTTTTGGATTTTGCTGGATTTGAAATTTATGGGTGGGTTTTGAAGACTTTGAAATTAAGTGCAGCGGAGGTTGCTGGCTTTGTTATGACAATGGAAAATGATAGAACCCAAGAAATAATACACTCAGAGAAAAAAATTGGTAAAATGTAACTGAAAAGGTAGTTGATAATGCGCCAACCAACAAAATAGGTTTCATTCAACCACAAATAATAGTTAAATATTTTAAAAAGGTTTAACCATAAAACTTGGCGAATAACCAACATTAGCAGTTGTGCATAAACCAACTACGAGGCTGGGTTTGTTAACCTTTGTTTAAGTTAACTAACTATCAACATAATGAGCATACTGTTTAATTCTCCACCAACTTAATTTTACCCTTTCTATTGTCAATTAACTATTGTTAGTAGGTAGCATACTAAATACTAAATAGCTCTGTACAGGTAAATAGCTCCCTCAATTGTGTACAAAAATTAGATTATGATTTTTGTATAGGAAAAAAAACAAAGTTTTGAACTTACTATGAATATTATATTATTTTTATTTGCAGATTTACAGACTTACATAGTTTTATATACATTCAATTAGAAATATTTTGGCCTAATATAAGTTTTACCACTTGGCACTATATATGAGTGAATAGGAGTAAATTTAAAATAACATATATTAAAAAAAAAGTAGTTCAGTGCTTTTTCCATCACTGGGAAGGATTGGAAATGCTTTGAAAAGCTACCTAACTTATGTTCTAAACAAATAACGAAAACGCTTTCTTCCAATGTAGCGATGTCAATAATCTCAAATAATTGCAGAGAGCTTGTAAAAAGAAAAAATCCGACCTTGAAGGTCCTACCATTACATTCAATGCGTTCACAAAATTTATAATTGAAAGTATTTGAAAAAAAAATTGAAAGGCTATTGAAATACACATTTTTTCTTATATTTTCTAATAAGTTTCCTTGTAAATTTGGTCCCGCATGAATTAGTTCTCTACTTTGTATCAAACGAAGAGCAAACTTAAGCATACATTTTATTCCAACAGACAAAGGGACATTGACTCTAGAATTAATGGAATTTGTGTATATTTTCATTTCCCTGTGTTTTGATGCAAATCGAAAGCTCCATAAATTACGAATAGGGCCTACTTTTTCTATAATCATGGGGTAATGAATTAGGAAATGAAATTTTGGTTTCAATGTACTTCCGAATAGCCTTTTGTATTGCGTATGATGCTGTTTAATAGCCAATGTAATGGTATCTATAATGCTTTTGTCGAATTCATACCTTAGTACTAAGTCAAGTACTTCTATTAAAGAAACTAATAACTTCCAATATTTATTATTCATTGGGACTAAATCTCCTATTATAAGTGGCAAAAAGTGACAAAATGTCCAAGTCTCTCTTGCAGATATATTTAGCTTATTGTTCGATAAATGTATTAATTTTAAAGGCGGTGACATATTACTTATTTCAGTTTCACCGTAATTGAAAAGCTGTTTCCTATCATTAAGGATTTCGATAGAAAATAATTTGTCAGTTTCAATCAGGTGAAACAATATTTGAGATATATCGTACTCACATACACCTTCAAATAAATCGTGAATGATATCACCTGTGTAATTTTCAACAACGTGAAAATTATCTAAACTATTAAAAATTGATTCTTCTCTTATGCCAGTTAATTTAAGTCGTTTAATGGAATTATCCTATTCATTAAGATCATTTTCATAGCTCTCTATAGAACGCAGTTTGTTGTTGTCTGGAAGGGTTCCCGATATGATATCTAATCTATTAGCTTTACATAGCCTGCATGGAAGATTCGCTTTGAAACTTCTAGTATAACCTAAAAGAGAATTCAATCCTAAGTTATCACCTACAACTAACATCAATAAAAAATGAATACGTTTTTCCTCCCCATTTGCGTCGATTATAATTCCATCCCTCTCTAAAGATTGGATTTCTTTTATCAATAGGCTCAAGAATGCATTGTCACCGAAAACTTTGTCTTTGGATTTAAAAAATAGAGCTGGAAATATGTTTTCGAGTTATGAAAGAAAATGCTGAGGCAAAGTTGGAAAAGTGTAATACATGGCTGCTATAGACTGCTCACCAGCGTGCGACCCCAATGCATTGTTAATTTCAAAATCATCAAAATATAATATGTAAGGGATCACTACTTTTCCTTCAAATTTAGAAATTCTACTTTTCCATAGCTCAACGTTTATCATATTTGTTATAGTTTCTTTTTGTTCAGATAAGTTATTCATATTTTCCAAAGTTTTCGTCAAAATATCGGGTAACTCAAAAAATTGTTTAAAAAGAAAGTTAAGTGGCATTAGAACACCTTTGCTTCGTTTTTCTGTCAATATTTGTTCGCTATGTACAACAACTGGGCCAACTTCATTATATATATTAAAGACTATGTGATCTGAATAAGCGTTCATTTCTTTTAATTCTTTCACAAAAGTATGAAAACTTCTAACTCTTTCAAATGGGTTTTGAACGAAGTCAAGAATTTTATCAAATATATACTTATCTACACCATACAGTTTATTAGAAAATGCTTTTCGGAATTCATTTGAAAGTGTATGAAACAGTGAGGAAGTGATTTCATTTAGAATTTCTTCAACGTCTGATCTAGCCAAGTTTGATTTGGCGTAAAGCTTACAAGTGAAATTAAGCACACAGTTTTCCATTGCAGATATAAGAGATGTTAAAATGTCTCTTTGATTCAAGAGTTGTATGTCGTTTGGTTCAGTATAAATAATAGCAGTGCTTTCAGTATTATTAATAATTTCTGGGTTTGGTATAAAAAAACAAGATTTTCGATTTTTGAAATGCTTCTTAAAAGCTCATAACGATTGAAATGTATGATGGCAGCTTGTACATGTAAAATTATCTGAAGGTCCAAGCAAATGAAATAATTTTAAATGTTTTACAAGTTCTTCCACCTGTTACATACAGAGCATCAATTAAACATGTATATACATACATGCATGCATCTCTGAATCGATTTCGCTTCACGCAGAATTCTAAAATTCATGCATCAATAAAGAAATGCAAACATGTAGATATGTACATACCTACAGCATTATCATGCATGCGGAATTACAATTCCCAGCTGCAAGTATAAACATACATATATCTACAAACATATTTGCAAGTTCAGTAAAGTCACTCGCTACTGACCTACACCAATTTCTTAATCATATAAAGAAACAAGTGAAGGCAGTGACACAATCCCCTGCGCGCAAGAATTCACACGATGCAATTTGATAACCTTGCGCCAGCAGCGGTAGAACTCAGGTGAACGAAACAATGGTTCATGATAATGTCATAATAGCAGCAAAGCGGCGAACGGTCTGCGGAAGTATTTATGTATGTACATGTGAAAGCGATGAATGCCGTGATGTAATAACAACAAACCGGCAAAAGCTTTGCGGAAATTAAATTATGAATGCCACAAAGAAACACTTTGCGGAAATAATATTTATATACGAATAAATGCTGTGATGAAATTAGCTTAGCGTAGTAAGAAAATAACAATAGTATTAAGTGAAAAACTGTATAAATAAACTGTGATTGTGAATAAAGAAGTCAGTAAGTGAGTTAGTCAGAACACGAGTTGTTTCACTTACCCAGGAGTAAAGCTAGTAAGCTGCTCCATTCATCTGTACCTAGGAGTAAAGCTAGTAAGCTGCTCCGTTCTCATATACTAGGAGTAAAGCTAATAAGCTGCTCCATTGCACCGTACTGGGAGTAAAGCTAGTAAGCTGCTCCATACGCATCGCTGCTCTACCCATCTCGGGACAATCAAGTAAAACTCCCAATCATCTTGACGGCACGTAGTGTGATTACCGTGTCGTGTTCCAGATCAAAATGTGCTCAGATGAGAGTACTAGAAGTACATTAATAAACTCAACAAATTTTGGCGCAGCCGGTAGGATCGAGGAAGTTATATAAATTCAAACTTGAAAAACCTTGATCCTCGAATTTACAACAAACGAGTGCATAAGAGCGCATTATTTTTGAATCTGGCACACAAAACCGAGACGTTGGGCATTTCCAACAACATCCATTGACATCAGTAACAACAATAAAAGCATCATATCTGCATAGCGGAAAAAACGTTAACATCTTTTCTATTCTCTTCAACTAAAGTGAAGTAAAAGTAAGTTAAAAAAAAATTTTTTTTTAAAAAAGACGCGTCAATTTAGTAGCAAAATTACTTTAGACTAATAAAAATTAATAAATAAATAAAGAAATAAATACAGTAGTCACAGCGATATATGTGCATGTACATAAGCGACAAAAAACAGTAGAAACATTTTAATTAATCATTCTTCGGTTATTATACGAAATTAGATAAACTACCTAATCTCTTTTTTCTTCGCTCTCAATAATTACGTAAAACTCAAAGTTTTGTCTTTCTTGCCAAGACCTGATCAAAGCTCTGCTGGCTCAGATTTTGAGGCAGCAATAAACTCATTGTCTTTTGACAACACAAGTCCTCCAGACAGCCCAATAGTAGAGCGAAATTCACCCCAAAGCAGACCATCCATAAATTGGTATCGCGAGCATCGCTCAGGTAAACGCTTCAGAGGGCACAGTCTAATTAATTTCCTAGCAAGAAATTATAGTTTAGGCGCCCTAGTATCCAAGGAGGCGTTAGACACACCAACTTCGAGTATAAACACTCAAATTACTTCTAGCACAGAGCAACACAATAAAACGGATAAAATGTCGGTAAACTATGAGAAAGTAGTAAAACTGACGGCACAAATGGTGCCTTTGTTCTCTGGGGAAATTAGCGCGCAAATTCTTACAGAATTACAGACTTTTATAGGCTGTTGTAAGCAAGTGCAACAGTGTCTAGGGGAAGAGGAAAGGAAAGCCTTCATGCAGATTTTCCCCACCAGATTGAGAGGAAACGCGTATCAATTACTAGCGTCCAGCTCTCTCACAAAATTTGAAGAAGTCGAACAACTGCTTTACCGAACGTATTTACCTCGTGAAACATACCATGAACTAATAAACAAGTTAATTACTTTCCGGCAATATCCGCCAGAATCATTTAGTTCATTTACAAATAGATTAAAAAGTCTTTTAATTCAATGCAACGAGGCAGCACAAAGTAAATACGGATCTGAAAATTTTAAAGTAGTAAAGCAGCAAATAGAAGACTTTGCTATGGCTTCCATAAAGAGTGGTGCAACTAATCCCCATCTAAGCGCCTATTTACTCACATTGAATGAAAATTCTTTGGAAACACTCATTCAAAAGGCACTAGATATGGAAAGATTGCAGCAAGGACTCTTTTTCATTCCACAACCAACAAATTATATCCCTAACCCAACAAACTCTTTCCAAGTGGACCCTTTTCTAAGACATAATATCCCAAATTTCTCTAATACCTATGGTTATCCCATACCTGAGAGTGTAAATTTGTCTTCTACCCTTACACAAAGGAATTCGGAAGACATAACATAAAAACTGAAATTGGTATACCTCCAATAGCGGAACAACCAAGAGAAACTTCAGTATCCTTTAGTGCCGACAGAAACTCAGAAAATTATTGGCGCTCTCCTCAAACAAAGATAACAAGGAAATCGTTAGGAAGTCCACCTCCAAACAGGAAATCTTTTTACGAGCAGGCAGAAAAAAAGTACGATAAACAGAAAGTGCTGTTAAACAAGATCACCTGCAGCTACTGCAATTATAAAGGACACACGTATGACGAGTGCCTAAAGTGTAAGAATACTCCTTATTGTACTAACTGCAGAATGAAGGGCCATGATGCCCAATACTCTAAACAGAATATTAAAGCGCCACCCGAACGTGTAAGCTCAAAAAACAATGCTCGGTGGGGCTCTGCAGATAGGGAACAAAGATTTAACCCCATACATAATATGTGCGATTTCTGTGGGAGAAGAAGTCATACGGTGTCCACTTGTCAGCAGAAACAACGATGGGAAGCCACACATTCGGGAAACGGCATACTGTCGACCGAAAAATCCCCGGCTCGACATTAAATAAAACTGCTCAAATTACTTCAGGGTCCTCTCAAACAAAACAACAATTAAATAGAGAAAATGTACCAGTGGTAGACTTACCACTGGACATAGGCAAAAACACAGCCGTTCGGCTGATAGTAGACACCGGAGCTGAAGTAAGCATCATAAAAAAGGAAGCACTAGATAACCCAAAACATATAGAACGAAGCCAAAAGGTAACTTTGAAAACTCCATTTGGAGAAGGAGAAACATTGGGAAACTGCCAAGGCAACTTCTTATTAAGCCGCAGTGTTCCATGCAAACTCCAGATAGTAGAAGACATTGCCCAAATCTCCCACGATGGGCTGTTAGGCAATGACTGTCTTGCAAAAAATTGTAATATCGAAGGGCCTAATAAATTACTCCGGTTCCCTCGCACGGAAACCAACCCTATTGAATTCACAGTACCTCTCGAAACATCCCTAGAAGATGGAGAGGAAATACCAAGTGATCAATCGGAGGAGCAATTTAAATCACGGGCACCAGATAACAAAAATGCCTTACCTCCAATGGAAGAAACTCTGAACATCTCAAAAGAAGATGAAAGTAGGCAATATGAAGTAGTTCTTCAGCGATCCAATAGAATACCCCCTCGATCTCAAACGGTACTGAGCATACCGTTACAAATAGAGCAAGAAATGATCTGCTTGTCTCAGGAGATCCAAGAAGGAGTATCTGTCGCAAATTGCCTAGTTAGTCCTCATAAAAGCTTCATACCGTTATCCGTTCTAAATGTAAACACGGAACCAGTATTCCTAAGGAACTTAACGCTTACTCTAGTTCCAAGTAATTGCTATAACATACAGTATCTCCATGTACCTTTGGACGACGTAAATACCCAAAGTACTCATAAAAAGGGTGATCCACCTTTCCTAAGTGCACAAATCAAAAGCACACACAACGTCAAAAACGACAAAATAAAATTTAATTCCAACCCACATTTCCTAAGTGCACAAAACAAAAGCACACACAACGTCAAAAACGACAAATTAAAATTTAATTCCAATACATATTCTCTTCGTGCACAAAACAAAAGCACAAACAATGTCAAAAACGACAAATTGAAATTTAATTCCAATCCATATTCAAGAAACGTAAACCATATTAAAAGCTATAACACAGACAGACTTGTGGCTTTACGTAAAGAATTACTGTTGGATGAAAATTTAAATCGCGAAGAAGAAAAAACAATTCTTGAGTTATGCTATAAGTATAACGATCTTTTTTATTTAAAGGGAGATAAGCTCACATGCACTAATACCATAAAGCATACCATCCCCATACTACACAATCAGCCACCCATAAATCAAAAGATGTATAGACTTCCAGAAACACACCGGGCAGTCATAAATGAGCAAATTAAGGAAATGTTGGACAACGACATAATCCAATTAAGTAAAAGCCCGTGGAATTCTCCATTGCTGGTAGTCCCCAAGAAAGCTGGGCCCGACGGCAATAAACGTTGGCGAGTAGTAGTAGATTTCCGTAAAATTAACGAGAAATCTATAGGGAATGCCTTTCCATTACCCAGGATAGAGGATATACTGGATCAGCTTGGGCATTCGCGGTATTTTACTACACTTGACCTTGCAAGCGGATATCACCAGGTATTGGTAGACACAAGGGATAGAATAAAAACTGCATTTAGTACCGCTTACGGGCATTATGAATTTAAAAGAATGCCATTTGGGTTGAAAGGTGCACCTGCGACTTTTCAACGCCTGATGAATTACATTCTAACGGGTCTCCAAGGATTAGAATGCTTTGTCTATCTCGATGATATTATAATATATGGAAAAAATTTACAAGATCATAACGAGAAATTAGCTAAATTATTCGACAGACTTCGAGCCCATAACCTTAAATTACAACCCGAAAAGTGTCAGTTCCTTCGCAGAGAAGTAATATACCTCGGACACAAATTCTCAAACGAAGGGCACTTCCAGATCCCAGTAAGACAAGCTGTGTCCAAAATTTTCCTCCACCACGAACTATCAGACAAACTCAATCGTTTCTGGGATTGGCAAACTACTATCGCAAGTTTATCCCTAATTTCTCAAAGATAGTCAGGCCAATAACAAATCTATTACGGAAAGACGTCAAATTTAATTGGACGCAAAAGTGCCAAGACTCTTTCAATGAGATTAAAAATTCTCTTATAAATCCACCTCTACTCAAATATCCAGATTTTACCCAACCTTTTAATCTAACAACAGATGCTAGCAATGAGGCATTGGGAGCTGTTCTATCACAAGGGGCAATAGGTAAAGACAGGCCAATAGCGTACGCAAGTAGAAGTTTGAATAAGGCGGAACAAAGATACTCCACAATAGAAAAAGAGTTGCTCGCTATTGTGTGGGCCGCCAGGAACTCCAGGTGTTATTTACAGGGCAGAACGTTCACGGTCTACACCGACCACAAGCCCCTCAAAGGCGTATTAGTCAGGTTTCACCATAAACTCTCAGAGTTCGACTATAAAATTGAATATAAGCCTGGAAAATATAACACTAATGCAGACGCGCTTAGTCGAATACCTGCCCAGCTAAACCAGGAAAACCCCAATTCGTTCATTGTGGAAGCTCAGGTACATCACCGAGCCGATACCGACATGGATGAAAAGGATTCTAGTTCTCCAACAACCTCAAAGCCTAAACAAAAACATTGTCATGCTGTTACGAGAGCTCAAATAAGGGAGGCACAAAATAATATTGAAGAGGAAAAGCAAAACACAGAAACTCCCAATAAAGTTCAAAAATATCCACGGAACCTCCAAAATGAATTAGTGGAAATTGACTCAACTGATAGCAGCAAATCCGAAAGCAGTGCATCTGAACACGGCGAATCACCCTGGAACCAAAATCTAATAAACTCTCAACATACTTTATCAGAAAATATCTCAGACCCTGAGGAAATCGAAACAATTCTGAAGGACTATCATGACTTCGCATTTGGTGGTCACCAAGGAGTAATCAAAACTTATAGAAGAATAAAGAAGAAGTATAAGTGGAAAAACATGCTTAGTTCTATCAGGAAATATATTCGGAAATGCTCTAAATGCCAAAAACTTAAGGCTAGCCCGGAGTATCATATGCCAATGGTCATAACAGATACTGCCCATATGCCCTTCGACAAAGTTTATTTAGACATAGTAGGTCCTCTTGAGGAAACGCACTCAGGAAACAAATATATTCTAACTTTCCAAGACAATCTAACGAAATTCGTAGATTGTTATGCCATACCAAATGGCGAAGCAGAAACGGTAGCAGAAATATTTTTCGATGAGATAATCACTCGTTATCGCATTCCTAAAAAGGTAGTAACTGACCAGGGTTCTAACTTCTTAAGCGATCTTTTCAAACGAGTATGTAAACTTCTGAAAATAAAAAAAATGCAGACTTCGGCTTACCATCCGCAATCCAACGGCGCACTGGAACGAACCCACAGACCCCTAGTGGAGTATTTGAGAGCTATTGTATCTGAAAATCCAAAGGCTTGGGATCGATTCCTGAGAACCGCGGCTTTTGTATACAATAATAGTCCACATGATGGCACCAAGCTCACACCAATGGACTGTCTGTTTGGATTCACAGCGGATGTTCCCTCTAATCTGAAAAGAGAGCCGGAACCCATTTACAACCACGAAAGTTACTACCACCTTCTGAAGTACAAAATACAAAAAGCGTACGCTACCGCTCGGAAAAATTTGTTGAAAGCTAAGGAAAAGTCAAAAGTTTACTACGATAAGCGTTCACGTCCAGTAACCTTCAAAACAGGAGATAAAGTTTTACTGAAAAACCCCGCTAAAAAACACAAACTTTCCCAGATTTGGCTAGGACCATATCTAGTGGTACAAGTCTTTAACACTGTTAATACTGTTATTCAAATCGGTAAACGAAGAGTAACAGTACATAACAACAGATTGAAGCCATTTCACGAATAATGGGCTGTAAAAAATAAAAAATAAAAAAAAATGGAGGCAGTAAAACAATGGACAAACTTAAGAAACAGCAAAAGGCAATCCAACATACCTATCCAGTAAAAACACCCACAGTATTAACTGTCAGTAACCAAAAGGTACAGTTAGACACTGAGACATACCCTAAATTTTCTAAAGAAGCTACGGATACCTTGAACCATGAGTCCAGAATAGATACCAAGTTTCAAGATAAACCATCTCCACAACAAGAGATTTTTCCCACAAGTAAAGTCAAGCAGATCTCGCAAAATTTCCAGTCGGAGATCACTAACACAAACAAATCAAAATTTAAAACTCTAACCTCTGTAGAAGTAACGACAGCGAGAAACAAAGAACAAGCTGTCTCACAAACCCCTCATTCAGAATTAAAGGATGCCATTAAACAACGCGCCACCCATCAGCAACAAGCAGGTAACAGACAACATTTACCTAATCCTCCACCACCACCTCTTCCACAAACACTAAGCCGTATCGAATCTGAATCAATTCCACGCACCCGCCATTTACAGGTAGTTTAATTCCATTCTGCATAGCCAAAGATAAAACAAACATCTCAATGGTGAACTCAATTGCTACACACTTTTTACATGTACATATATCATTAATAAATCAATATAAATCATTTATAAATGTATAAATAGGTTTAAGTTAAATTTTATAACTACCAAAAAATATGTACCCACACATATAGTACTAATAGCAAAAAATATGTAGTCACACATATAGTGCTTATAAAAATAAATATGTAATTACACATATAGAATATAACAATAATACTACCAAAAAATATGTACCCACACATATAGTACTAATAGCAAAAAAAAAATGTATTCACACATATAGTGCTAATAAAAATAAATATCTAATTACACATATAGAACATAACAATAATAGTACCAAAAATTATGTACCCACACATATAGTACTAATAGCAAAAAAAATGTATTCACACATATAGTGCTAATAAAAATAAATATGTAATTACACATATAAAACATAAAAATAATAGTACCAAAAAATATGTACCCACTCATATTGTACCAATAGCAAAAACTATGTATTCTCACATATAGTGCTAATAAAAATAAATATGTAATTACACATATAGAACATTAGAGTAATAGTACCATAAAATATGTATTCACCCATATAGTACGAATTTTTACCTATAATAAAAAAATATTATTGTACCAAAAATGTATATAAATTATTGTACTCATAAATAGTTATAACAAAACAAAAAAAATATATATATATATATAAATAAATAAATAAGTACAAAATAAAGTTAAGCTAATACAAATTAACCCTCGCTTAGATAAGCTTGGTTCTTTTTAATACAGCTAAACACCACATGTACTCATCTCAGCATTACGTATACACATACAAAAGTTTCAAGTAAATATTTTTCTTTTTCCCAAGCTACCAAGTTAATTTTTTAATGCGTTATTCCTCTCCCAAGAATAACATATTTTGTTTAAAAAGGGGGAGATTTGTTACATACAGAGCATCAATTAAACATGTATATACATACATGCATGCATCTCTGAATCGATTTCGCTTCACGCAGAATTCTAAAATTCATGCATCAATAAAGAAATGCAAACATGTAGATATGTACATACCTACAGCATTATCATTGCATGCGGAATTACAATTCCCAGCTGCAAGTATAAACATACATATATCTACAAACATATTTGCAAGTTCAGTAAAGTCACTCGCTACTGACCTACACCAATTACTTAATCATATAAAGAAACAAGTGAAGGCAGTGACACAATCCCCTGCGCGCAAGAATTCACACGATGCAATTTGATAACCTTGCGCCAGCAGCGGTAGAACTCAGGTGAACGAAACAATGGTTCATGATGATGTCATAATAGCAGCAAAGCGGCGAATGGTCTGCGGAAGTATTTATGTATGTACATGTGAAAGCGATGAATGCCGTGATGTAATAACAACAAACCGGCAAAAGCTATGCGGAAATTAAATTATGAATGCCACAAAGAAACACTTTGCGGAAATAATATTTATATACGAATAAATGCTGTGATGAGATTAGCTTAGAGTAGTAAGAAAATAACAATAGTATTAAGTGAAAAACTGTATAAATAAACTGTGATTGTGAATAAAGAAGTCAGTAAGTGAGTTAGTCAGAACACGAGTTGTTTCACTTACCCAGGAGTAAAGCTAGTAAGCTGCTCCATTCATCTGTACCTAGGAGTAAAGCTAGTAAGCTGCTCCGTTCTCATATACTAGGAGTAAAGCTAATAAGCTGCTCCATTGCACCGTACTGGGAGTAAAGCTAGTAAGCTGCTCCATACGCATCGCTGCTCTACCCATCTCGGGACAATCAAGGAAAACGCCCAATCATCTTGACGGCACGTAGTGTGATTACCGTGTCGTGTTCCAGATCAAAATGTGCTCAGATGAGAGTACTAGAAGTACATTAATAAACTCAACACACCGACTTAAACCGGCTATCTATTCCACTACTAGTTTGAGGACATTTAAAGCAATTAGACATATTTACAAGGAGAAATAAAAGAAGAAGAGAGAATAAAAGGATTTTAATTTACCTTGGTTGAAGGCTTATCTGTTGGGTGATTAATTTCATAAAAATATTTTTGGATGAATATCCAAACGTTTTCACTAGTTTTTGGGTACTTCAAATCTAGTACTTGGAAAATTTTATAACATGTATCAAGAGCGCTAAGAAAACTAGTCAATTCATACTTAATATTATCATAATGAACATAGTACTTTGTATCCTCACCGAATCCTACACAAACAATTAATGGTTGTAGGGTGTCACCGCGTTTTTGTAGCGTAGTTTTCAACGTTTCTAAATTCTTTTCGACGTCGTTGACAGTTGAAACTTCAAGTATAAACGTATTCTGAGAATCCTTAATAGTGCACTTTGCTGCAATCTTCTTGTTTCCGTCAATTACAAACGTTTTTATTGCAGGAGGCAAAATAGCGTGTAGTAGAAGGGCATTTGCAACCTCAATTTTCAATTCTAAAATAGTTTGTTATAATAAATTAATTTAAAAAATCTTCATATTTTAACTTACCATCTGTTTCTTTTGCTTGATTTATTATTTTAAGCAGCTCAAGGCTTTGTTTGTCTCTAATTTTTTGGTCATATATTGGCTTTATTTTCACATAGAATTCTTGCCACTTTTGGTGCAGGTCACAATTGCTCGGATATATTAAATGATAATCTAGGTCAATCTAAGAATAAATTGATAGTTATTCATAAATACCATGCATTTACTTTTTATTTAGTTGATTAATTTACAAGAATGTTGAACTTACCAAATTGTGAACAAAGTAATGATTAAAAAGATGCCAGTTCTTCAGGAATGCGGTAACTTTTGAGCTGGAAGTGTCAGAAAGAAGATCTTGCCGTCTTTTGTTGAAAGTGATTTTCCAATGTTTTTGAACGTCTACCCAGGGACTGCTATATAATTTTAGCCACGCGTAAGACTGCGATATTTCTGAAATATAAATAAAGATAATCAGATAACATGTTTGTTTTTAATAAGTCAAATTTAAAAAAATTATATAAAGGAGAAAGCAATTTGACAGTGAAATGCAAAACGTACCTTCATTATTTTCAAGGTATTCAGGTTCAAGTCGCTGGTGTTTTGGTAAAGGTTCTAGATTATCTTCCGAATTCTTTTCCCAGACCCCACTTTTTTGTAAACGTTTCAAGTGATTATGGTACTGTCATAAAGTCGTCCTGATGGTGCCAATTTCGCTCCTCCTCGCTTATAGTAAAATAACTGTAAAGAAAAGATATCAGTAAAGTGAAAATATTTTACTCTATTTAATTGGATTACCTTATCGCCATCGAAATGTCTTTAGCAACAACTTCAAAGTCCTTACGTCCGATTTTTTGCTTTCTTGTGATGTACCATGTCACAACTGCATCTACAATAATTTTTCTGGATAAGTCATCAAGATTTGAAGATCTATTAAATGACTGTAGGACGTAGTCCCCTTTAGGAAATTCTTTTAGTGCGTTATAAAGATTCTATAAAAAAACATCAAATAGTCGCTTTTTTTAAAACCAAAAGGCCCTTACAAATTCTTTTTTAAGTGGAGGAGTTTTTGGCCTTAATGTTTTTTCCGCTGATGCAGTGACAAACATTGGCGATGAGTTATGCCTTCACTTTGCTGCAACCACTGGGAGACGAATGAATTAAAAACACTATTTGTGGATGCAGTATTACATAAGGAAGGTGTTGGTATAAACGTTTAGTTGTCTTTAAACTTTGCTTTATCACTTTATAGTTACATTGCTTGTTCTCCAACTATTTAGTTTCTGTCTAAACTCCACCTTCGCTCCTAGTGAGTAATTTGAAATAATTTCATTTAAGTCAGGTTCAGTGACACATTCAATCTTTGCAAGGTAATATCCAGATCTAGTAAAAAAATAATAATTTTTTTCACATTTTACATGTGTTAACTCTAAAATTATGTCAAACATTCACTATCATATATATACGTGCTCTTTTATTTTTATTAATTAGTTAGGTCCCTTGCATGGAGTGCAAGATAAGTTTGAAAGCGATCACAACATCGTTGTGGGAACTTCAGAAAATAATAGAATTGATGGAAATTTTACCAATTACATAATAAGTGAATAAGTGAAAACTCTGCAATATGAAACCGGACGGAAATTCAAATATAAAATACTGCTGTCTACTAATACTACATGTCGAACAAAGTACTCCAAGCGGAGAAACACAATCACTTTTCTTAATTGGCACTTAAATTTCACCATAAATTCCTGTCAATAAAATGTAAAACCACTTATCTTTCAATGTTTCAAATAGGAAGGAAAAGCCCCAATCTTCCAATAATTCGTAGAACTCTTGTGAAACGTTATCGCGTTCATCCAAATTTGTAATCACTTTATCACTTTCACTAATGTCGTTAACTGGTGTAATGGAATCAAAATTCCCTACAAATTGTAACAAAGACATTTTTAAAATCACTCGCGCACGTGTTTCCAGAACAAATTCAGATATACAAATGATGGTAGAAACTATCAGAACTAGAAATCTGCTGGCTTATGTTCCTAGAACTTTATACTTACAACTCCAATACTATACATATACAAAAAAATTTGTCAATCCCTTACCATTTCCATTATAAACACATAATAGGTACAGTTAAGCCAAATGAAAATACCCAAAACCTCAAGATCTGAATTTCGCAAATTATTTTTCAATTGAATCGATTATTTGTGTGAGTAAAATCCATTGTTGAGGCATGTTTTTTCTTGCAATAAAGAAACAAGTGAATTAGTTAGTTAACTATGCCGCTGGTTATTGACTCATCTGTAACTATACAGAGCAAAACTAATTTTGACTATTTTGCATAGTTGCTGTTAAACTACGAAATTAGTTAAAATATTTAAAGTTGTCTAAAATTTGCACAGACAAATTTTCAACCTATTTCTCGTGGTTAAATCCAACCCATTATTTATTGGGATAACCAACCTCAAATATGAGTTAGTCTCAATTGTAGCTTTGACTATATTTCATAGTTGTTATCAAACTACGAAATTAGTTAAAATATTTAAAGATGTCTAAAATTTGTATGAACAACTTTTCAACCTATTTGTCGTGGTTAGATTCAACCTATTTATTTTTCTGAGTGTAGGATAAAAGGAAATACAAAAATTTCGTTAACAACATATTTTTATTGAAACGTAATAGTTACAACAGTGATTGTTATCTTTTGTTTGTTGTTTTGTTGTTACTACATGTTCGATTTCGTCTAATTGGCCCTCACAAAGCTCATTTTCAGTCATACTATTTTCAGTAGCAGCAATCTTACTGGCAGAAGCTTTATAGTATATAATACACTGGAAGAGGCTCAGTTCAGCATTGGATCTCCAAATTTCTCCTCCATGTTTATTTAAGAGGTTCTGAACATCCTTTATATGAAATTGGTTAAGTTTCACGTCTATGAACATATTTATTTTAGTCGGAGACATTATCGCAATCGTCTTACCCTTCTTCGTGATTCCCCTAAAACAACCATGTCGATTCATATAGTAAGGTTCGCCTTGAATCAATATATTTTGCCCAGTTCTTGCTTTTTTCAAAAAATATCGTTTCCATAGTCCAAATTTGAAATGCCAACATGCAGGTGGTTTAATCATTTCGTGCACTTACTGCTTCCAATCGAACATCAACTTTAAGAACGGTGCTAAATGATGATATAAAATCTACATAGGTACTTATCAGGATTTTCAAGAATTTCCCTCTTTTTCAATTCTTTCTCGATATTTCCGAACTCCCTGTCAGCAAGGAGGAAGGAATGACCAGCGATAGGAAAAATTAACACCAGTTCAGTTATATCCGAGGGAGCTTTTTCAACAGCCTAAAGTAACACATTCCAATCACATTTGAATTTTTCTTTTGGCCTCAATCTTACTCTAATTTTCCCAGTCAAATCAAGGCTGGTTAACTTGTGAAATACAGCCGATGCGATCTCGTTTGAACTCTTCCGAAATTCATCTTCCGTCCACAAAAAGGATGTAACATTATCCTTATTAAGAGGAGATTCCGCTGGCCCTTCAACGATGGTAAAGTTGTATAAATAAAGTTGTCTACTATAGTAGCTTTGCTGGTCGAGTATTTTCGGCATAGCTAAATTTTTTAGGTAGTCGAAAGAAAGTATTGCAATTTCAAGATTGTTATCTTTTAATGAGGAAAAAAATGCTCTAGTCCGAGTTTTATGAATTTTTAATGCGATGCTTATTTCCGATTGCTTGACTTCATCCTTCTCTCTCTTAATCTTTTCTCCATATTCAAGACATTTTGAGCAAACATCGGTCCTAGGTGATCCAAATCACAAGTTGATACTTCGATTAAATATTAGCTGAAACAGACATGGCTTGACCTTACAATTGGAAGGTGCTTGTGCATTGTAAATTTCACAAAGCTTGTTGATACTTAGTTCTGACCGTAAGTATCTGTATATAGTTAAATAAATTGTATAATATTTAGGAAAAGTGCTATATAAAAATTATCTTAGCGTAGAACTAGCATTGCGGCAGTAACGATCATCAACACATGCCAGTTTCTCGATAAAACAAATAACCCCTTTTCTTTTGTCTTAAAAAAAGACTGCCTTTCGATCGCCATAACGACCTTCAGAGGGTAAACTTCCCGTTTCCGCAAATTTTGTTAAAACATTTTCTACTCGGTATCTCTTAATATTTAAAATGTTGAAGAAAGCTTTTTGGCAAACCGGTACTAACTGCCCTCCAGCTGTTCTAATTCTAACGCAGTACTTTGTGTGAAACTTTTTTGCAGAATTACTTCCACTCCCGTGTTGTCTTCTTTACACCAATCCAGGTGAGCAAAATTTTAATAATAACGCATCTTGGCGAACTTTTTTCGGAATGTTATAAAATGCCGCATGAAAAACTTTGATGTCTCGTTCCGTAAAGGAAGAGCACAGAAATGCTTGTGAAGCATGTCCACAGCTGGGTAATTTAGGCTGTTTTTTATTGGAGTATCTATAATATACTCAACTCTTTTTAGAAAATAATTTATAGCGATAGTAAATACCTTTTTACCTTTCTTTTTTCGTAACATTAACTTTCCACTTATCAGGCTGTGCAAAACTGGCTTTTTTAGGGCTAACCGGTGCAGGATTTACTTCCATTTTTACAAGAAACCAAAATCAAAAACTTTACTAAGCTACACAGGTCTTTACTACGCAAAATCCAATTGTGTATCTACTAACAAGGAAGAACGAAATTCCAAACTATTGCCGAGTCAAAAGTTAACGGAATTTTCCTTACAATAACAGTAAATTAAGAAGTAAGCAAACAATATACAATAACTGGAGGCTATATCAAAACCAGTCAAATGCTTCACGATCACCTTGAAAGTTCAACTTCAAAACAAGCAATCTCCACTTTTATGGAGGTTGCTATGTTTGTTTTACGCACTTATAAAAATATTGCTGTTTTTGATTTGATATGCAATATTTTCCCTTAAATTTCACCATGAAATAGATGAATTCTGAAATTTGGTTTGAGTCACATGAATTTATATTAACGGTATTACCTAGAATATGCTCCTACCGCCTTTTTTTCAAAATTGGAGATTGCTGGATACCCCTCATTAAAAAGGGTATGTTACAAGTCAGCGAGAGTAAAAATCGGAAAGTGTCTCGTGAAACGATTCAGAATACACTAAATGGTGTATAAAAGGAGAAAATTTGTAGTTCGTTTACTTTGAGCCCTGTGGAAGAGACATGATATGATGACCGTTACTCATTGTTCGAAACAAAATGAAGCTCTTATAGGAGCATAGACTGACTTCAATACGTCCCTTGTCATGGTTGGCTACGGAAATACTGCCACGAAAGCAAGGATCCGTTTTAAGAATGTGCATAATGTGAAGATGACGGTTCATTTTTTTTATTCGAAAGCTACATTTGATTTTTTGCTAATTTATTTTTCTAATAAATCTTCTCAAATTACTTAACTACTTTGATTTATATTATATTTTCTCATATCGATGATATCTTCTAAACCTGCCAATGTCACCCCGTTCTATTGTACTCTTTAGATCATCTAGCGTCTTGTCTTACAACTGCACAGAATCCAAACAAATGTGATTGATTTCAAGCGGATGCATCACATGATGGCAAATCAGCTGTTTATTGTGATACTATAAAATTATTATTCTTTTTCAATTTTAGTCATGATAAAAAACAGCGTACTCATGAGTCTTTCAATGAATACCCAAATAATTCATTCATCTACCCATTTACATATTGGAAATATTTCGATTATCATTTAGCAATATATAATATTTGGAAAATTACTAATATTTACGCATTTGTCTCTAAGTTGTGTAGTTTATACAAATCACCAACCCAAACTGCCTTCGATTTTCCAAACTGGTAACATAATGTTAGCATTTTCCAAGCGTGCTTGTGCTTATACGTATAGGCATTCCCGAGCTAAGTCGATTCCTTTTAATTTAATGTAAATTATGCGTAAGATATTAACTTGGTTATACATGCCACCGCACTAAATAATAGTCCAGCCGATGCTATAATTGGTATATTGCTAGTAATTAAATGTTTTGTGTTGAAAAATCTCACTTTAGTTGCAGTTCTAGTGCCTACGTATTTACGGCACGGCACGGCAGTAAAACACGCCTATGAAGTACGCGGTTGTTCAAAGGAAAATTACATTTGCATTTTCATCGCATGATTCGATTTACTCTTCGCTTGCTGCTAGTAGGTAGGGTCAAGTGGATTTTAATTAAAATTTAGTTAGTGTTACTTAAAGGATTTATAAATTACTTCACTGTTCGTTTATTTTATGTACCCATCAAAGTTTCGAATTATGCCATTGCCCATTACAAAGATAATAAGGATACCGACGTTTAAGTGTAACCTTGTTCGTGTACTTTTAGTACGAGTGAGAAGTGAACTACACTTATTGCTTAATGTAGGGCAATATTAGTACGAAATTAAAGATGATAATTCAGCTGACGGTCAAATGACAGTCCCACTTTGCAACTAGCAAAACTCATATAAAATAGCGTAAGGGTATACATATTGCTAATTTGCAAACGTGTTGTAGATTTTGTGTCTAGGTAATTACATTGTCATAAGCTGACACCGCCAGTTCTGATAATCCCATTAAAGAAAGTTTCAACATTTATTTAAAGGTAAATTTATGCCCTTCATATTAAGTCTATAGTATCGAGTTCGAGTATATTGCGATATTTCGGTACAAATCTGTAAAATCGCAGACAAAACCTTTACTGATAATTTTACTAGTGCAGTACGGAGTTAATGGGTAAAAACTCAAAATTCCTTCTTTATAAAATAGATGGCACTATAAATTCCCCAGGCATTTTAATGTACGAAGCATTTAATGGCAGGCAAAATTTTGACATTTCCTATTTCTATGACAATTTTCAGATTGTTTTTTTCATTGATTGAATGGTTAATTTTGTTTTATCAATATTTAAAAATAAATTACATTTCGCGACGCTGACGACGCCATATATTGCTAGTAATTAAATGTTTTGTGTTGAAAAATCTCACTTTAGTTGCAGTTCTAGTGCCTACGTATTTACGGCACGGCACGGCAGTAAAACACGCCTATGAAGTACGCGGTTGTTCAAAGGGAAATTACATTTGCATTTTCATCGCATGATTCGATTTACTCTTCGCTTGCTGCTAGTAGGTAGGGTCAAGTGGATTTTAATTAAAATTTAGTTAGTGTTACTTAAAGGATTTATAAATTACTTCACTGTTCGTTTATTTTATGTACCCATCAATGTTTCGAATTATGCCATTGCCCATTACAAAGATAATAAGGATACCGACGTTTAAGTGTAACCTTGTTCGTGTACTTTTAGTACGAGTGAGAAGTGAACTACACTTATTGCTTAATGTAGGGCAATATTAGTACGAAATTAAAGATGATAATTCAGCTGACGGTCAAATGACAGTCCCACTTTGCAACTAGCAAAACTCATATAAAATAGCGTAAGGGTATACATATTGCTAATTTGCAAACGTGTTGTAGATTTTGTGTCTAGGTAATTACATTGTCATAAGCTGACACCGCCAGTTCTGATAATCCCATTAAAGAAAGTTTCAACATTTATTTAAAGGTAAATTTATGCCCTTCATATTAAGTCTATAGTATCGAGTTCGAGTATATTGCGATATTTCGGTACAAATCTGTAAAATCGCAGACAAAACCTTTACTGATAATTTTACTAGTGCAGTACGGAGTTAATGGGTAAAAACTCAAAATTCCTTCTTTATAAAATAGATGGCACTATAAATTCCCCAGGCATTTTAATGTACGAAGCATTTAATGACAGGCAAAATTTTGACATTTCCTATTTCTATGACAATTTTCAGATTGTTTTTTTCATTGATTGAATGGTTAATTTTGTTTTATCAATATTTAAAAATAAATTACATTTCGCGACGCTGACGACGCCATAACAGATGTTGAGATTTTAGAAGAAGAGGTTCAGGGTTCAAAATGTGTTTCAATAACTTTATTAATCTAAACTTTAAATTTTATGGACAATTTCGACTTTTTACGAAATAAACTTCTTGGAAATCTGTCACTTGGTTTTCTCCAAATAAGTATACGTCAAAATTTTACTACCGATTTTAATGTGAAATATTTGAAGACCGCGGTAAATTTTACTTTACCCGAATTCGGTACTAGGCTTTAGAAAAAAAAGTTTTAATGTTAACGTGTAGTTCAAATACACTTAATAAAACTTCACATTTTTCTTCATTCATTTGCTTAAAGGTACAAAAATATTAAGTTCATACCGAGAACCCTCTTTTTCCAGTAATGAGGCCTCATTTTCTAATCCATCTTTTTGCCAGTTATGAACCCTAATATTTCGGTCCAAAATTTATAAAAGTAGAGGTTTGAAATTTTTCATAAATAATTGTGTGTGTTTGTTTTAATTTTAGTTTGAATTTTGAAATTTATATTTTATGTTTATGTTTTTATAACTAAACAATCAAAATTCTGTAGAAAATTTTCAGGCACATAAGTAGTAAAAAGTTTTATCATTCAATTCCCTTATTATCCTCCGTAAATTATCCTACAAAACATAGATCGGATGCTTCGTTTTATTTGCGATCTCATCGCTTTGTTTTGGTGAAAACTTTGGGGTTTATGTGGATTCAATACCTACATTTTCTAATCTCTAGCTTTTTCCTTACTATGTACATAATGAGCTTAGGACCTGATATAAAATTGAGTTTTTATTAAAGTTTTAAGTCGATTTATTGCTTTAGCAATTCTTCGTTTTTTCTGTAACTTTTTTTCCATCGTCGTTTTGACAATTCTCCATTATTCCTTTAATTTTTCTATCAGAGTCTTTTTCTCAATATTCAGTTTTCCGTCTTTTATTCGTTCGGAACAAATAGGCGTTTCGTATCAGCAAGAGCCAATACTCATCAGTATGGCTAGTTCGTGTCTGCAGTATACTCCCTTTCCTTTGCAGAAAATTTGTTATCATTTTTTTTTTAATTTGATAATATTTTTCACAAAATTATCATGATTTTTCTCTATTATTTTTTCTTCCTGCTTTCTTTCTTCTTTTAGTTTTTCAGTCAATCATTTTTCCCCATTTTTAGGTTAGCTGATATCGGGAAAAGAGTTCAAGAAATTATGAAACTTGAGAGTGCGGCATCCCTATTTGCTTTCCTCGCTGGCATTTTTGGGGCTTTGAGGAAGCTTTAAATATCTGTGTTTACGTTAGTATCGTTATTGTTAATGCAGTTTCGCTAACCTGGAACAAACAAGAGCTATGAATTTGTCAATTAATATTTTTGTTAAATTGTTAAATCAAAATGAGCCACTTCCTCTAGTGTAGAAATAATGACTTCCTGTCCAAGTTTGAAATTATGGTTGTCATTGGTTTGTAAAATAAAGTCATTCTCTTCAAGAGCTTTTGAGAAAGCTTTCTCCATGTTCTTGCTACAATCTTGAAAAAAATTGCTATTGCAAAATATACTCATGTTGTTTTGCAATGAAGTTGATACGATAAATTTTATAAAGTAATTGGAAGATCTGTCCACATGATATTACATCAGTCAGTTATATTTGTCTGGTCCTATTATCTTAATAAATTCGACACGTCAAAGTATCTGTTATCATTTTCATTTGCGCAGATTGATGTTCCAGGACACTTAACGACATTTTAGATCATAAGATAATCTAATTGTTCTATTTATTTAAAAATATTGAAAAATTTTAACATCTTTTCACATATTTTTGCTTCTCCTGGCAGGTTTAAAAATTGTCAGATTTATCCTGCTTTTATTGATTCAATTAAAATTACAGCTTTGCACTATTCTGAAAATTTTAATACTTAATCACGAATGAAATCTAAATTAAGAATTGATGTGCTCTACTTCGCTAGAATTTATTATGTCGTTCCATGGGTGGACTTAAAAGAAAGTCGCGAAAATTTTTTTATTCGCTCAATTATTCAGGGAAACATTTATGACTTTTAACCCATGGCAGCATTCTTCTTTGAAACACTCCTTGTTGCAGCCTTTAACTGCATACTAAATTAAGAAACTAGCTAAATAAGCGAATGCTCAACAAGATTAATAAATCTTGGTGCCGAACTTAGGTAACAATAAACATCTATTGTTGACTCACAGACGGCGTGAACATCACAATGTCGTAAACGACCGCAAGTCAAGTTGGCATTGACTTTGATTTCGAATTAATTCTGTGGTGGGGAACCGCTATAAAGCAACCTACAGGAGCTTGTTTTTGGTCAGACTGGTATAAGCCGTCCGACGTGGAGTTTGCCATATTTTTATCGCCAGATCAGAACAAAGTGGAATTTGCCACAGAAAATAATTGGTAAACAGAAACAACTAATTATTTTTCCTTTTCTCCCTTTTTCATATAGATTTTTTCTTGGATGTCTGGAACTAGTGGATCGCCAGAAGTGGGAATATTCAAAGTATAATTAGAGGTTGGGATTTACCATCCTCATAGGGTTAGCTTGGCTAATGGGATTTACCAGAGGTTTTTTAGTTTAGCTTATTTTGTTGAGTGCCAGTGAAGAGGCTGTGAATAAATATCAACTTTGACATCAGCGTCTCCACGAAGTTTATGGACAGAAATCATCTACTGCAACACCCAATAAAGTTTTTGTTTTGTTTATCACCTTTGTTTAGTAAAGGTATCAGAATCTAGTTGACTAATTAACGGAGCATCTACATTTCATAGTTTATTCAATTAAAGTTGAATGTATTTCCATTTTTTGAATTGTTGGTGGAAGAAGAAGAATTGAATAATAATAAAATAAAAGTTGAACATTAAGAGCATCGGCATTTCTTAATTATTGAACATTTTTAAATTCATTTGAATCAGCCCTATAAACTGATTCGGGAGGTTAGTGACGACCACAAACGTTGACACAATAGCTAACCTCCTGAGCAAGTGTTTTGTATAACTGCCGAAACATTTAATGGTCCTTCGAGCCGGATATTTATGCTTTAAAGTTCAACCGATAATTGTTCAGTTTTTCTTAAACCATGGTAGTCATATTCAATTGGTTTGACACATTAATTGGTCAACGTACGATTTGAGTGGTGTTGGATTTTCCATTGTCAAAATGAGTAAAGTGACGGCTAAAACGCAAGCTCGATTGGTTGAAAGGCTAGACAAGGCCATTGCCAATCATAGTAAAATCATGAGCGACGACAACACCACAGCTTACGTAAAGGGGTAAAGGGTAGAGTCAAGTATATTCAACAACTGTGGAAACAATTCCAAGATCATGACCTAAAGTTATCCGGATTTGAAGAAGATACAGCTTATAATTCAATTACTGAATATATGAATAGCGACTTATACGAAAGATTTGAAAGCAAATATTTCATTTTTGTTGGAGAATTGCAACAAATGCTAGAATCTCAGCCGGTAAGCACTCCAGAAAACCAAAGAAAGGTGCCAGTGAACTTGCCTACAATCGATATACCAAAGTTCGACGGAATACACATCATGGAGATCATTTCATGATATGTTTGTGTCGCTTATTCACAGTAACGACAAAATCGTCGATGTACAAAAATTGCATTATCTAAAGGCAAGCTTATTTGGAGAAGCAGAACGACGGTTGAGACAATTCCACATCACTAGCTCTAATTATCAAACGGCATGGGAGACCTTAGTAAAAAGGTATCAAAATCAACGTGTTCTAGTTTTCAATCAGCTCAAATTGTTATTTAACCAAACTCAGATAAAGGAAGAATCAGACAAGGCTATAAGGAATTTACTAGATAAAACTCAAGAGTGTCTACACGAGTTAAATGCATCAGGCGTTCCAACAGATAACTGGGACCCCATTATCTTATACCTGACAACACAAAGACTTCCAGATGAATCCCGAAGTTTATGGGAACAAAACATTTCTAAATCCACCACATTACCAACTAGGCAGCAATTATTCGAATTCTTAGAGTCTAGATACAGGACTTTAGATGCTTTGGCCGGAGCTGCAAACAATAGAAATATAAAAGCAGTCACCAAATCCACAAATTATTACATCAAGGATCAACAAGGTTGCTTCCTGTGTAAGGGAAACCACACATTACAACAATGCAAAGGGTTTCAGCGTTTAGCTACTCAAGCTAAACGTACCTTTTTATTAGAACACAAGATTTGTTTTAAATGCCTGAAGCAACATCTTTATGGCAAATGTCCACACACGAATTGTAAAATGTGTAAGGATGCTCATTTTATGTATAAGTGCATACAATTTCAAAACCTTCCTACCAAGGCGAGGAGGGAATTCGTGGTAAACCAGAAACTATGTTTCAACTGCTTAAGCCCTCACGACAGGGATGCATGTCCTAGTGAAAGGAGTTGTTTCAAATGTGGAAAAAGACACAATACACTTTTACACGAAGATACACCGGTGTCAGAAAACACCAACAAAGGTGCTAATCAGGCAATGACCTCTTCAACTAAGAGATGTAAGGATATAAATCTGGACTGTTTAAAAGACCTACAGTTAGCAGATCATAATTTCTTACAATCTAGTAAAATCGATCTCCTGATAGGCGTGAACGCGTATGCAAGAATTATCAAAGAACGAATTCGTCATATATCCAACACAGGACTTGTGGCACAACAGACAAGGTTAGGATGGATTCTTTTCGGCGAAACACCTTCAAACAACACCTTGAGGGAGCAAGAAGCCTCATCGACCTTTTCTACGTTCACAAACAATGAAGCGTTGGAAACTAGGTTAGATACAGACATACGCAAATTTTGGGAAGATGAGGAGCTACTGCCGAAGCGCAATTTAACTCAAGAGGAGACTGAGTGTGAATTGTTTTACACAAAAACACATACACGTTTAGAAGACGGTAGATATCAAGTAAGACTACCATTTAAATATAAAGGCAGCCCCCAACTAGGGGAATCCAGGAACATTGGCTTCACATAGGTTCTTTCAAATCGAAAGAAAGTGTGAAAGGGATCCAAACTTTAAAAACCTGTATGCACAATTTATGAAAGAATACTTTGAGCTGAATCATATGGGGCCACTAAAAGGGACCAATGAAAGGAATACTGTCCAGGGTATTTACGTGCGGTATTACCTCCAACATCATGCGGTCATGAAAGAAAGCTATACTACCAAACTGAGGGTAGTATTTGACGCATCAGAAAAGACGTCTAATGGAAAGAGTTTAAATGAGCAAATGATGACAGGTCCAGCACTTCAGCCGAAGCTATTTTCAACACTGATGAAGTGGCGAAAGCATAAATATGCTCTAAATGCAGACATAGAAAAAATGTATCGCATGATAGAGATACATCCAGATGATCAACAATATCAAGCGACCTTCTGGAGAGATACGCAGAATGCACCACTTAAAGAATACGAGCTGGTGACAGTCACTTTTGGGACCACAGCAGCCTCCTATTTAGCCATAAAAACTATACAACAATTAGCAATTGACGACAAGAAAAAATATTCAGTAGCATCAAAAACAGTTCTGGAAGATCTATACGTTGATGATGTTTTAACAGGAGCAGATACAATATCCGATGCGCTAAATCTACAACAGGAATTGATCACCTTGTTTAAAGAAGGTGGATTTAATGTACGGAAATGGGCCGCAAATCACACAAAATTATTAGAAAATATACCACCAGATGATAGAGAAGTCAATCTACCTCTGACATTTGAAGAGGGAAATGAAATCAAGGCATTAGGAATACAATGGCATCCAGCCGCAGATTATTTTTCATTTGCATTCAAGGAAGACAATGTCCAAACCACTACCAGGACTAAGCGTAAAATTCTATCAGAAGTGGCTAAACTTTTCGATCCACTAGGATGGATAGCTCCTTGCATAATTATTGCGAAAATTCTAATCCAAAAATTATGGATAAGCGGATGCTCTTGGGATGTGAGTGTTCCAATAAATCTCTCAGAGGAATGGACGAAGTTCAAGAACGAAATGCATTACTTTAATGAAATCAAAATTCCACGATGGGTCAACCTACACGCAGGAATGATAAGGTGTCAGATACATGGCTTTTGTGATGCTTCTACCCAAGCATATGGAGCTAGCGTATACCTTCACCTTACAGATACTGACGGTCAGATATACATATATTTGGTTATATCTAAAACACGCGTCGCTCCGATTAAACCTGTTTCAATTCCGAGATTGGAATTGTGTGGAGCAGTTCTGCTAAGTAAACTAATCATGCAAGTCAAAACAGACATGTACCTATGTAATGTCAAAACGGTCTCCTGGTCGGATTCCAAGATAGTACTCGCTTGGATCAAAGGCCATCCAAACAAATGGTGAACGTACGTAGCGAACAGAGTAGTGGAAATCCAAGAGAACTCAAAGAACAATATCTGGAGTTACATACCAACAAAGCATAATCCAGTAGACATGGCTTCTCGTGGTATTATGCCATCAACGCTAGTCCACAACAGGAGTTGGTGGAATGGTCCATCCTGGCTGTCACAATCAGAAGAATTCTGGCCTACATCCAATGATGTCTGTGAAAGAGATTTGAAAATTAAATCATCCCAAGCATTGCTCACAACGCAGCAAGAAGATGAATTTATACTATTAAGAAAATATTCATCCTTCAACAAGTTTATTCGCATTACCGCGTATTGTCGCCGATTTTTCAATAAAAGTGATGTCAAACAACGGGATTCAGTGAGGTATCCAACAGCAAGAGAATTAAAGGAGGCGACAACAGCAATCATTCGCTGCCTACAAAAACGAACGTTTAAAACGGACTACTGTCTACTACAAGCAGGGAAACCAATAACAAACAAAAGCATTCTTTTTAGGCTTAATCCCTTCATAGACAAAGTAGTACTCCTAGTAGGGGGAAGGTTAGAACATTCAAACCTTCCATATGATATAAAACACCCCATCATTTTGCCTAGCAAGCACCACATCACGGGTATAATAATTCGTAAATATCATATGACCACGTTGCACGGTGGCGCTCAACTAGTTTTAAATAAACTACGCACGAAGTATTGGATTATAAACGGGGCATCCACAGTTAAGGCAAAAATTTATCAATGCGTCACTTGTACAAGATATCGACATCATAATCAAACACAGATTATGGGAAACCTACCTATCGAAAGAGTAGCTCAAGCCCGACCATTTGAAAGGACCGGACTTGACTACACAGGTCCATTAGACATAAAAATGGCCAAATATAGAGGTGCGAAGATATATAAGGGATATATTTGTATTTTTGTCTGTATGGCAACTAAGGCTATTCATCTCGAAGCTGTCTCGGATTTGACATCTGAAGCCTTTTTGGCCGCCTTTAGAAGATTCACAAGTCGACGAGGTCTATGCACACACCTGTATTCCGATAATGGTACAACATTCGTAGGAGCAAATAGGATTTTGAAACAAACCTTAATCCAGGCTATTAAAGAGGCAAATAAGCATACTGAATGCATAACCGCCATTGAAGGTGTTCACTGGCACTTCAACCCCCTACTAGCTCCACACTTTGGTGGCCTTTGGGAGGCCGGAGTAAAAAGCGTGAAACATCATTTAAAAAGAACGATAGGCTTAACAGTGCTAACCTTTGAAGAACTCAGCACTCTATTAACACAGATTGAGGCAGTGTTAAACTCACGACTACTCTGCAGTATATCAAAAGACCCAACAAATCTTGACGTCCTCACACCAGGACATTTTTTAATTGGGAAGGCAATAACTACACCAGGAGAAGGTCACCTTATAGACGAAAATATACATGTATTAAGAAGATGGCATGTAATTCAACAGATCAAACAAACGTTTTGGAAACGATGGTCTCTTGAATACTTGACCCAATTACAACAACGAAAAAAATGGAATAAAACTAAAGAAAACAAAAAAAAGGCCAAGTAGTATTACTAAAGGAAGAAAGACTTCCATCTGCTAAATGGGTTTTAGGGGTCATTGAGGAAACTCATCCAGGAGATGATGGAAAAGCAAGAGCCGTCACAATAAAGACTCAATCCTCAATTGTCAAAAGACCCATAAACAAAATTGTTCCTATACCCGTTTGACTATACTACTTTGTAGTATCCACTCGCATTTTATAATTAAGTATTTAATCATATTAATAAATCTTTCTTCTTTTAGAAGAAATAGCATAAGATGGAAGACATCCTCGATTTAAACACCAGCGAAGCTGAGCTGGGTACTCCACCAACCTCTCCACGGGCCCTCCAATCGATGTCAACACCCCAATTGTTGGCACACCTGTTAATGGACATCCAGGAGATTTCTCCATTAACCACCCCAGACAGAGGCTTGTTTACAGCCCCGAAGAAGTCAAACAACGCAACAGTAGAACCCAGGGGACGCTATTTGGTGCAGCGCTCATCTAAAACACCACAGCGGTCAGCTGAGATGAAGACCACAGCAACTAAACCATCTAGCCAACCCGTAGCGTCCACATCAGGACTCATGATGAAGGCAGTAAAGACAGTACCTCCAAAGCGATTGGATGAAAAGAAATATGACTTAATCACAGCAGAAGGCCAGCCATTCCAAGTCAGTTATGGACAGATGCAGTCGATTCCTTGGGATGCCATCAGAAGTGGGAGACGCAAGCGTTATACATTGTTTTTAGGGCCAAAAAGCAAGGTCCGCCTTAGAATAAGAAAAAATAAAATAATTTGGGACAGTTACAAATCAAATACATAATTTCGTAAAAAAAAAACAATTTAAGATATACATGCTCTTTCTATCTTGATGTGAATACATCAACGGGTTGGAGTATGTTGCAGCCTTTAACTGCTCAAAAACATTAATAAATTCTGGTGCCGAACTTAGCTAACAATAAACATCTATTGTTGACTCAGAGACGGCGTGAACATCACAATGTCGTAAACGCCCGCAAGTCAAGTTGGCCTTGACTTTGATTTCGAATTGATTCTGTGGTGGGGGAACCGCTATAAAGCAACCTACAGGAGCTTGTTTTTGGTCAGACTGGTATAAGCCGTCCGACGTGGAGTTTGCCATATTTTTATCGCCAGATCTGAACAAAGTGGAATTTGCCACAGAAAATAATTGGTAAACAAAAACAACTAATTATTTTTCCTTTTCTCCCTTTTTCGTATAGATTTTTTCTTGGATGTCTGGAACTAGTGGATCGCCAGAAGTGGGAATATTCAAAGTATAATTAGAGTTTGGGATTTACCATCCTCATAGGGTTAGCTTGGCCAATGGGATTTACCAGAGGTTTTTTAGTTTAGCTTATTTTGTTGAGTGCCAGTGAAGAGGCTGTGAATAAATATCAACTTTGACATCAGCATCAACAAGAAGAAGCATCTTCACGAAGTTTATTGACAGAAATCATCTACTGCAACACCCAATAAAGTTTTTGTTTTGTTTATCACCTTTGTTTAGTAAAGGTATCAGAATCTAGTTGACTAATTAACGGAGCATCAACATTTCATAGTTTATTCAATTAAAGTTGAATGTATTTCCATTTTTTGAATTGTTGGTGGAAGAAGAAGAATTGAATAATAATAAAATAAAAGTTGAACATTAAAAGCATCGGCATTTCTTAATTATTGAACATTTTTAAATTCATTTGAATCAGCCCTATAAACTGATTCGGGAGGTTAGTGACGACCACAAATGTTGACACAATAGCTAACCTCCTGAGCAAGTGTTTCGTATAACTGCCGAAACACTCCTCTAATTTTCATGTTCTTCTGTCCGATAGATAATAGATTACAGTAGCAGGCTGTTGCTAGCTTCAGTGTACCATACTGCTGCATACAGTATGCTACGACCATAATATCATCAGACTAATTAATTGTGTTTTGTCTCTTTGCCTTTGAAACTTTTCTACCATGCCATTTGCCTGTGGATGGTAGGTAGTGGTTCGAATTCAACTTAAGCCGAGTAGATTAGTACTTTCTAAAAATAGTTTTGACTCGAACTGAGCTCCTTGGTCGGTTGTGATTTCTTCGGGTACACCAAAACGTGAACCATAGTGAGCTATGAAGGTTTTTTCTATACTTGAGCAAGTGATATCTTTAATGGGTATCCCTTCTGGCCATCTAGTGAATCTGTCAACTATCGTAAGTATGTAGGAGGTAGAAAACCTACAATGTCCATGTGAATATGCTAAAATCACTTTTGTTCAATGTCAAAACGCTAAAACAGTGATTTTGTGTGGCGATGTATTTTGGATTTCTGGCAAGAAATCCACGCTCTAGACCATTCGCTGCAGTTCTTATTCATTGCCGGCCAAAAATATCTGCTAGTTATTTTTTTACGCGTGGCGCGCATTCCATCGTGAGGTAGATTGTGAGTAATTTCGGAGACTGTTTTGCGAAGTACCAGTGGAACATATGGGCGGCTCATTTTTGTGCTTGTCTCACACCACATTTCCTCTCCTGTGACCGGTACGTGGATGAGTTCGAGCGAGTACTTGGGAGCGACCTATGACTTCTTTGCTAGTAACTATTTTAATTCATTGTCATTTTGTGGCGACTCGGACAACGTTCTTACGCTCAGTGTAACTTTGTTGATCTCCTCACAACTTTGTGATCTGCTACTACATTTTGGTTACCCGAGATATATTTTATATTACTCGTGAATTGAGAGAACTATTTAATTCGAAACATAATTTTACAATTTGAATACGATAAAATGTCATACGAGAGCCCATTATTTCAAAAGATAAGTTCACATGAGCATTGAACTATCCGATCAGTATTTAATTTAAAATAGAAACAAATAATTTTATTTACTTATGTGAATTCTTTAATTAAGGAAATACTGTTATACTTAGTAGTAGACTTACACTCGTAACGTAAAATGTTTACAAGGTTGCCTACGAGATTATTGTAAACGAGCAAATTGATTGACGAGCAAATTGATACGAGAAAATGGCTTTACGAGAAAATTGATACGAGAAAATGCCTTCACTAGAAAATTGATACGAGAAAATGCCTTCACGAAAAAATTGATACGAGAATATTAGGTGATACCCTTTCTTTGTATACCTCGAAAATTTTAAATTATAAATTTTATACACAAATGTAAAATAAAATTTAATTAAATGCAAATTGAAACTCTATCGAACTTTTGTGATGTACTCATTAAGTACAGGGAAACATTATTTTCTACTTTTTAGTGCGGATTCTGAAGCAGTATTTTTTAAAAGATTTTGTTTTTTTAATATTCTTAACTTAATTTAATTAGAGCAAATAATTTTAGAGTATAAGTTTTGATTTATATTAGAGCTCTAGGGCAGACTTATAACATTGGACTGAGGGTACTGTCATTTTCCTATAGGAAATCATGGCACAATTTTTATAGTTCTCCTTTCGCCCTATGGCAGAGTTGGAGCTACCAACACAAAATATTGCATTCTGGAACGTTTGCTTATGTTATTTGGTGATTTTATGTTGGCTACAGATGCAATCACCGCAGAAGGAATAAGGTAAAGATAGTGTATACCATGCTCCGTCTCCTTTGTCCATAAGCAGGATTCAGTTAAAAATAACTTTTGAAAATTAAAGTCGGAATGAGTTTCATTCCTTATAAGTGACTAAAATATCACTTGGGCACAAGAAAATATATTTTTTTAATAAAATTCGATTTACGGGTGTAAAATTTCATCTGGTCAAAACCAACAGATATCGCTTGTCCTTTTCTATTGCACGTAACAGTATTATGCGTGAGTACATATTTATCCCGTTTTCTCTACCAGCATTATTTCTTTGCGTTATAAATGGAATGACAAACTTAGTATAGCCATCCTATGATTTCATCTGGGGTATAAAAATAAAATATTGTTTGAAGTTAGAGTTGGTAATAGAATTTGTTGTTGCAGTCAATCAGTAATAGATGCGATTCCGAGACAAGAATATAAGTGAATTTAATCCTGCACTCGCATTTTTATTTTTCACTTAACTGCTCTTCTTCGTATCCTTACCCACACTTAACATAGACAATTTTAAGTCTTACATTGCATAAGATTTTTTGTGCATCAAAAATTCCTTATATTCTCATTTAAAATTCTTCGCTTAGTAACATAAGTGCCTATTTCTTCAAGAAGTTTGAAAGTATTTCAACAATAAAAGTTTCTTGTAAAACCTTTGCAGTTCCGCTGAAATGAAACCAACATAAGGATGAGAACCCTTGAATGCTTAAAGCTCATAAGAAGTATGAGAAGTGAAAACTATTTAAGTTGGCAGAATTTTAAAACATGAAAAGCTCGAGGCGAATGCACCCTTCACTCTGCTCTGTGAAACCCTCGCTCGTTCAGCAATAAAAACGGCGTAAGGTTACGGCTGTAACAAGAGCAATTCAACTTAAGGAAACTCATCCACAAATTACACTTAAATATCCTTTGCAATGATAATCCACAAAAATTATTTAGGTTGTATGTACAGTTACTACTCCTGCATTAAGGACCATAGCTGCCTAAGTCATTGTAAAGTTGGCCCTTTACCTTACTTTCATACTCTGCCTTGAAGCGCATCACATTTTAAGTTCACCGGATAAAGTGGGCGAGGGTGGTGGAGTGATCACAATATCTTGAATAAGAAAGCGTGACTGCAACATTTTATCTAGGATTGTATAAAATTTTTATCAGTTAAGTTACCTTGTACGTTGCTGGGAAAATTAGTGAAGGAATATGTTGTAATTGGTTCATTCTTTTACTTTAGGCAGCATATTTTTGAGAATACCTCAGCGAAAACTAATAGAAAATATTCGCGTTGCAAGGTAGGAAAATTCGTTTTGTTTCGGTGTTTTAGTTTCCGTTTCCGTTTTGCTTTAGATAACAGCATGAAACAAAATTTTTATTTCGAATGAAGTTTATCAAATGGAAAAAAAACATCCCATCCACTTTTCCATGTATACATTTCTTTTTCGTTGAGACAGTAATAATTTGAAAAAAACATCAGAAGTCTTGCAGACTAATTGAAATAAAGCCCTTGTTCTCTTGGGACGCTCCTTTTAGGGTTCCGTACCCAAAGGGTAACAACGGGAGTCTTAGTAATAGGACTTCGCTGTCCGTCCGTCCGTCACCAGCTTGTATCACATGAACCGTAATAGCTATACAGTTGAAATTTTCACAGAGTGTGTATTTCTATTGCCGCTATAACAAAATAAAAAAATAAAATAAAATTAAAAACTGAACCATACAAGAAACATGATTTTTTCGGCGTTTTTTCCTCGTTTTTTCCTCGTTTTATTCTCATTCAATATTATTATCATAAGTAGGCAATTTTTTTTTTAAAGACAGCATTATTATTATTTTTCCAAATGACAGCATTATTTTTTACATGACACCTACTCTCATTTGAAAAAATAAATAAAAAGTATATAGTGTTAAATTTTGTACGATGGTACGCAACCCTTCGTGCGCGAGTCCGTCTCGCAATTGGCCGGTTATTTATTATTCTTGTTCTACAGAGTTTCACGTTCAGCTTCAATAACATCGATATTGGCTTCGTGGGTATATGTGTAAATGTCTTCGTCCTCTTTTAACGTATGAGTATCTTTTACAATTTTGATTGTGAAGGATTTAAAATACATTCTTTGAAATTAAGTCATATGCACATATTGAGGCATAAGTAAGAATGAGGAAATTACTTGCGCTAAGATCATATCTTTGAAGCATTCATTCAAGTCGACACACGTATTTTAACAGTAGACTTGCAAAATATTGTTGACTGGATTTGGTCAGTCTTCCCAAATAAAATAAGGATCCTATTTTACAGGTGTCTGAGTACTACCTTTGAATTAGTGGACCCATATAACAACCTTTAATTAAGGTCCTTCACTTACAGGACTGATATTTATGAAAAACAAATAGATAAACAAATTTTGATTTTCTTGATTTTCGGATTGACAACAATTAAATATCTATTGTTTCGCTTAATAATGAGCAATTTAAAACTAGAAATAAAAGGAAGAAAGTCTGAGAAAAGTCTCAGGAAAACACAGACGAAGACTTGATTGAAAAAGTATTAAAATAAACAGTAAGTGCTAAACGATTTTTTTTGAACTGAAACTAAAACTGATACAAGAAATATACGAATATTGGAAAATTATTTTCTGTGATTTGTTTACTTCATATCAATGAGAAATATTAACATAAGTGCGCGGCTAGAAATTCTCGAATAATTTATACAATTTTTCAAATATTAAAATTTTTCACCATCGTGAATTAAATTTTTTTTTATTGTTTTTAATACTTGTGAAGTTATTTAATAGATACATTCCTTAAATGTAGTTTATAATAAAAATAATTTGGGCGCAAATTTCAGCTTAGTTATATATATTTTTGAGAGCCTGCCCTCTTACTCTTTCATTTTCTAATAGAAAAATAATAAAAACTAAATAGAATATTTAATTCCAATTAATACTGATACAATTGATTCAGTTTTCGATCAAAATAATAAAAGTATCATTTCTACTTAAATTTGTATAAAATGAAAACGTTTATTTATCACGTGTGGTGCCGTTAACTGTAATCTTATTTATATGAAAATCTCACTAGAATATATTGCAATGTGATCGTCAGAACTCAGAAGAATATAGTTGAGTGGTTGAAATGGCGTATAGAATGATGTATATCCAAGTTCTTTGGAAAAGGTTTTGTAGTTACGAATTTATATTCGTTCATTTTGAATTCATAATGATGTGAAGTTAAACTGGTGAAATCTGAGTGATTAGTAATTATCATAATAAAAATTAGTTGCACAAAGTATTTCTTTAAAATATAACACATACACAGTGCAGTGACGCTATCCAAATTATTATTATTATAAGAACTATAATGGAGAAAAGAGTTCATACTTGTAAGAATGTATACATATATTCTAAATTTGTTCAACATTATATTATTATTTTGATGACTGCATGTACATATGTAGCTTTAGAAAATAGCTCTCAACCTATTTCCTTGGATAGTTTTATTTGATTTTTAAAAAGCAATGGTGAAGAATTATCAGAAGACAGTTTCTTCGAATACCTCGTTGTTTTTTTACACCATCCAAACTTCTTCCGTAAAGACGCCATACTCAGAGTAATATAACGGAATTCTACAAATGTTTTTTGAAATGTCAGCACTGAAACAGAGACCCAATCATTCTTGCAAGAACTTTGCAATTTAAAAAGAATGAACTGTATTATTGAACCAAATTTAACTGTTAATTAAAATGTAAGGGCTTAAGACTTGTAAATAAAAAACTGCATGGTTCCGAAATATTTCAATATTATGAGAAAACGCAATATTTAACAGATTGATACCGAAAGCAAGTGATAAGATACGTGGAAATTCATATACAAAGTTTCTTTGGGTCAAAATCTTCAAGTGAAGAAAAAATTTCAGTTTCGGAAGCATGCGTTGGATTATTTCCATGCCTTAAAAGCACAAACAAAGCAAACGAACGTGGTTTGGTAAGTGCTTCAGACAACATTATAGATTTATAAAAACATTTTAATGAAAAAAAAAAATATGTATACATATACCTATTTCAGGAACTTTTGTACAATACGTCGTTGTAAGAGCTGTGCTCAAGCGTAGGTGGTTGCCGGTTTACAAAGGACAACCCCGCTTTTCAAATTCAAATGTACAATTTTAATTTCAATAATTAAAACTATATCACAAAAATTCAATTCATAAAATATCTTAATAATCGTAATAATTCAACTCTTAAAAAATCCTTACATTAATATAGCAATTTTAATAAAATATAATTCATCAAATTCAATTAAAAAAACAAAATGCTGCCGCAGTGGTTTGTTCCTTTTATTTCTGTAAAAAATAGAAGAGAATCCACAAATAAATACATTAATTAATTCAAAAACCAGAATAGATTTTTTTAAAATTTACTGCTACGTGTAGTTCTTGGTAGAATGATTGAAAACGGTGCAGAGTGTAGCTGTAATGTGTGTGCTGCATGGGTAAAGCAGAATGAAATTTCTGGTGGTTGAATTATAGTGTGCCGTGTAGGCACAACAGAAGTACTGTCTGTGTTGCTTGTGTAAAACACGACCAGAATAGCAGAAATGCATTTCTGCTTCAGTGTTTGATGTTAATGAAGCAGAAGTATATTTCTGCAGCAGGAGTAAATTGCTGCAGCAGGAGTAAATTGCTGCAGGAGGAGTAAATTGCTGTAGCAGGAGCGAATTCCTGCTAAGGTGTAGGATGGAAATGTAGCAAAAATAAATTCCTGCTTAGATGTAGGATGGAAGTGAAGCAGAAGTGGATTTCTGCAGCAGTAGTAAATTCCTGTCAGGTGAGGGATAAAGATGAAGCAGAAGTGAATTTCTGCAGCAGGAGTAAAGTATTAAGTATTATTTTAGTTAAAATCATTCTCCACAATGACAAATTCTGTGTCATTAATTATATTAGCCGGGAAAAACCACGACAGAATATACGCATGCATAATTCATCCGGACAAGCACCATTTATAATTGCTGTTGGATGTGATGAAGCAAACATAAGCCAATATATGATTGTGATTGATAGTCACATTATTCCGCTGAGTAACAAATTTTTCATTTTGAGAATCTCTGGATTATACTTCATATTAAATATAAAATATGATTCAAATTTATATAGAATTATTAATAATGGAAATTTATTTATAAAATTAATTGCAATATTACTTCTGCAATAAAAAGCGTACACAATAAATTTACAAATCGTAAAGCGGGAAACAAAAATCAGTCAAACTAAATTATTAACAATTAACGTAAAATATAAAAATGAATTATATCTGTTTTGTTTGTAATAACCGCTTGCCTATAATAAGTGAGCTATTAGACCATTTAAAGTATGTTAATTTTTTAAACGAAACAAATTTTTGAGACTTAAATGCATTATAAATAATGATTTTCTATACTCATTTAGCACCTATTTAGGATTAAGAAAGTATGCATATACATACTCGTTTCATCGCGCTACTATAGAAAAAGAGACAACAATCGAATACTTTCGGGAATGTTTTTTCAAATAGCATTTCTTCACAGAAACAAGAAATTAATACTGAACAGAATCTCGGCGAATCTGGTTGAAGCAGTTGAAAAGAATTACATAATAAATAAAACAAATAAGACTTTTATATTAGCCATAAATTCCTTAAGACTTCCAAATATTACAAGTGAAAAACACTTCATTCAGCAAGTGTTCTTATTACAGATATTTTAGACAATATCAATGTATCGTAGAAAAAGCCCTAGATTTAAAAGTACCAGAAGTAAATTGCTGAAGTAGGAGTAAAATTCCTTCTTAGGTGAAGGATGGAAGTCGAGCACAAATAAATTTCTGGAGTAGGAGTAAGTTACTACTTCGGTGTAGGATTAAGGTGAAGCAGAAGTAAATTTCAGCAGGAGGAGTTAATTCCTTACAGCAGGAGTAAATTCCTGCTTAGATGGGGGATAAGGTGAAGCAGAAGTAAAATTCTGCAGCAGGTGAAAATTCCTACTTAGATGGAAGCTAAATTTAGGTTTGAATAGTTATGGGAGCTCAGAGTAAATTCTGTTGTTTTCAGATTAAATTCTGCACTAGGAATGGATGATTCTGCTGCGGGTCGTAGCCTTTTTATAGCCGCCGTGAACCGCGACGTCTCTGTTTCCTGATGGGTTGGCCTGGCAATGCTCGATCTCAAAGTTGTATTCCATTGAATTTTTGACTTCGGCGAAGGCGAGATCATATGATGTGACGTAATGTCACTTGCTGTCATTAGCAAAATGTAAATAATCGGTGAGAGGTAGGATTTAAATAAGTTTATGATCTTTTTAATTTATTTAGCTAATTATTAACAAAATTTTATGTATTTTCAGAATAAGGTGTACTCAGGACGGCTATAGGCAGTGTTTGAGGTGGAGCCTCTGGTATAATTAGATAAGTATATGTATTGTGTTTTTATTCACCTAACTGGATACTTTGTGGTTCTTCTTTTTATATTTTTAGGAAACATGTATTGGGGAGGAAAACCGTCGGGGTATCATCAGGAAAACTCAGTGTGACCTGAACAATGTACCTTTCTGTATTTTATATTTCGTACTCATTCTGAAGAGCTTGTGTCTTTACTAAAAGAACCACTTCTACAAATTGCGTTTTATTTATTATGATTTGTGTTTTCACTAAACAAAATGTAAGTTTGCCTGTGTTTGCCGAGGACATGCAAAGTCATCCAAGATCATAAAACAATTTTCCCTTCTCCGTACATTTGTTGTAACCGTTTAGGCAGCGGATGTCGAGGCAAGCAAGAATTGTATGGACAGGAGTGCAAAATACAGTGGAAGGAGGGAGGGCTTCTAACCATGTCGTTCATATTTTATAAATCACCATAGCTTTTCTCCCCTCTCTCTCAATTTCGAGGTTATAGCTAAACACATTCAAAATTTCGACATTTTATAACTTTTTTTTTCATTTAAATATATGTACATACGATTTTTCTCAAAATTTTTTTTTCCTAAATATTGGAAACTAATCATTGGGCTATCACTCTACATATAAGTAATTGTGGTATTGGGAGAGTGTTCTTAGGATATTCAGTTATTGGGCTATTACCAATGCAATAATACTACTCTGACAGAACTTTAAAGATTTCAGAATTAGAAGAGTATTCATACGTTGGTCTATTCCCAAACAAAAAATATTTTTCTTACCCTTTGGAAAACTAACGATTTCATGTCATTAGCCATAGTTAAGGATATGAATTATTTGAATTACTTTAACGTTCCATTACAATAAGCCTTGAATCAATTTAAACTTTGCTTTTATTTGAATAAAATTTGGGCTAATTTTAGGACATTCATGAGTTTAAAATCTGAACTGAGGCCACTTTGAAACATTAAACTTTTAAATTTCGAAGTAAACTTATTATTTTTTTCTTCGTTTCATTATAGATTAGAATGAATTTAATTTTAAGTATAGATTTTGTTAATAATAGTACTATTTTAAACATTACATAAGACAAAATTTAACCGCGTAAAAAAATTAACAAAACAGTTTCAATAAACGTGTTCTATGCACACAAAGTCTTGTTATTTATAGGCGAATTTCAAGAGGTTATAAGGGGCCTCAACAAAGCCCAAAGCCTACACTTTAAAGTTACTATATCATTTCAAAGCGATGGCTTTGAACTTCTTCAATTCGATATGCAGAATTGATGATGTAGTTTTGACAAAAAATTGCTTAAAATTCCGAAAATTTAAATTTGTTCAGCCACAACTTCGAAACGAAGGGAGATCGGAGAAAAGGCTATAGCGATATATAAAATATGAAGGTCAAGGCTTTAACCCTCCCCACCGCCGCAGCGGAGCATTTTGCATTACAGTTTTTGCTCGCGTTGACCATCTGCTATCTATGGCTTCATTCATTAAAGACATAAAGTGGGAAAAATTACTTATTACTTTATAACTATAACCCAGCTTATGGAATATTACCTAAGAGATATGGCACGATTAGTTCCCATGAAGCTTAGGGAAATATTTTTTAGAATGTATGAAAGATATCACTAACATTAACCCAAATATGCTAGAAAATAGTTCAACAGATTAGAAGTGTGTGCAATTATATTCGACAGAGTACGACCATTAACTAGGTAAATGATGAAGATAAATCACTCGCTATATAGTTCAATATGTCACTCCGGTGGTTGAAAAATTGTCTGAAAATAAATAAATGTTTTCTAATAAAAGAAACGATCATAGATAAAAAAAAATATTATTATTATTATTAGTTTTAATAGTTTAATCGAAGCATTGGTCTTGTGCATCCGTGGATTAAAATTGAAGGAAAATAAGTCAACAAAAAATACAATAAGAATATAACCTGATATGCTGAATATTAATTGCTGGAAACAAGTGCAATAAGCTACACATGTACAATAGCAAAAAAATTATGATAATAGCTTAATTCCCGGAACAGGTCTTGTAAATCAAAATAAAAAAGAAACACAATTTTCTTTTAAAACTAAAACGAAATCCAACACTAATATGCAGGGATCCTTTTTTAAATGAGAAGACTAGAAGAAGTGGTGCCAGGTATATGATAGATGATAGTGACTTATATCAGCATCAGAAGTTATGTTAGTTTCTCCCGCAATGAAACGAAAAGTAATTTCTAAGCAACTTTCAAGAAAAAACCTAAAAATTCTTATGATTGTAGCGTTAAATAAAATGAACATCTCTCAAACAAAAAATGCTATGTTAAAATATAAATAATACCTGTTATAGGTGAAATATGCGCGTTGGTCGAAAGCTTCTTCCATACAAAATTTATATATCAGTCACATGTAGGGGTAACAAATAAAAGATTCTATAGAAGAAAATGAAAAACTAGAACTCTATCTGATATTTTAGGTAAAATATCTAAAAGTTTCCGTTTAAAAAATATATGTGTATATCATACACATAAAAAAGACGTAAAGAGAAAATATTTACCAAACTCACCTTAGTTCACAATTTCACATATATGTAATTATTTCTTCAGCGTTCCACAAAATTTCTGAACCAAATGACGTATAATAATTTACCACCTGAAGCACTAATTACGTTTCAGGTTTGTACAAAGAGTTCGAATTTTCAGTGATTGCATACTTTTCTCCCACATGTTAAAATTTTTAATAACCTCAATTAAAAAGTAATTTATCAACAAGACATCCACAAAAAATGAAACAAAAAGTTTATTCACTGAACTACAATGTTGAATGTCCCATAGGCAAATGAAGGGACTTTAATGACAAAAAATATAAAAATTAATTCACCTCCATGATGATGGAAACAAATTACTGATTTTTTTGTTATTGAGTTTAATTTCAGGAAGAATCCAATATTTAGTAGATATGTAATAAGGCCCGATTTAAAAAGTTTCGTACACTTTATAAATTTAAATCCTCGGTTTATATGACTTCCGAATACAAATTCGTTTAATTTATTAAATCAACATACATGTTAAATATTTAAAAAAAACCAGCCAAGTGAGAGTCGGACTCGCGCAAGTTAAATATATATATATTTTACTTTTAAATTCACTTCTATATATTTTGGGATAACCAAAGGGAAACGCTTTTTTAAATCAAAAGTTCACACTGGAAAATTATTAATTATTTTATTATTCACAATAAGAGACTTTACAGAATACAAAAAATTCGTTTTAATTTCACGACGGATCACTAATGACTGACTACATTATCTTTACATTTCATATCATCTTCCCTGACTTGGTATGACAACGTGACTTTAAGTTATTAACGGGTAAGCATTTTTCGTGGGAACGGAAAATGCACTTTCTGATGCGACATGAATTAGTTCAAAGCTTTGCAGAAGCAGAATATATTTTATGTGTGGATGTTTACCAAGCCATTGGTTTGCCTTTTGGCTTGACCTTGTATAAATCCGGTATATCGGATATCATGGAGGTATCTGTGAATTTAATGTATGTAACTCCTCCCCGGTTTAAGTCAGAAGCCTCCGACTTCGAATTGTTTATTATTTTAACTTTTTCTGTTTTATTCCTCCACAGTTGAAATGCTATTATTCTAGAAAGGCCTAGGATTAACAAAATTACTACACCTATATTGCTTCCATACATAATCTTTCGGTGATATTTTAATTTCTTGATTTCTTTAATATTGTCAACGTTGTCCCAAGTCAGTTTCTCAAAATTTAATGGTTTTACATGAATTTGTTTGACATCATATGTTGGATAAATATATTTGTCTAATACCACCATCTAATACCACCATCTGTTATAAAATTTCTTATTTCTTATCCCTATAGTACAATTGTTGAAACTTATCAAATAATTACATGTCAAGTTTAATTTCCTCTTATCGCAATTCTGCCACACATAATCATTACACATATTTTTTACTAGAATTGTCTCATCATCTATACTTTCCATGCTTGTCATGTTATAATATGCTAAAGTACACCTACCTGTAAAAATACAATGCTTATACTCAATTTTAAATCTTTTATCAAGGCATTTGGCTGATATTGATAAGGTTCTCCTTTTAATTCTACAATGAACTCCTCTTCTTCACTGATTTTCAATCCCTCTGAATTTGGTACAGCTTTTATTATTTGTAAATCTGTGACAGTGTAAGTTTTTGGGATTTTAATTGCGAAAATAAGAAAGCGATCTTTGTACATCGTAACTCCTGCTTTCAAAAGTCTTAACTTATGGAAATCTACATTATACTTGTCTAATTCTTGTAATGTTAGCATACTTGGGTGAATTATATTGTTCTTGGTTGCCATTATATGTATTATCTAGGATTTGGTTTATTTTATTTTCCAAATATCTTAACTTAGTTTCTTGGTCTAAAAACAAAATTTTGTAATTTAATTCTTTCAATTGCTCATTGGTGCCATTGATGGAATCTAGAATTTTGTTTCTGTCGTTTGCGATTAATAATTTTAAGTCAGTCAAAGTCTGGTTGAAGTGATTGTTTATTTTTATTTGCTGATTTAACGTCTGTATTGCGTTATGATTGTTTTCGTCTAGTACTCGTAGATGTTCAAGTATGTCTTGTCGATCATTATCGTCCATTGTCCCGAATAACCATTTCTGTGCTGTTCCAGCTATATTTACTAAACCTCGTTTTTGTCTGTTAGGGGTCTGAATTGTTCGCAATTTAATTTTTATTAATTGGATTTCTGTGGTAAGGGATTGCTTATCTTCCAATCTTAGATACTTTGAGTTTTGTTCTAATTGATTTAGAATTTGCTATAGTTCATTTGGATCGATCATGTGTATAATTATGTCAGTTTCGTTACCTATTTCTACTTGTTTACTTTTTATTCTAGCGTACCCGTTCTGCTCCTGTGTTGGATGTACCTGCACCAGCTCTTGTACTGGTCTCGTCATCATCAGTAGTATCGCCACGGTCACCTGTAAATTTCAGAGGTCTTTTAATATTTGAAAAGTGTACGTCTTTTAGATAGTATTTTCTGTAATATGGTTGGTCTTTATGTCTTAGCCGTTTATAGTTTTTGATGTAACCCTCTTTTCTGTTTTCTTCATAATTTTCTCTATTCTTATTTATTTTATTTGTGTACTGAACTTTTTGTGCTTCCACTAACATTGATAGATCCGTTAACCTATTAGCTTGCCTAGGTGTCATTCCTATTGCTGAATGGTACCTGTCGTTATAATTACCTACTGCTATCTGCATTTTATGTTCTAGCGATGTGTCACAATCGACTGCTTGAAGTTTTTCTATCAGTGTTGAATGTAGCCATTCTATGTCGGCATTGCCAGTGTGGTTGTTTGGCTTTGTCCAATGGACCTCTACATATATCCTTTTCCTGTAGATATCGTTTTACCTGTTCGGATTTAAACTCATTATCCATAATTATTTTCTTAGGCTTTTAAAATGCTGCTAAGTAAGCCTTTTGGGCTGTACGTTAATATTACTTGGGTTTTGTACTTATTTACAATTTCTTCTCTGATACCTATGTGATCGAGGAGTTGTTCTTCCACTGAATGAATGGTTCCAGACAGGTCCATGTTGGATTCACTGCTATTATATTCATTTATTGATGGACTATTTTCAATTCTACTTAAAAAGTCAGCAACTTTGTTTTCTTTCCCTTGAAGGTATTCTATTTCAAAGTTGTACTCCTGTAGTTTCAGCAGCCAGCGCTGATTGCGTTGTGAAAATTCTTTGCCCTTATATTTGGAGTTCAAATATTTAATTGGAGCATGATCTGTTACGGTTTTGAATTTTCGCCCATATAAATGTGGTCTGAAGTAAGTTACTGAATAGACAATGGAAAGAAATTCCTAGTCGGTCACGCTGTAATTCCTCTCGTGATTATTTAAAGTTCTAGAGACGTAGCATACTGGATAACTGTCTTGCGAGAGAACAGCTCCAATGGCGTATTCGTTACCATCTGTAGTTACCACAAATTGTTTTTCGTAATTTTTTTCAAAAGCTTCAATGTATTGTGGGTCATTACGGTTAATTTGCATATCTTTTTTCAGATATTTTATTAAAGGATGTGCCACCTTGGCATAATCTTTTACGAATTTTCTATAGAATCCTGTTATGCCCAGAAAGCTTTTCAATTGTTTTTCAGTTGTAGGCAGCTCGACCCTAAGAAAAAGAATATCATTTACTTTATTTGGGTTCGGCTTTATACCTTGTGTTGTTAACACATGCCCTAGAAACTCTGTCTCCTTTTTCATAAAGTTGCATTTGTCAGCTTGTATTTTGAGATTGTGTTCAATTAATCTCTTACAGATTTTTTCAAGTGAATTTAGATGCTCATCTAATGTCGTTGAGAAAACGAGTATATCATCTTAATACACGACACAAATTTTGTTGATATATTCTCTCAAGATGTCATTGATCAAACGTTGAAAAGTAGCGGGGGCATTTTTCAATCCAAATGGCATTCTAATGAACTCATATAAACTTGAACATTTTGTGGTTGTTTAAATTCATTTGGACATTTTGTTTTTACTAATTCTGTATCTCTTCTGACTAATCCCTCGATAGTATTGATCTGAATATTTTCCCCTTATAATTTTTCTTATATCGGATTTTTTATTCTATTTGAATTTAAAAGACTTATTGTGGATCCTGTGTCTAGCATCGTACTGTATGTTTGATTATCTATTGTAATGGCTATGAAAATTTTGTTTCGTTCCGAGGCTAGTTGACAAAAAAAGTTTCACATATTTGGTTTACATCTTGCCTAGAGTTATTGTATCCACTTCCATTGGCTGTACCCGATTATTGTTATTATATTGGCTGGAATTTCTAAATTGTGTACTGTTATGATCGCAGTTTCTTTGAGGTTGACTTGAATTGTTTCTAAAATAATTATTTCGAATTTGTCCCGAATTACTACGATTGAGATTATGCTGTCGACTTTGGTTAGCCTGGTTTTGAGGATTATTATATCGTGAATGGTTTGCATTATTAAGGTGAGAGTAATTGGTATGTCGATTTTGCTCGAAACTGTTATTGTTTTGTCGGAAGTTATGGTTATGTTTTGTTCCATTATGTCTGTTCTGGTTCCTGTCTCTAAATGTTGGGTTCGATCGAAACGATTTAATATTGTATTCGTCTTGTCCAATTTACTTATATATTATGGGTCTAATTTCCTCTAAACTGAACTTATTATAGATTTCGGCTACCAGAGCCCCTGCCATAACTTCTTTTATTTTTAACACTAGCACACTACTAAGATTATTCACTATCCGATTTTGATATTCGCTAAATATAGCACACTCCGCAATATCGTTTACAAAAATTCTAATTTTATCTAATAATTCCATAATGGTACTTACTCTTAACATACTAATTTCTTTCATAATGTGTCCTTGATCTTTCGTTGATTTATAGTCTAGTTTTAGATTTGCTTTGCATTCGGTCCAAGTTGTGGGTGGTGCAGTTTCCAGGTAGTTTTTTGCTGGTCCTAGGATTTTTTCGTTGTATATTACGCTGTATGCTTGTGGAGCCTGATTACCATATTCTGCTAAAATCCTGTCTACAGATGTAATGAATGTTGGTAGTGTCCCATCTTTTCCTTCAAATGCTGGTAAAAATGGGACCTCCTTCTCGATAATACTTGTTAGATTTAGTGGCTGTTTTTGCCTGTTAACGATAGTCGCGAGAGCAACTAAACACTGCTCTATTAAATTTGGTTGTGGTGGTACGTCTTGTGGTTGAGCCATTTTTCTATTTCCGTCGATAATCCTATTCATTTGGTCTTTTCTCCCCAGTGTGGCTTGGTAGTGGACGTTTCTTCGTAGTTTAGTAAATTTTGCTTTAAACTACTTTGTTTCACACTTTATGCACTGTTCAATTCGTTTCACTGGATTCCAACTCTACTGAGGGGAATCCTACCGACTGCGCCAGTTAAATATATATATTTTACTTTTAAATTCACTTCTAAATATTTTGGGATAACCAAAGGGAAACGCTTTTTTAAATCAAAAGATCTCACTGGAAAATTATTAATTATTTTATTATTCACAATAAGAGACTTTACAGAATACAAAAACTTCGTTTTAATTTCACGACGGATCACTAATGACTGACTACATTATCTTTACATTTCATATCATCTTCCCTGACTTGGTATGACAACGTGACTTTAAATTATTAACGGGTAAGCATTTTTCGTGGGAACGGAAAATGCACTTTCTGATGCGACATGAATTAGTTCAAAGCTTTGCAGAAGCAGAATATATTTTATGTGTGGATGTTTACCAAGCCATTGGTTTGCCTTTTGGCTTGACCTTGTATGAATCCGGTATATCGGATATCATGGAGGTATCTGGGAATTTAATGTATATAACTCGCACGAAGGGTTCCGTACCATCATACAGAATTTAACACTATGTACTTTTTATTAAATTTTTGAAATGAGAGTAGGCGTCATGTGAAAAAATAATGCTGTCATTTGAAATAATAATAATAATGCCGTCATTTGAAAAAAATTGCCTACTTATGATAATAATAATGAAGGAGAATAAAACGAGCAAGAAAACGCCGAAAAAATCACGTTTCTTGTATGGGGGCCCCCTTTAATATTATTTTTATTATTTCTTGTTATAGCGACTATAGAAATACACACTCTGTGAAAATTTCAACTGTCTACCTATTACAGTTAATGAGATACAACCTGATGACGGACGGATGGACAGCGAAGTCTTAGTAATAGGGTTCCCGTTGTTTCCGTTTGGGTACGGAACCCGAAAAACTACAATAATATTAAACACTTTTATTTTTCCTGGCAAATAATCCTGTTTTTTCTTATTTGGTGCCATTATTTTTTGCACAGTCTCTGACGTCACTTTCTTGCTTGCTGCGATCAAGAACCTTTTATATTCTTGTAGGCTTTTGGCTGTTTTTCCGTCCTTCCTCAATACTGCCTTTACTAAAGCCCAATATCTTTCAATGGGGTGAAGTTCTGTGACACTTGGAGGGTTGATGTCCTTTCTCACAAATTCAATGTTGTTCAATGTTGTGAGATCTGATGAATGGTAATAATCTCCTTTGCAAACATTCATTAATTTAAATTTCCGTATTTATTGTTCCCTCATAAAAAAAAAGTATGACTGTGCTGGCCGCACTGACTAATTGCCTGCCAAACCGTTTTTCCGAATAAGAAACGTTATTTTTATCCTTCGCGCAATAAAAGTGAGATCTAGGCTAAGTAGAAAAATCATATTTAAAATACGATTCGTCATCCATTACCAAACAAAAATGTTGTTTCGCATTTAGCAATTTATAAAGTGTTTTAGCTCGAGCTATAACTGTATTTTACTGCTTTACCGCTCTTTTTGGAGTCTTTTGTTTTTTGAATGTCTTTATTTGATTCCGAACTTGGATTCGATGAACAGTTTGGCTAGTTTTAAATTTTGTGGGAACATCTCGTTCAGATATGGTTTTTTTTACCGATGGCAACTAACACTTTTCTTTCTGAATTTTTGCTAGCAGTTCCTTTCGGCCTTCCACTTCTTGGATTTTCCTTATTTGTATGCTCTCCACTGAATGTTGTGCCCAAATAACTATAATGTGAAGATATTGAGCGATACATGAAATTTTGATCATAGTGTTCTCGAATAAAACTTAAAATGTAAGTTCAAAAATTAGCGAAAAATTTGCAGAGTTTTGACATACATCTAGGAAATGGATCAAAGAGGCCTTTGAAATGTACAACAGGCTATGTGGAAAAATTAAGTTAAGTTATCTGAATTTTAATTTAAGGTAAAAAAATAAGGTTAATAGTGAAATCTAAGTATGTATTTGTATTGTTTGCCGATACGACAGGGTCTACTATCCATAATTGATTTGGAGGTTTCATGGCTCACTTTTTCCTTCTCTCTTATTGGATTTCACCACCACTCGTTCTCCTTTAATTCAGTATGAATCTTGTCGTATGCCGCATTTTTAGAGTGCCTTTGTCGTATATGCAATAATGGCATTTTAAACAATTATCCCTTCATTGTTGTCCTTCGCATTTTTAAAATATTGTTTTGATGTAATGGAGTGTCGTAAACGCAAATTTACTTCGCAATGTCATATCCACGGTATACAGAAAACAAAGTATGCCATACACTGATATAGCTTCCACCATACTGCAGCAAAGAAATATAGTGTTATTCTTGCTTGTGTCAGCATTTGTTGCTTTAAACATCAAAATAAAAAATTTCTCGATAAAAATAAGTTTGCTCTAGAAATTAATATAGCTTAGTAGTTGTAAATAACTAAAATTAAGAATGCTATGTGGAAATGAACAAAAATAAAAAAAGCACTACACATTTGAGTCGTTTTGTGTAATCTAATTATTTGCTTTATTTTCAGTTTTAAGCGGTATATTTCACTTTTTGATAACACCCACCCACAATCTATATAAATAACAAGTAAAAAAGCTGAAATTGGTCTAGGACAAATTCTTATGATATCCTAGATGAATGCGCGTATGAAATTTGGTAGGGTTACCCATCTGTGCACTTTTGACTTTTGAAGTGGTTTTTCGCATATATTTCTAGAACGGTTCGTCGGTCAGAAAAAATGGTTATAACCAATTTTATAGGATCTCATATTCTGAAGAACTTTTCAGTAGATTGAAACCGTATAGGACTTATCGTTTTCACAGTAAATTTTTATATGGCAACACTAAGAAGGGGTTGCTCAATTTAGTCCATTTTTAAAATCATATTTACTATTTTTATGAAAACACTACGTACAAAATTTCCGTTCTCTACGGTAAATATATAGTGAAACACGAAATTTTGTTACGGCAACCCCACGAGGAATTGCCCGATTGGTCTCTCTATCGTGTGCACAGACAGACAGACGGACGGACAGACGGCCATGCAAAATTACTTTTAATATTATGCGTGGGTGTCCAGTCCAACCCATCTTGCTCTACCATCATTATTTCGAGGTGTTACAAATGGAATGACAAACTTAGTATACCTTTAGATTTCATCCAGGATATAAAAATGAAATGTTGTTCGCTGCTAATCGCAGCATTTGAGAACGGCTGAATCGATTTGGCAAATATTTTTCTTAAATGTTCATAATAGTCCGAGTTAGGTTTTTAGGAAAAGGAAAATTGGAATCGGCATACCCATCTTGGTGTTGACATACAAAACTTAAGTTTCTTACTATATAATTGGAGAGCTCAAATTTTGCACACGGGGCTGTGGCGACATGACGCGACACACAAGTAGTTGTATGGCTTTTTGTTCGCCGCTGCTCTCTGGGAGATATCTGTTTTCACGTAGTAAAATCTCGAAAATGGAATGCCGAAAGTACTTTGCAGGATAGTTGCAGATATGTTGAGAGGGCGATTGTTGTAAAATAAAAAAATGAAAATTTAGTCTGACTGATTTATCGGAGAGCGTTAGAAGTCAAGTGATTTAATTATATATACATGAATATGTTCAATTTTCATGAGTACATTTTCAGTCAATTTTGTATCAGTTCGATTTCTATAAGTTTTGTGTAAGAGCTACTTATAACGTTTATAGTTGTACAATAGTAAGTGGGTATACTTTAACATAAAGGATATACAAGCCTGATCCCACCGCGGATTAACAAATAAATTATCTATGCACCTCAACTGTCTTCTTACTTTCTTTGCTGTATTCTATTACAGCTCATATTTTTCCGCTCTAATACTTCATTTCTTTGCATGAGAGCGGAAGTTTGACAGGAGTACATACATGAGCCGCGGCAGTGCTTAGTATAAGCTACCTTCCATATTGAAGAAGGATTCCGAAGCAACGCAACAGGAGCGAACCCTAACGCGCAGTTATAGTTTCCAACACAGCAAGTAAATAGTCCAGTACACTCAACTGCAGTACTACTAATCCGCAAAAGGTTTTCATGAATATTTCAAATACATGTTCAAAAATGGACCAAATACGGCTACCAGTTTTCGAGTTTGCTATACAAAACTCTACATTTTCACTACATATTTGGACACTGCCTCACGCGTAGACGTGAAAGACTACACACTCCCACTCATATGAACGTATGCACACACACACAGGCACATAGTGAAACCCTATAAAGGGAGTGGCGCGATTGAGTCAGATGATAGATTAGATGTTATGCACATCTAACCACTCCACCCATGTAGGCATCTATATTATCGCCGGAAAAAGCTGGCGAGCTCCCCCCAGTAAGAAATAAATATTCATACTTTTCAAAACAATTTGACAATTATAACCTTGAATTTTCTAAATATGACTGTAGAGCAAAGCTTTAACACAAAAATTTATTCGATGCTAATCGCATTGGTAAAAATGATTTTCCCCAACTGAAATTGTAATTTACGTTTCATTCATTTGTAAAATTGTAGAAGAAATTTTACTTTATCCTGTAAGTCACTTATTCTGTTTCTTATGCATTCATCAAAATATTTCTTGTATTATTTGTTCGTCTGGACGTATCCCTTCTTTTAACATGCTGGCACCGATATAATGAAATCTATATAAGGTTTTTGATTACAATGCATAATAGTTAGCCGGGATGAAATCTACTAAGTGGACCGAAAGGAGTCCTTTCAAACTACTGAACAGTAAAATGCAAATTAGGCGGTTGTTCTGTGAACAACTTGTTCAAGTGCATTGAATGAAAATGAATGGCATGTTCAATGGCCTTCGAAATGGGTAGCGATTGATTAAGGAGTTCAGTTAAGTTCCAAATGGACTATGACTCCAGACGGTTTCTTTGTGCGGATGTTTTTAACCGTGAAAAGTTTAAACGCTTTTAATTTGTCGAGTTTAGGAATTATTTTATGATATTCTTATCACAAAATAATATCTTAATTCGACAAATTAAAAACATTTTTATTTTCATGTAAAACTATGTATGTGAATTAAAAATAAGGAAACGATCCTCAAAGAATATTATACATAGTTCAGGCTTAACTTAGTCATTACTAATTCAGCGTTTTTTAATGGAAAATATGTTATAGAGCATCCGTCACTGCTAAATAAGCTTATGTGCTTATATAACCAGTAAGTAGTGGGTTCCGGAAGAATTTTCCTGATCTGGAATCTGTATGTTCCTGGTATCCCAGTATATATTACAGCACATGCGGATAAGGCGATCTGATTGGCTTGATTTCATGGTAATTTACTGTTACCAAAGGTAACACATTCGTAGTTGTTTGGGATGGTATTGTGCAGTGAAGTAGGTGGTTAAAACGTGGTGTCTTTTTTTGTGGAATTTTTGCATGAAATTAAAGTGCTTTTTTTGTTCCTTCAGATTTGTTGATATAGTACCACCAAAGAACCCCGGCAGATTATTATAGATGTATACCTATATTATTTAAGTGGAATATATGCCCAAGCTGGAGCAATCCTACGAGTCAGATACTTTTTATTGTATTGTATACTTTAACCAGTTAAAGCTCTTAACTTTCATTCAAATAAAACTATTTTTGAATTACCAACAATTTTCTCATCCCAAAATAATGTTATTATGCTTATCGACGCTGAAAAACCATTTAAATTCCAACTGAGCTGCAATAATGCATTAACCAAATTCACTTAGGAAAACTGTAAAATGTCATTATTAGTATATATCTTTATAAATTTACAAAATTATAATATTAACAGATTGGCACTTTGGTTTATAAAGCTTTAAGTCTCGATAATATGAAACCTTTGTATGGCAAAAAAAAATCGAGGGAAGGAAAGCTACTTTTTGGCTGCTCTGAACGCAAAAAATGACTACAGTCACTATAGCGTGTTGCTCTGAAGACACTCATTTTATATATCAATAACTATGACTTGTGTCTTTGCAAATGCTGCCAATGCAGTTAGCCCTTAAGGCCTATCGTTTTGTTTAGTTCACGCGAAACTGTTGACGCCTGTCCGGCGCGATAAACGCCAGCCAACCAATAAGAAATAAGCTTTTATAAGCAATAGCGCCTATTGTTTCGTTCAGTTTACGGGCAACTGATGACCAATAAGAAACAAGTTTTATAAGCAATAAGTTTCAATTTCATCATTCGACTAAACTATTTGAGAAAAGGGCGATTGAGCAATGAGCATCATTGCAAGATTGGTTTGTTTTTGTAATTTATTCATTTATCAAGGAATGTTTAATTTAATACTACGAAATATTAACTACGTTCTTTCTATCGGGTGCAGTACGTGATATTACACTGAGTATTGCGAATTGATTTGTACTTTGGAAGGTATTTACAAGAGTAGGAAAGGATTTGAAAATTTAAAAAAATAATCAGCAGGATTTTAGGTGGACTATAATAATTTATAATTTACTTAGAAAAGTTTAACTTAATTAAAACCTGTTACGCCGTTTTATAACCGCGTAAGATGTCCACCCGGCTAGGGCTGGAGTAGGGTGGGATTATGCGCTGGACCTTAACACCTGTTACATATTTCTTACTTTGACCTCGTTGGTACACTTTACACTTCGCTCTTTTTGCGAGAGAGCTGCCCACTACACCTACCAAAGCATTTATATGAAAAGCCCCCATATTCTTCACTTCAGGCCTCTATCTCTGGTACTTTTTCAAATCGCTTGAATCGGTTCTACTTTGGTGGATAAAATTTGAATTTTATTTTAATTTCTATTTAAAGTTCAGTTTCTGAAACTCAGCCGACCGTTTATTTACCAAAAATTCGTGTATTTCGTACTAACTTTTTTGAAGAATTTGTTGCTTTGACAGATGTTCTTAGAGCTGTTTTTTTTTTCTTAAATTTCCGTGTGAGCTACTTATGGGGTCTTTTGCATTTCGATTTACGCTTAGGGTACGGGCAGCCCCAATAACGATACAAAACTTCGGAAAATTCCGGTTGTGCAAAACAAATCTTATCGCTTTTCTGTTGGTGATTAGGTTATTTTAACGGTTGTGCTCTACTACTTTATGGTGCGGACGTTTTACTGGACATTTAATCATCTACTTAATTTTCTAAAATTAGATCATACATATTTATAACATATTCTTAATCCCAGCAAAAATAGATAACTTTTTCCTGAATCGTACTTTGACTTGACTATGCTCCAAAGATTCAAATATTAAATCGGCTTCGCGTTGATTTAGTTTAAGGCAATTTAACTTTAAAAAGTCAAATGAAAAAAGTGTTCAGACAGAGTTTTCTATTATTTTTTTTATAGATTAAGAATCCATAAGAACACATCGTGAAAACGGACCTAACAATCGTCTTTCAAATTAAAGTTAATAAAATAATTATTTTCCTTCTTGATAAATAAACAGTCTTTCGGACAAACCGCACTGACATGAATTAATTAACTTACCTTTCACTATGACCGTATTATTCTTATTTACTCTCCCATGCTCCAATGAGAAGTCACAGCTTATTCTGTGCTCGTCTCACAATTTTTTTGATGTGGCCAGTTGCCACAGCAGTTTTAAATATTTTGTGCAGCCGTGATGTAGCCCATTTACGAGGGTCTTCTACCGGTAAACTTTTTCCTCTATTAAGACATAGAATTCTATGCTGGAGAAATGCATATCGTAAACACCTTCCCTTGTTTCTGATAACGGTGACTCATTGATTCCAGACTCCACAAATGCGTCCAGAGGATGTTGCTTAACAAAAACAATTGAAATAAAGCAAGAACTGGATGTAATTTTGTTTTCAAAATTGGAATTATAACGATTGATGTAAATTTTGACTGATTTCATGATAGTAGTTCTGAGCTAAAGAAGGTAATTGAAATTGATTTTCTTTGTAAGCAAATTATATCTGAGCCAATCACGAATACGTCGAAGAAGTTAATCGATTAGGTTCTTTTAATATCTAATGGAATTGGTGAAGTATCATCGATAAAAGTATAGAGGTTATGATTGAAACACCAAATGCAAAGGTGAGTATACTAAGTAATATTTTCGAAATATTCAACGGAGAAAAATGCTATTTTGCAGACAGAGGAAAACAAAATTATAAATAAAAGCAAAAAGCTGGAAAAAAGGAGGAGAATTGACGGATGTTGTTTCAACTGCAAAGTACATACGTTGTAATTGTATCATTATTTTTCATGTTGATTTGTAACTTTTGACTTTTAGAGGCGTATTTTAATCACTCGTTGAGAAACATTTTCCAGCACATACATAATAGAAACAGAATAAATAGAATTTTAAGAATATCTCAATATCAATTTATTCATTCATTCTAAGGCATTGTACAATTAAGATATAATCTTTTTCACTTGTACAAGTTAAATCTAACATAAGCAAAAAATATATATGTGTATATGTATATAGGCATATGTATAACAGGAAAAAAAGAGACATTAGAAAAAAAATAATAAAACAAAATCAAATAAAATAAGTAAAATACAAGAAATAAGCCCCTAAATTTACTGCTAAAAACTAAAACAAAACAAAACTAAATTAATCACTACTAAACTTAATTTGCTACATCTGCTGTACTATAAAGCAACCTCAAAATATTTGGCTTCTAAGCATTCAAGTACTACTACTTGAGCACATGATTTCAAAGATTCTTTCCTTGGTGCTGGCGAAAGATCTCGACACAACCGATAATTTATTACTGGGCGGTAAGCAATTGTAAACTTTGATGGCATGACTGAAAAACAGGCGTTTAGTAATTAATTATTCAGATCTGGGCAGAATGCAATTAACTGTTCTAGCAGATCTCGCGAATTGAAGAATGCTGTATAGGTAGATTGGACTGCGGTATTTGATGATGTTAAAAGATCACAACCAAGAAAGGATGTAGCATAAGCTGACACGTAATCGTATTTTCTGAGGTGATATATATATCTAATAATAGAGTTAAACGCGATCTGCAATGTGGTAAAATTAAGATAATCAAGTTTTCCAAATACTTCATAACCGTACATTAAGACAGGAATAAGCAGAGTATGAGCAAGAAGCATGCGCGTGGAAAGTGAGGTAAAATAGCTCGAAGTCAACAGGGAACGAAGACCAACGTGTGTTTTACGTATTATTGATTTGATGTGATGACCCCTAGTGAGAGTGTTACTGATAACTACGCTAAATTACGAACAGACTCTACCAAGGTATGACAGAATCGTTAAGGACAACGGTAGAATAAGTAGACGTATCAAGTTTATTACGATACACAGCATAACAACATGATTTTCTGGGATTCAGAAGCAAACCATTGTCAATCGTCCATAGATATATTGAATTTAGGTCTTCATTAATACCACTAATTCCATCTGCGACGAGTCCTAACGTTCGCGATAAGAAAAGCTGAACATCATCGGCATAGAGACGCATTTCACTGTGAGTAAGACAGTCAAAAAATCATTAATAAGCTTGCAAAAAAGCAGCGGGCCAAGAACCGAGCCTTGCGGAACACCAGAGTTAATTCTAAGAAAGGTAGAGTAATTACCATTAGAAAACACTGTTTGATAACGACCTGTTAGGTAACTAAAAATAAGCTTCGTTGAGCTTAAAGAAAAATTAAATTTAGTAATGAGTTTTCTACACAGGATTACGTGTGTTCAGACCTTGTATATATAGTTATGAGCGAACGCAGTTGCTCATTTATTTTTCCACTGACCCTCCCATGTGGCCCAAATGTTGGCAGTACTAATAATCACGATCTCTACATGCCTGGCTTTTTGGGAGACTTCCGGCATCTACTGTTCGACTATCTTTCGATCTGGCGTGAACACATTGGCACCATCACCGCGATAATTTGTACTTTTTAAGATAGAATTAGTTTTAGTTGGTTTAAATATTGAATTATTCGTTTGTATTTGGAATAATTAATTAAATTATAATTTGCTTGAATTTGAACGTCTTCCAATTCTCGTAAGGCAAAAAAGCTTGCCCTTTCGTCAACATAATGGTCCTTCACCAGCCGGATTTGCCACGTGTTCACTAAATCATCATCATTTCACCGAGACTTCATTCATTTTCATCATAGCGAAGTGCATCGAAGAACTCCACGACACCAGTCATCATTGGATTAAATAAAACTCTGCACACGTGCTGAACTTATTCTCTGTACAGAAAAACAAATCAGCTGCAGCGTCTCGATTCAGAATACATACGATCATTCTGCAGCACTTCCACGTTCAAAGCGAAGTGCATTGAGGCTATGTATATCTGAAATCATCTACTGTGTACGTCAAGAAGATTATTAGCATTCCACTTCCATGAAAGCGAAGCATTGATGACGTCAGCTCTTTAGCACAACAACAAAACACGCATTCTCACATGCAAGTATCGCTCCAATAATTACATTTATTGAATAGATCTTATAACACATTTTTTGTAGCTTCGCATTAAACAAGTATGTCCAAGATTCATCCTATGCGGGATCAAATCAGTAAAGCCTTCAGCAAGAAGTAACTGCCCTGCAAGCTCATGGAAACATAGAAATCGTGATTCTTCTACTTAGCCAACACTACGCCAGCTGACCTGAGTATTCCCAAAAAGCTCATCAGCAAAACAAGCCGCAGTGTCATACAAGTGCCGCTGTACGGAGGTCAAGTCTACTACTTATATACCTAACATCTGTGAGTACTGCGACAATAGTTTTTTTTTGTCTACTATAAAGCATTATATATAACAAAAATCTGATAATTTGGTAGGGGGCATTGTAAATTTAAGCCATTTCGAATGCATATAAGAAATTGAACATTGAAGTGTTTCGTGACGCAATACAGTGTTGTGATTAAAGCACAAAGCAAAGACAGTGCAGAAGATAAACCAAAAAACATTCAGAGTACCTTGACTATTAAATTAAAATTGCGTGACCAGCCGTGTTTTTTAGCCATCATTGTTCCATTATATGTAATCTACTTGATAATTTTGTCGCACATTTTAAAATAAATTTAACATGGCTGAAAAATTAAATAAACTCCGAACGCAGCGAGCTGTGCTTATTGATCAGCAGGAAGAACCAAAGAATTCCTCAATACCTCAGCTGCCTCTGCTAGTTTAGCTCAGTTGGAGCTTAGGTTACAATTCCTAGAAAAGCAAATGGAATCGTTTTCAAATATAACAAACCTCTATTGAACAGTCAGATGATACAGAGCTTATCGCAAGCCATCGTGCCTCTTATGAAGAAACCTATTATACCGTTCAACCGTCGCTAGCAATTTTAATACAAGAAAAGAAGAACATGCAAGATACATCTTCAACTCCGAGTCCCCCCCCCCCCCCCACAAAGCAATATTCGCTTGCCAAAGATATCTCTCCAAGCTTCAACGGAGACATCACTGAGTGGCTGAGCTAATTTGAAACGTTCAAAACATTAGTTCATAATGACTCAACACTCAATAAGATTCAAAAATTTCAATACCTACGTTCCACGCTAACTGGAACAGCCGCTAAACAAATCCAATCGCTCGAGCTAACTGAAGCAAATTATGCTGTAGCAACCCAAATACTTCAGGAGCGCTATGACAGCCGAAAACTTATTTCTCAAGCACACATTCAATCCCTCATGGACATTAAGCTTTTAGAGCACAACAAACCATCAAAAATGCGGGATTTAATTGATTAAACTAATGTACATCTTCGTGCGCTTGAATCCCTAGAGATACCAGTAAAGCATTGGGATGATCTCGTTGTTCATGCAATCGTATCCAAATTAGACTCAACTTTACGCCTTGGTTGGGAGAAGGAATCCTCTATTGATCGTTTACCTACTCTGAAAGAGTTATTAGCTTATCTCGCCAAACAATGTCAAATAATCGAAACAACTATTAAGAACATAAAAACAGATTATCAAACTGTTTCCTCTCAGGCCAAACCACTGAAGAAAACATTTAATTCTTTAGTAATATCGTCATCTAGCAAATGCCCGATGTGTAATTCAGGACACTCCTTGTACAAATGTCGTTCATTTCTTAATAAAAGCGCTGACCAACGCTTAGAGCAAGCCATTAAGTTAAATTTATGCAAAAATCGTCTGCGTCAAGGACACAATCGATCAACATGCAAATCATCTGGTAGGTTCTCTACTTGTCGTGAAAATCATCACACACTCCTTCATAAAGCCACCAATGACTCACTATCGCAAGGTGCTTCCAAATTCAGTAAAAAAGCATCACCATCAGACTGCAGCTCAACGCTCTATACAAGCAATTCGCATCAAGATCCAAGGCCTTCATATGTTTTCCTCGCTACCGCAATTCTAAATGTCTTTGATGTACGCGGCAGGTTGGAGACTTGCAGGACAATACTGGACTCAGCATCGCAACTCAACTTCGTGACGGAACGTCTGGTTGAGAAGCTTGGATTAAAAAGAAAAAGAATTTCTCTCTCAGTTTGTGGTATTGGTGGCAGCGACAGCCTATATTGCCGGCACCAAACTCAGTTGACATTGAAGTCCAGATTAATTAATTTTTCCTTTAAAATAAATGCAGTGATTGTTCCAACAATAACATCAAAGCAGCCCGGCCGCTATATTGATTGTGAATCATGGAATCTTCCAAAAAACATACAGCTAGCAGATCCGAAGTTCAATGAACCTCAGGACGTAGATGTGCTCATTGGAGCTGAACTACATTACCAATTCCTAGAAGTTGGTCAAATTCGCTTAAAATCTGAACTTCCAGTATTACAGAAAACACTTCTAGGTTGGATAGTATCAGGAAAGAGTGCATTTAATTCAATTTCAAGTCATTCGCTTAACGTTACGATTAACTCTTCCGCCAATGATCCCCTGTCAGATCAATTAAGAATATGTTGGGAACTGGAGCATTGCCCACTCCTTAAGTCTGTGCGCACGAAAGAAGAACAACAATGTGAAGCTCATTTCCAAAGACATTTTAAACGTGATTCGTCAGGGAGGTTCATAGTACGATTACCCTTTAATCAAGATCCTAATTGCCTAGGAGATAGTTATGAAATGGCAAAGAGAAGATTCTTGAGTCTCGAACGACGACTCCATGAAAACAGCGAGCTACTTGCACGGTACTCGGAATTCATGAACGAATATTTGTCACTTAATCATATGCGACCAGTTTACAATTTACCAATTCCAAATTATGTTCTACCCCACCACTACGTTTTAAAGCCAGACAGCTCAACTACCAAATTAAGAGTCGTTTTCGATGCTTTCGCGAAGTCAACCACGGATTATTCGCTCAAGGATACGCTTACGGTAGGACCTGTAATACAGCACGATCTATTCTCCATAATTCTCAGATTTCGCATGCATTCATTTATATTAACGGCGGATTTCGCAAAAATGTATCGCCAAATTCAAGTTGAAGAAAGGGATCAAAAGTTCCAAAACATTCTATGGAGGGATCATCCTGAGAAAACTCTTCAAACTTACTAATTAACAACTGTCACTTATGGTACAGTTACAGCCTAATACTTGGCAACTAGATGCCTACATCAATTGGGAACAGAGGAGGAAGTGAACTTTCCTAACGCAGCTGCTGTTATCAAGTCTGATTTCTACGTGGACGACCTTATTACGGGCGGAAACTCGGAATCCTCTCTCTTAACCATGCGCAACGAGCTCATAACTTTGCTGTCTAAAGGTGGTTTTGAGCTACATAAGTGGTGTTCCAATGAGCCACGCCTTCTTGAAGGCATACCATTTGACCAAAGGGAAAAGTTTGTGAAATTTAATACTGGTGAAGCGGTTAAAACTCTTGGCTTAATTTGGCAGCCGCAGCTCGATGAATTTCAGTTTAAGGTCAGTGCAATGGATAGCAAATTTAAATCTATAACAAAAAGAGTCGTATTGTCTGATATTTCAAAGATATTTGATCCATTGGGTTTAATAAATCCGATTATACTTCTTGGCAAAATATTCATGCAAGAATTATGGATACTTAACTTGTCCTGGGACGAAAGCCTACCAGTAGAGTTTCACACTAAATGGTGCCATTTTCGGGATCAACTCAAAGAAATCGAAGAATTCAAGATTCCCAGAAAGGTTCTTTTTTCCACACATTCGAGCGTTCAATTACACGCCTTTTCTGATGCTAGTGAATCAGCATATGGCGCATCTATGTATATAAGAAGCATTGAAGTTTCAGGCAGTATTTCATCGCATCTACTCTGCGCGGAATCACGTGTCGCTCCTATAAAAAAAATAACTTTGCCTCGATTGGAGCTCTGCGCAGCTCAACTAATGGCTCGATTATTTCAACAAGTACACTCATCTTTAAACAATACTATAATGTTAAGTCCCAATATGGGCTTAGCATAAAAAGGGGCAGGTGCCGGGTTTTAAATGATAAGACAGGATGTTTTTTTTTTCAAATAACAAAATATTCACTGTTTATTTCATCACAAAATATTCTTAGCCTAAAAAATTCAATTCCATTAATTCACTTGTGTCTTTAGATTATATAACAAAAATTGGCTAACACGTACAATTCAAATGTCCAATCGTGTGTATGTTTTGTAACCTCCACTGGATATTATTTCTTAATCTGCAATAAAAGAAATAATTATTAATTTTTGATTAACCGAGGTTTGGCTGTTAGAATGAGCGTCAACGAACTGCTCATGTAGGTCAGGGCTGGGGTCAAACAAATCTCCCAGTAAGAATGCTGAAAAAATAAGATATTTTCAATACTAATAAATCTGGTTAGTAATCAGGGTGCAATACTTCCCTTAGTTTGGTTTAATCAAAGCTTAATGTGGCTTCAATACTGCCGATCTGCTTTGTCGCTTGGTCAAATCGCAAGTGATTTTCTATTCCCAATCGCTCACTATTTATAGGCAGAAATACAATGGGAATTGTGTCTGCCGGTAGCGTTGCCATGACGCCAGCGTCGTTTGTGAGATTTCATGTATTTGGTCCAAAAATGGCGTCATCGTGTGAATTTTTATGTGTTTGGTCCCAAAATGGCGTTATCATAATTTTAATCGGAATAATTGTCGCTGTGCTATGAGCTGCCATTTGATTATGTCAACTTGTTGGTGGCAGCTGACGTAAGTGTTTATTTCGATTTTTGATTTGTTTTGAATTTTGTTAGTGATTTGTTTTTTCTTTAATTTTAGGTGTTGGCGAAATGACTGTGGCGCGGGATTCGGATCTATTTGATGTGTAAGTATTGTCTTGTGGTAAAGTCTCAGATTGTTTAAATTTTTAAATGATCTGAGATTTTACCATTTGTTGATTTTTTTATAAATGCCAGTATTTGGATTTCTTTTTAGATTCTGCTGGTCACTTCGTGGGATTATTTTATACATCGCGGGAATTATTTATTGTAAGTGTTAGTTTATTAAGTAAATTTATCTTTTTAGTTTTTTGTTCCGAGACGGAACATCCTCCCGCCTCTCAAAAAATGAGGAATTGTGTTTTGTTATATTAGATTGAGTAAATTAATAAATTAATTGTGTGCAAACTTACGTTACTGTTTTTTATTTGTAAGCGAACCCTGATTTGTCCTGTTGCTAACTTTAGAAAACGAAGTGTATCTCCGTCCTCTGTTGGGATTCGGTAGCACTTTCTAGCAGCCATAATCTTTAGCCATGGAATGTTTTGGTGTTGGATCTGTTCCCATAGCCGAGGATCTACAACAAAATTGGCCGGCGGCTTTATAAACGCCTTTGGTGGTGCTGGAGTCGGGTGTTGCTTTTGAGGCATTATAAATGCCTTTGGTGATGCCTCCACTGTTGCTGTTGATGGTGCCATCAATGCTGGCTTTTTGTGTGGAATGTCATGTGCTGTGTCGTGAAGCGTTGTCGCTGCTGCCGTTGTTGGCGTAGTAAAGGCCGTCAGTGCTGACCTTTTGCGATTTATATTGTTATGTGGTGTTGTGCCAGCCACAAGTTCAAGAGGCCGTTCTGCTCTTTGAAGACTCTGTTTGCGTGCCCCTGTAGGAGGTCTAGCTGGCCTTGTCGGTTTTCTGGTGGATATTTCCTCAGCCAGATTTCTGATTTTTGGGCGTACCTGTATGGCTTCGAAGGGCGGTAAGTACGTCTTCGGGCGCCTAGGCATGTCTGTTGTACGGAGCTTGTCCTTTAAAGAATTTTCAAGCTCCGGAACGTCGTCGATGTCTAGGCAGTCGTCTAGGTCGGGTAGACAGTTCATTCTCCTAGTGATCATGATAAAAACAACAACAAAAAGGATAAAAATAATAAATAATAACAAAGCAAAAGAAAAAATTTGTAAGTTGTGCAAAAAAATTAAAAGGCAAATAAAAAGTAAAAAAAATGAAAATTAAGCGATAGAACTTACGAGTTTGTTAAAAAAAAATAAAGAAAATAAAAATAGATAATTGCAAATGAAATGAAAAAATAAAAAATGGTTAGTTCTTTTGTCGCTGCTGTTTTCTCGTGAGGTTGTCAAATTTTTGGCGCATTTGGTTAGCGTTGAAGTTTGGCTTGTTTCTTGCTGGTGTACTGATTATCGGCATTTTTATTTTATCATGATTTGAATAGATGGCGCTGCAATTCCTTCTGTTGCGCCGTGTGGGCAATACGGTAGTAAATTACTCGTGGCTTTCGTTGCTGTTTGTTTGTTCTTCTGCTATTGGTAATCTAAATAATTTTGTGATCGGACGACAGTATTCTTGTGATGCAGTTTTTACTGTGGCGACTCTAACGTGGTTGTCCGCCCCTGTATGGATCTTTGTGATTCTTCCTAATAACCATTTTGTCGGTGGGCAATGTTGGTTTTGAATTAAAACCAAGTCATTGATCTTTAAATTGGGTTTCGCAATGTATTCGATAGACCATTTCTTCCAAAACTGTTCTGTCAAAATTTGTGCGTATTGCCATCGTTTAAGTAGATTGCAATTTTCTAATATAGATGGCTCTGGAACAGCTTTGATATTCCGGCCTGTCAAGAAATGACCGGGTGTCAGCACGTTGTAGTCATTAGGGTCATTTGAGAGTGGTGTCAATGGTCGAGAATTTACACATGCTTCTATCTGGCATAAGACCGTAGATAGTTCTTCGTATGTGAGTGTCGTATTCTGTAGTGTTCTCTTTAGATGCGTTTTTATTGATTTCACGCCGGCCTCCCACAGCCCTCCGAAGTGAGGAGCCGCTGGTGGATTGAAGTGCCAAGTAATTCCTGTCAATGTAATGTCATTGGAGATGTCATGTGGGAGCTAACATGACAGTTTTTGCAACTGGCATGACAGTTCTTTGCTAGCTCCGATGAAGTTTGTACCACAATCGGAGTATAAGTGTCTGCATAGTCCTCTTCTACTGGTAAAGCGTTTGAGGGCTGCGAGAAATGCTGTTGTTGTGAGTTCTGTCACAATCTCAATGTGTATGGCTTTGGTGGCCATACATACAAATATACTGAGATATGCCTTTGCGATTTTGGCATTTCGTATTTTTGATGTTTTGATGTCGATTGGACCCGCATAGTCTACTCCCGTGTGTTCGAATGCCATAGATGGCGTTGTTCTTGGGGAGGGTAAATTCCCCATTAATTGATTTGATGTTTTTGGCTTAGCTCGAAAACATGTTATGCACTGGTAAATTCGTTGTCGGATAGTGTTTCTGGCATTTATTAGCCAATACTTATTTCTTAAGGTGTTGACCACAAGTTTTGTACCTCCGTGCAACGTGTATAAATGGATGTAATCGATGATTATTTTGGACACGTGATGATTGTTAGGTAGAATCATGGGGTGTTTTTGATCGTAAGTTAGGATGGCATTTTCAAGTCTCCCACCTACTCGAATGATTTGGTTGGTGTCCAAAAATGGGTCTAAGCTTAATAATCGACTTTTGGTTGGAATTGGCTTCTGTTTGACTAAACTTTCATATTCGTCAGCAAATGTTTGCTTTTGGATTAGTGTGATAATTTTTGCTTCTGCCTGTCGAAGTTCATCACATGTTAGATATCCATTTTTGTGATTTGTTGAGGTTGTCTGACAATTGAAGTAGAATCTTCTACAATATGCAATGATGCGTATGAGTTTGGGAAATGATGAATACTTGTTTAACCAGTCGATATGGTTATCTGTGCAAATCAGAGCCTTGACTTTCGCGACTCAAGTTCAAGACACTTGTTCGTTATGTGTTGTTGTGGCCACCTGTCAGCATGTTGCTGAAGCCAAGAGGGGCCGTTCCACCAGAGCTCGTAGTTACTGAGCTCGGTGGGGTATAATCCTCGAGTGGCGACATCTGCGGGATTATCCTTTGATGGCACAAAACGCCATAGCTGTGGCTGGATGTTCTCTTGGATTTCTGCCACTCTATTAGCGACGAATGTTTTCCATCGCGTCGGATGGCTTTGTATCCATGCCAACGTGATCTCAGAATCACACCATGCGATGGTTGCTATATCTTGTAGTTTCATGTCGTGTTGGATCTGTTTTAGAAGGCGTGATAAAATGAGAGATCCACACAATTCCAATTTGGGGAGTGATGTTGTCTTTGTGGGAGCGACTCGCGTTTTGGATGTCAGCAGCTGTGTCGTGACCGAGTCGTTTTCATCGATGATTCGCATGAAGACGACGCTAGCGTAGGCCTTTGTAGACGCGTCACAGAATCCATGTAGCTGCATGTTTTTTATTTTTGGTGCATATTTTATCCATCTAGGTATTTTTATGAATTTGACATCTTGGAGTCCCCTTTGATATTTCGTCCACTCTTGAATTAATATGGGTGGTAATGGTTCGTCCCAAGCATATCCACCTAGCCATAGCCTTTGAATGAAGATTTTCGCAAGTATCACGCATGGGGCTAGCCATCCTAGGGGGTCAAATAAAGCAGCTGTCTCTGACAGAATGCTTCGTTTGGTGTAGCTGTCTTGTGCTACTGTTGGCTTAATAGTGAAGCTAAATTCATCTGTCATGGGATCCCATTGTAGGCCGAGAGTTTTTATCGTATTTTTTTCTGATAGATTTAGGATGGGTTTGACTTCTTGATCTGTTATCGGAATGGTCGCTAATAATTCTGGACTATTTGCTGTCCACTTCCTGAGGTTAAACCCTCCTTTGCTTAGAGTACTGATGAGTTCCCTTTGCAGTGATAAGCCTGTATTGATATCGTGTGCTCCAGTTAGTAGGTCATCCACGTAGAATTCTGTTTTTATACTTTTAGCAGCGAGTGGAAAACTGTGCTCTTCATCGTTGGCCAGCTGATGGAGTGTTCGAATAGCCAGATATGGAGCTGCTGCTGTTCCAAATGTGACAGTTGTCAAACGAAAATCCTTTAATGGCTCGTCTGGGCTATCCCTCCATATAATCCTTTGGTATTCTTGATGGTTTGGATGCATGTGTATCATCCTGTACATTTTCTCAATGTCGGCTGTCTGTACATACTTATATAGCCGCCATTGTAGAATGATGGCCCACAATGTGGGTTGTATTGTTGGGCCTACTAACATTTGCTGGTTTAATGACTGACCGTTGGATGACCTGGCTGATGCGTTGAACACTACTCGCATCTTTGTGGTGGAGCTTTCTTTGGTGACTGCATGGTGAGGTAAATAATAGTGCTGGATTTGGTTTGCTCTGGCCATGCTCTGTTCAGTTTTTATTTGACTTGGCGGGATTTCTTTCATGTGTCCCAATCGTTGATATTCCTTTATGCATGCCTTGTATTCGGCACACATTTCTGGATGTTTTTTCAAACGTTGTTCTAGCTGAAGAAACTGTTTTATTGCCATGGGTCTCGTCTGCCCTAGTTCTGGTCCGTTTTCGTTTTTGAAGGGTAGTTTAACTAGGTAAGCTCCATGGCTTAAACGTCGATGTGAGTTTTTGTATTTTTCCTCACATGATTGATCATCGGGATGGATCACTCTTTGTGGAATTTCCTCTAATTCCCAGAATTTCCTTAGTTGTTGACTCAACTTGTCATTGTCTGTCACTTGTACCGTGAGCGCGTTAATACTATCGGTGCTGTCACTTTTTCTAGTTTTACCCATTAGAATCCAACCTAGCTGAGTGTGCTGTGCTATGGGTTCTCCTGGTGCACCTTTAATAATTCCGTTTTCAATTATTTCCCCGTAGATGTCTGCTCCTAGTAAGATGTCAATTGGGCCGGGAGCGTAAAATTTAGGATCTGCAAGTAGTAGATGCTGCAGATAAGGCAATTTGCTGCTATTTATTGTGTCAGCTGGTATGAAATCTGTTATCTGTTTTAGTATGAATGCTTCTATATTTGTTTCGAAGCTTGTGTGGAGTGACCTTAATTTGAATGACGTTTGTGCCTTTATGGAAGCTGTTTGTGTTTTGCCTAACCCTGTTACCTTGATTTTGATAGGGTTTTTCGGGAGCCTCATTCGTCTGCTTGCCGCTTCTGTTATGAATGAAATTTGAGAGCCTGAATCTATCAGTGCTCTCATTTCGTGTTTTTGTCCGTTCGGCCCCTCAATGTGAACGAGAGCTGTTGACAACAATGCACGGTTGACATTCGTTGTGAAAAGTGATGTTGGCTCATTACTGCCACTAGGTTGGTTAAGCTTCATTTCTGCTTGCCTTTGGTCAATGTTTGTTATCTCGTTTTTTGTTTCAAGAGATTGGTTTACGTGTAGTAATGTGTTGTGTCGCTTGTGACATAGGAAGCAGGTTTTGTGGCTGGGACAATTATTGATGCTGTGTCCTGAGGCGAGACAATTTTTGCAAAGTTTAAATTGTTGCACAAATTGCAGCCTTGATGTTGGAGTTAATTTTTTGAACGCTGGGCAGTGGAACAGCGTGTGATTCTGTTTACACTTGACGCATGTATAAGATTTGTTCATAAATGCATATGCGCCTTTGTGCGTATGTTTTGTTGATGACGGGTGGTCATTTGTAGTTGTGGTTTTGTAACCACGACGATTTTCTAGCTGATTAGGAGACCTTGCTTGTCATCCACAATCTAATGGTTCCAAGTTCTGACACACTTGAAGGGATTCTAGAGTACGGAAACGTGACTCTAGGAAAGTTGACAGATCGGCATATGATAATGTTAAACTAGCGATATCCGCCATTTTGAAAATCCTCCTGTCTTATCCGGCTTCGAAAGGACCAATGTTAATTCCCAATATGGGCTTAGCATAAAAGGGGGCAGGTGCCGGGTTTTAAATGATAAGACAGGATGTTTTTTTTCAAATAACAAAATATTCACTGTTTATTTCATCACAAAATATTCTTAACCTAAAAAATTCAATTCCATTAATTCACTTGTGTCTTTAGATTATATAACAAAAATTGGCTAACACTTATAATTCAAATGTCCAATCGTGTGTATGTTTTGTAACCTCCACTGGATATTATTTCTTAATCTGCAATAAAAGAAATAATTATTAATTTTTGATTAACCGAGGTTTGGCTGTTAGAATGAGCGTCAACGAACTGCTCATGTAGGTCAGGGCTGGGGTCAAACAAATCTCCCAGTAAGAATGCTGAAAAAATAAGATATTTTCAATACTAATAAATCTGGTTAGTAATCAGGGTGCAATACTTCCCTTAGTTTGGTTTAATCAAAGCTTAATGTGGCTTCAATACTGCCGATCTGCTTTGTCGCTTGGTCAAATCGCAAGTGATTTTCTATTCCCAATCGCTCACTATTTATAGGCAGAAACACAATGGGAATTGTGTCTGCCGGTAGCGTTGCCATGACGCCAGCGTCGTTTGTGAGATTTCATGTATTTGGTCCAAAAATGGCGTCATCGTGTGAATTTTTATGTGTTTGGTCCCAAAATGGCGTTATCATAATTTTAATCGGAATAATTGTCGCTGTGCTATGAGCTGCCATTTGATTATGTCAACTTGTTGGTGGCAGCTGATGTAAGTGTTTATTTTGATTTTTGATTTGTTTTGAATTTTGTTAGTGATTTGTTTTTTCTTTAATTTTAGGTGTTGGCGAAATGACTGTGGCGCGGGATTCGGATCTATTTGATGTGTAAGTATTGTCTTGTGGTAAAGTCTCAGATTGTTTAAATTTTTAAATGATCTGAGATTTTACCATTTGTTGATTTTTTTATAAATGCCAGTATTTGGATTTCTTTTTAGATTCTGCTGGTCACTTCGTGGGATTATTTTATACATCGCGGGATTTATTTATTGTAAGTGTTAGTTTATTAAGTAAATTTATCTTTTTAGTTTTTTGTTCCGAGACGGAACAATAAAGTTAGATGAAATTTACTATTGGACGGATTCAACTATAGTTTTGTCATGGCTGAGAGAGTCTTCAAGAACTTGGGAAACCTTCATTGCCAATCGAGTGGCAGTAATTCAAGAGCTTACCGACGTGAAGAACTGGCATTACATTGACACAACACAAAATCCAGCAGATTTAGTGTCGCGAGGTGCTTTTCCAAGCAAACTCTTGCAATCGAAACTTTGGTTTTGCGGTCCAGCAATTTTTAGAGACCCTCAAGATACATGGATGTTGAATAATTGCAACATGTCATCCGACGTTCCAGGCCGTAGAAAGAAAAGGTCCGTTCTGGTGGCTGCACTAGATCATCAATTCAATCCGATCTGATTGAGGACTCAAAATATAAAAACTCCTTCTTAAAACTTTTGAATGTGTTTGCGTATATCCATCGTTTTGTCAAAAATTGTAAAACTCCTTCAAACGAACGACTTCTGGAAATCTTCTCCCGAGCAGAGAGAGAGACTGCCCTCGCTCGAGTTAAAGAAGCTCGGCCTTTTCTCAATTCGGGAGTGGACATCTGCGGCCCAATAAACATACACTTCAAGATTAGAGGCAAGACACCTGTAAAATCTTATATAGTAATATTCATCTGTTTTGTTACGATAGCGGTACATCTTGAGCTGGCAAGCGACTTGTCTACAGCTGCATTTATAGCCGCTTTGAAACGATTTATAGGACGAAGGGGAATATGCAGTAATTTATATTGTGACAACGCAACTAATTTTGTTTTACTCAGAAAAACATCAGGCGGAGATCATTGAGTTATGCTCAAAGGATAGCATAAGTTTTCACTTCATTCCACCACGATCACCTCATTTCGGTGGGCTGTGGGAGTCCGCGGTTAAGCTAACGAAATATCATCTTAGACGTGTTATGCAAGGTTGTCTCATGACTTATGAAGAATTGAACACACTTTGCGTTCAAGTAGAGGCAATATTGAATTCACGTCCGCTGACAGCAATTTCTAGCGATCCCAATGACATCGCGCCTTTGACCCCTGGAAATTTTTTGATCGGGGAACCACTTACTGCGTTACCAGAACCGAACATGATAGATGTAAATATTAGTTTCATCAATCGCTGGCAACGTATACAACATGCAACGCAACAGTTCTGGATCCGATGGAGGAAGGACTACCTCAATCAATTGCAAACCAGAGCGAAATGGACAACGACGTCACGAAATATAAAGGTAGGAGACCTCGTCATTATTAAGGAAGAAAACATCCCTCCTATGAAATGGTTACTCGCGCGCGTTGTTGAAGTGTTTCCGGGACAAGACGGAATCGTTCGCTTGTGAACCTTAAAACTTTAAACGGACAGCTTAAGCGATCAGTCACGAAAATATGCCCTCTACCAATAAACGAAGAATAATATCCAAGTTATTTTGAAAGCCCTTGCCCTTTCAAGGGAGGCGGTATGTTCAGACCTTGTATATATAGTTATGAGCGAACGCAGTTGCTCATTTATTTTTCCACTGAACCTCCCATGTTGCCCAAATGTTGGCAGTACTAATAATCACGATCTCTACATGCCGGGCTTTTTGGGAGACTTCCGGCATCTACTGTTCGACTATCTTTCGATCTGGCGTGAACACATTGGCACCATCACCGCGATAATTTGTACTTTTTAAGATAGAATTAGTTTTAGTTGGTTTAAATATTGAATTATTCGTTTGTATTTGGAATAATTAATTAAATTATAATTTGCTTGAATTTGAACGTCTTCTAATTCTCGTAAGGCAAAAAAGCTTGCCCTTTCGTCAACAACGTGATCTACAGTATCAAATGCTTTGGAGAAGCCGAGCAGCACCAGTAGAATAAATTTATCCAAATCTATTGCTTCTATAATTACATTGACTACCTTCAAAAGGGCAGTGGTACAACTATGTCGAGGAGGAAAACCAGATTGGGAGTCATAAAGGAGACTATTGATGCGCAAATAATGATAAATTTGCAAGAACATTAATTTTTCAAAATCCTTAGATTAAAACGGTAAGATGCTGATGGGGCGGAAGTCGGAGCAATTACGTCCAGATTTTTTAGGTACAGGTATCACTTTAGAGTACTTCGAGCTTAGCGGCAAGGTTGAGATGGTAAAACCGGTCTTAAATATGTGAGCAAATGGCAACTCTATATATAATCCACAAAAATTTTAGCAAACCTTGGAGAAATCCAATCCATACCTAAAGAATTAGACTTGATACTACACAAAGCCGTATAAACTTCATCCATAGAAACTCTGATGAAATGGAAAGGAGATAAGGTACCTGTAGATTGTAATGAATTAATAAAATCACTGCCATGAGCAGGGTTAGAACTATGAGACAAACATTTGGCATTCACCACATCAGGATCCATAGTGCATCCGGATTTACCAGCGGAAACTACGCTCGCTTTTTTTAGATTACTCCAGAGAACTTTAAGAGATGAGTGGTACGGTTTCTAAGCATCCTGTATTCCTCTTAGAAACTAGTGGTTTTACATCGCTTCCACCTTTCGTATGCCATATTACGAGCAGATATCAGACCTTGGAGGTGAATATTAAATCACGAGCAACTCTGATTTAGTAATATTTTGCGAATGAGAGGAACATATTTCTGATGTAAGTAGTTCAAAACATTATTTAAGAACTCAACTTGATCATCAACATCAGGCATAAGCTGTACCGGGCTCCAATCTATGGACTCCACTTCATTGAAAAGAGCATTAGTATTTATGAGATCATAGTTATAGTAGGAGACTGTGTTGGGTTGATTTTCCGAAAGCACGTTAAAATTGTAAATAATCATAATTAAATCATGATCAGAGACGCCCGATAAAGATATCTGATTAAAAAATAAGGACTTAGAAGTATCAGCCGTTGAGAAAATATCTAATAGAGCCGAAGAATGGTTAGAGAAATGTGTACGTTCATGATTCACTCGCTGGATATTTAAGGCATCGATCAAGTGCTGAAAGGAATTGGTCAGGTAGCACGGGTTAAGGAAATTGAGATTGAAGTCTTCACCGATAACTATATGCTGATACTTTGGCACAAGATTAATAAGTTGGTTTTGCAGAAATTGAACTGTGCGGCAATTAGGTGGCGTGTAAACACAGCCAACCAAACACCTATCGGTATTTGAAAAGATTTCACAAAATATGTATTCCTCCCCACCTTGACTAGTGCTGGCTAGTAGAAACCTGCATCGATGGTTTTGTTTGAAGTAGTTGGCGACACCACCACCTCTGCGATTATGGTGGTCGTTGCGAAAGACTTTATAGTCAGGAATGCCGACGGCATTGTCATGATTATCAGGTTTTAGCCAGGTTTTCGACACACAAATTACATCAAAAGTCAAGTTAGAGAAAATTTCACGCACTTCATCAATTTTAGGAACCACACTTCTAGCATTAAAATGACAAATTTTTAGCCCAGATCTCTGTTTGCATAGAACGCCAAGGAGTGCGCGATTATTGCCCGTTCCAGTCATGTAGGTAAGATCACTCATATCCCAGCACGATCGTGCCGAGCATCTTAATCATCAGTAACACAGAAGAATATTAACTTATTCATAGAATAAACTTTTTAAGCAAGCAGCAATAACTTGAAGAGTGAAGAGAATTAACCTTAGTACAAAAGGCATTAACGGATATAGACAAATTCATTTGAACACAGAAGCAGAAAGCAATCGAAAACAAATTACTAAGAATTATAACACTAAAAAATATTAGAGAATATGTAGCAGTAACAGTAACTTCGTCTCCCTTTATTTCTAGAATTAATTTTTCATCTTTTCTATTAGGTATATATTAGTTTTTCGTTACTTTTTATCTTAGCCTTAGATTTGACGAACTTCTCTTAGTTTATAAGTTCATACGCTAAGCTTATAAACTAAGAGAAGTTCGTCAAAACTTAGGCTAACAAAAAAATAACGAAAAACTAATATATAATAGAAAAGATGAGAAATTAGTTCTAGAAATGAAGGGAGACGAAGTTCATTTGCAGTAGCCGGATGTAAAAACACGGTAGACAATGCGAATTATCGTATGCCGACCAGTTCCTCCAAGATATTAAGGCACGAAATCAAAGCAGCACTTTCATCTTTGGTCTTACGCACAAAAACACGTCCAGAGGAAGTAAATACAGCAAATAGGTGACCTTGCTTCCTCAACATTAATGATTTCCTTTTAATTCTGAAGTTAGCAGCCGTTAAGCTTTCGTTTATGAAAATTGAGCTGACGGCACTCGTGGCGTGACTTATCCCAACGTCGTGTAGCGTAAGATTTTTTATGTCACATCTGCAATATTTTATGGTAGCACGAAGAGCCGTCAATACAGCAATTTTGTCACTAATATCATGAAACTTAATGAGAATAGGAGACCCGAGCGCATTATTTTTAACAGACCGCGTTCGAAAAATTTGTTTTGGTGTAGTTACCTTATCAATGCTTAGAGATGCACATAGTCTGGAAAAAGTCTCAGCAAGATTCTCGTTATCAATGAAAGGGACTCCAGTTAGAATGACATCATTGACCAGACGTAGGCACTCAGAGTTATCAATTTGCCGCTCGGTCTGCACATTGACTTGCAGTCTAGTAATATTTTCTTGCATAGCAGATAATTGCTCATTCACAGTTTTATACCATCTAGTCTCCAAATCAGTCAGAAGATCTCTGAAGTCAACTATAGAGGACTTGAATTTACCATCAAGCTCAACAGCAATTGAAGAGAGTTTCCTTTCCTCCTCCCGCACTTCCTCGATCTTACTCATGATGTTATCCATTTCTCCAGAGACAGTAGTGGATCCAGAAGAAGCACATGATACAGAGTCCGATCTGGTCTTTACTTTTTAGTCAGCCATAACAGGTTATTGATCAGAGTATTATTCAATAGCGAACTTAACTCCACGGATGCTTAACGAGATATACATTTTATAAAAATTGCAGCAGATAGAGGAAAATTAATTAAAATAAATATAAAGACTCAGATAAAAACAAGTCAGCGCTTGACAATTTTTATTTAATATACTTTCTTTTACCAAAAATATGCGTTGGCTTCGGAATGGTTAGGTGTTTTGTCAAACATGGCGAACAGCTAAGCGAATGACGGCTTGTCGATGGAATAAGATTAGGAGTCACGTTCGTTGATAATTATCGATTTGATTTTGAAGGACGGGATCGTTAAGGTGTTGTAGGACAAGATCGATTGAGAGTGATTGGACGCAATCGTGCAACTGTAGCAAAATGATATCTTTGAGGTGTTAGATTTGGCAGCGGTGCAGCAGCACATTTATAGATTATCCGAACCAAGGAACCATCGTTTCGTACTTCGTATGTACCAGGCTCAATTGCTTCTGGTAAAATATTTTGAAAGTAATTGATATTCTGTTCAGATTGTGATTGACTTTGTTTTGTCTTCTCAATTCCTTCTATGACTACATCGCGATCGAGTCCTCTTTTTAGCAAATTCGACCTTATTTCCATAATTGTTTGTGCCAAATCACAGCAAGAGGCCATTCTCGGTTCTTGAACATCTGTGGAAACTGAGATGGCACTGTGAAGCGCTTCCATTGTGTTTTTCACACTCTTGCTGTAATCAACGACGCTTACGTTAAGCGGAAATACTCCACATTTCCTGAATCCATTTTTTATGCTTTATGGCAAGGAAGTCAATTTTAGAACTGCATCTAACAAAAGACAAAAAAATGTCTTTGAAATGACTGTGTTGATATTTTTTCTGCCATTCTATTACAGTTTCTTTTCACTTGGACTTCAGTGGCTTGAGAATGCTTAAGTCAGCGGGCTGCATCATATGCGTCGTGTTGGGTGGCAAACCATTCAAAATTATTCCATTATTATTGCAAAAGCCGCTGAGTTCTAATGACAAATGGGACTTGTGCCCATCTACAAAAAGTAGTACTGTTTTTTTTATGTTGTGGTCATGAAGCCAAGTATTCACCCCGTTGGCAATATACTCGAAGAATACTTCGCTTACCATCCAACCAGATTCTGACCGCCCCATCCCTGACCACGCTATTAACAATTTCTCTCGGTGGACGAATGTAGGGGAAGACAACCATTGGAATCACTGTTTCTCCACTTGCTGTGAACACTAATAGAACTGTTATATTCTCTTTTTCGTTTCCTGGATTTATATTGTAGACATTTTTGGAGCCTTTGGGGGGTAAAACTTTACCAGTCTTAGGAAATAAATTAAAGCTCGTTAGATCACCGTTTAAAATGCGCCGAGGATCTTCAAAAATGTCTCCTGAATTTATTTCTTTGAGGTATTCTCGTAGCTCTTTGAAGCTCTTTTTTATTATCTCTTCTGTAATGATCGCTCGGCCCTTAGTTATACCCCCTAAAGTACGGTGAACTATGTTGCGATGACGTTTAAGGAATAGATGGAACCATTTTTTACCAGGACATCCATTTTTAAAAGGCGTAAATCGCCCGTCCTCAAGTACAATTTTTTGGATGGTATTTAGGAGATCATTTTTTTTATCGGTAGTGTGCATATACACAGCGAAATGCACCATTGAACCAATTTTAGCTCTTTTATTGTTGTTAAAATAGTATCCACTCCACGGTTTCCAATGGTTTCGGGTAATATGCCTTTTAATTTGTCCTGCAAGGTACTACGAGGAAATCCATACTTGGAACTAGCTGCTGTGGTTGAAAGTTTTCCATTACGTATTTCAAACATCGCCTCCTTTAAACTTTCCCTGGAATAGATTAAAGACCTTTTAGCCCTCGATATTGAAGCCATTATCTACATAACAATAAAAATAAGTTTTAGTAATTCGATAATAGGTATTTGTTGTCTTTTTGTTTATTAAATTATATGTAAAACAGGTGCAGGCGGATTTGTATATACATTATTTTAATTTGTGGCCGGTAAAAGGATTTCATGGTAATGTACAGATCCTAAAACCGGCCATCGATGGCCGGAAATAGAATCTTCCATCGTAAACTTGCTTTATATTTTCGTGTTTTTTCTAAAGTCTTCTTATTTTTTAAATCTAGACATCTTTTTCATTAAAACAACACCAAAAACTATATACTTCCTAGAAAACAAGATATTTAGTGCTTACCTTATTAAATATGCTCACTCTACCCAACAAAATTAGATAAATTTCACAGCCGTGTTGTTGCGCGCTTGACAGTTCGTGTTAAAATGACTCATCCCTATGAGACTTGGAGACAAAGAATATTTGACTTTGAAAGAATGAGAAGAGTAGAGATATAAGAGTATTATTCGTGCAAAAAACTGCTTGTATACAGTTTTAATATTTATATATATATTCCATTTTGTGTGAATGTGGCCGGAAATTGGGAACTTGCCGGAAATCGGTGTTTTAACCTATTTTCTTGAAAAGAAAATTTAATTATTTTATTGAAAGTAATCTCTCTTGTGTTTTTTTTATGTGTAACAGAACTTGTTGTTCGATCGCTGATATTAGAAATAATAACTCACACATAAACCGAACACCGGATAAAATTACGTGCAATATAGAACAAGAAAATTTAAAAAAATTAAATAGAACAAAAATACTAAATATTATATAGCCGTTTTTGTAAAACATGCTTAGAAACGTCAACAAGAAAATGCTCAGCCATGCTGAGGATTTAAAATTTACGTGCTTGAGGATTTAGCATGCAATAGAGGTTGCCTTCTAAAATTGTGCCTACTATCACGAATTGAGATTTTGTTAAGTAGCAATGGACAATCAATATTGGCGTTTAAGAGCTGAAGCACAAAAGTTACATCGGCAACCATGTGACGTTTCTCTAGAGAGTGCATATTTAAAAGCTTCAAGCGATCCTCATAGGGTGAGAGAATTACTGAATTATTCCAGGGTAGGAGGCTGAGAGCAAATCGTAGGATGTTCCGTTGAATAGGCTCGATACGGTCGATGTGTGTACCGTAAAATGGAGACCAGACTTGGTTAGAGTATTCAAGAAGTGGTTTCACAAGTCAAGTATACAGACGTAGTGTTATGAATGGGTTCGAGAACTCTCGGGACCAATGTTTTATAAAGCCCAGCATAGAACTACTCTTTGATACCATTTGGTTTATGTGGGAGTTAAATTTCAATCTGTGGTCGCATTCGACACCCAAGTCACAGACAGAACTAACACGGCGAATCGAGGAATTCGAGAACCCGTATTCATAAGTAATAGGATTCAGATTCCTCTGGAAAGTCATAACCTTACATTTATCTATATTGAGTATCAAGTTGTTGCTTTTACACCAATCGTAAAATCTGTGATTGTCACCATGTACCTGCTCACAATCGTTAAAAGATTTAATCTGGGCGAAAAATTTAATGTCGTCAGCAAAAACCAAGACTTTACAGTGCCTCACAATAGAGACAATATCATCAATAGATAGAATAAAGAACAACGGCCCTAAATGACTCCCATGAGGTCCGCCAGACGAACCCTTCAAGACTCTTGGGATGGAATGTCGAAATAAGATTTAATGTGTTCTGTTAACCTAATAAGACTGCGTCCATTTTAGAAATGTTAGATGAAACCCATACTTTTCCATTTTAAAGAGTATCGCATAGTGAGATAACTTGTCGAACGCTTTACTAAAGTCTGTGTAAATACAATCTGTCTGGTAGCCTTTTGCAAATACGCCAATGATATCAGAGACAAGTTCTAACAAATTAGTGGTTGTAGAAGAGAGATAGATACGAATAATTTGGGCATGCAAGATAATTTTTCAATAGCCCTATAGTTAGAAATTTCATTTTTACTACCTTTTTTGTGGATAGGTATGATAAAGGAATTTTTCCATAGTTGGGGGAAACAACCACTATCGAGCGGTTTTTGGAAATAACTCTCAACGGAGCTACCAGGGCAAGGCAGCAACACTTTAGAAAGGCTGAAGGGATCCCAACCGGACCCGCTGTGAAGTCATTTGGAATCCCATTAATATGAACGAGTATACCCTCTTGTATAATTGATGGGATAATGGATGAAACGTTATGAGAGTCGTTCATATGACTGAAGTTGCTATTTTGAGGTTGAAAATTTGACGAGGCAAAGGCATTGTCAGAAAAAGAAGCAAACATATTACAAATTTCAGACGAATTATCGCTAGCAGAGTCTTTGTTCTTCATGATATTGGGATAGTTGTCTGTTTTTTTCTTATTAATAAACTTCAAAAGATCTGTGCGTCACTAAATAATTTATCAGGCATGTTTTGAATATAGTCATCATAAAGTATGGAGGAAAGCTCTTTGAACTCATTGTAGGATGTGAGGAAATTGTTCTGACTTATAATGTTTTGTCCCCGCATATAACTTTTCCACAATTTATTCTTTCTATTTTTATGACGTTTCAGCTCTATATTGAACTATGGCGGTGATGTTTTAGTCAACCGCTGACGCTCGCAGGGAACATAAGAAGAAAATAAATCGAAAAGAATTATGTGAAACTTAGAAACGTCTTCATCAACACTATTACAAGACAGAAGTGCGTTGAAATCAATAGCAGTACGTCTACTAGAAAGTTCCGGGAAGTCAGCTTTTCTAAAATTGAAAAAGTGTTGTGTTTCGTCACAATTTGTCATGTTTTCGGTTTCATAGCAATACGTAATTAGTAGCGGGGGTGGTATTTGTCAATTATTGTTATTATTGTTATTAGATATGTCATAGTTTATGTTGTTTCCTTATTTTCTTAAGTCTTATAACTTCGTTGGGTTCTATTTTTTCGTTTATGTCGAAGTCCCTTAGTGCTTTTCGTAAATTGGGTTTCTATATGTGGATTTTCTATGTATGTGGATGAGCCTAGGCTATCTGATGTTTCGTTTTTTTTTTATGTAAGTAGGGTTAGCTTTTCAAATTTTTATTTTTATTGTGTGGCATGAAATGAAACACGTGAATGCCCAAAAATATATAAAAAATATTAGTTTACTCTTATATTATCGTTGCTAAAATAGGTGGCAAAATGAAGAGAGAAAGAAGATGCCGGAACTTGCGAACCAACTCAATTGAAATAAAATCAGGGAATTTCCCTTAGAATTAAAAATTGAAAATATGAAATTGAAAACTGAACAGACCTTGTATGCAGCTTTTTTTGTATTTTTCTTCGTTATGTTTATGTTATTGTTGCAGCTATTAGCACTTTGAGCTGAAGTTCTAGTCACTTAATTCTTACTTTCGAATAAAACGGGTGTTTCGCACGGTTCGAATGCCCCAGTACTCTCTACTGCCTTGTTGTTCGTTTGCTCTCTATACTGTTCCTGTCTTATTTGTCGATGCGTGGGGTGTTATGTTGAATTATCCCGTAACTGTCCTTTCCAGGAAACGCAAATGGCGCGTTCTGTGATTTCTAATTCCTGTTATCTTTACCTAATTACGTCTGAAGACCTTTTGGTTCATTGGGCCTATGTGTTTTTCACTCTATTGTTCTGTGTGCTCTCTACTTTACTCCAACTTTATTTGTGTGTGTGTGTGAGTTAGTACTTCAGCACGCATTCGATATTTTCTGCTATATGGACTCGTTTTTAAATTGCATGGGCAAAACACAAATAGTACTAGTTCGAGTTGTTTTAGAATAGAATGGGAAAAAGCGAAAATACCTATAATATAAATAATAAATACATTAATTATATAAATAATAAAATACAAAATTTAGGTAAAATAAAAAAAAAATCATAATTCATTGGATTTATGAAATGACATTGATTTACAAAATTATGTATATTTAATTATATTTAATTTTTCTCAATAATAAACTAGATTAAATCTAAATATTCAACAATGTTTATAGATAGTTTTATAGGTGTAGCTTTCTGTTTTTTTTATGAAAATTATAATGGAGTAAACATACATACCACTCATCATTCTTGCCAGTCCTGTATTTACTTTTTTGTTCAAGCAATCAGTCTATTCAAAAATATTAGGAAATTTTCAATGGAAAATTAAAGTTTCATTATCAAGCATACGATCGGATGGATGAACATGGAATAATCAAAGTAATTTCGTTTATGGCCAATTCTTTAATACTCTGGATGAATTTAGCTATTTTCCTTTTTACTTTACTTTACTTTTACACTTACCTTAAATTTGTATAACACTTTTTAACTTTTTATAAGTTTTCTGCAACAAATATAACAATTTTTACTCCAACACTGTGATTGGTGAACACGATACGAAACAAAATGAAGAACCCAGGCCAAGATGCAAGAACGATCGATATTCTTGGGAAAATCTCGAAACAAGGGATGAAAAAATAGTTAGTCATGAACATAATACGAAGAAAAACAAAGAGCCCAAGCCAAGACACGAGAAAAAACGACATTTTCGAGAAGATCTTGAAACCGGAAATGAAACAATAGTAAGCTATGAAAGCTCAGGTCAAAATTCGCGAAAATATGCTATTCTCAAAAAATCTCAACGGATTCTCGAATCGAGAAATATAAAAAACAGTTTAGTCGCTTTTTCTAAGAGAAGCTATGAACTCTCGAAATGAAATCGTTTCGATAAATTATGTGCAGGGTGATAGTTCTAGTTATAATTTGCTGATGTTGTTTGGCCTCATTTAAATGTGTGTACTTTCTATGAGAATTTATTTTTGTGTTTAGCTATCATTGTTTGGGGTTCCCGCCCGCCCCCTCCCCCTTTCCCAATCACCAACCCAAACACCTTCATTATTTACTTCCTTATTTTGTATGACTTCAGAGGTTTACCCTGTTATCTGCTAACACGCCAGCACAACTCTGACCGTGTGTTAACTCCATATAAACATACTTTGCGGTAAGCATTTTCTCAGGTTCTCGCATTTGCGAGAAGTTCTCAAAGAGTGACAATCAGAGAATTTTTGAGTATGCCTGCGGCATTCTTTTTCAAGTATTTGGCTGAAAAATAGGTATAGGGAAGTGAGTAATGAGAAAATAAAATAAACATGTGTAACGTTAAGTTACGTTAAGAAGAGAAAACAAATGCTTAAAGCACGCGCCACTCAGTTTTCCGCGGTTAAGTTTGAGAAACAACGCCACTTAGTTAAACAATTTTTCCGACACCAGCAAATATTAACAACCAACTCCGTTTCACGCCCGACAGTGATCTGACTCTCGGTCCCAGGATGCAAAACCTGTTCCTACTCAGTAACTAAAATCCTGCATGCAGGTATGTAAGCAAATCTAAATATTCAAGGGTACAGCTATTCTAGGAAAAGGAAACGATTAATTAATTACTTCTGGGTTGTTAGTTCTAAAGTGCTAGGATCAACCGAAGGTAGGGCAGTAAGTGATACTGCCACTTAAACCTTTATGACCAATTGTCCTACTTACTACGGGCTGTCGGCATGCTTATAATAAACAATTCTATTTCCTCAGAATTTGTCCTACAGACCTTCTTGGTATTATCACTCATGAAACGGAGAAGACTATTTCTTTGCAGTCCCTTGTTTAATTTCTTTTCTTGTATATCCAGTCGGCGGGATTTTCCGACTTGGTTCTACAGCTCGGCCATCCTATCATATCACCGTCCCCGGTGATGAGTCTAACCATTTCGTGCTGTCCACATTATTTTCGCGAACTACATATTTGATACAAATATTAAACCACGAAGCCACTTAGCCACACAGTAAATTCCACACAGCTACCAGTTTTACCTAATATTGCCGTACACACAGTACTTATTAGTTCGCACACTAAGTATACATATACCACTTAGCAGCCAGAATTAACCCAGTAATTCTGCAGTTTATGCTAGCAACCACTTAGATTATTTAGTCTCACAGCCTTAGTAGAGGTACGGTACTATCTGGTGGGGTCAGAAGCTAGAACAACACAAAGAAAAAAAAGGATTTTTTTTTTTTTTTTTTTTTTTTTTTTTTTATACATATATAAACTTAGTTATTTAACACCAGAACGCACAGAGATTTCTTAAATAGTTCGAAAATACACTCATTCGCCGTCCTTCTGTTCATCTTCATCCTCGTCATCGATGTTCATTTCTTCCAATAAACACCATGGCTTAATGCGGTCCGCAGCATGAACGGATTCATAAGGTCTCTGGCTGATCTGCGTTGTGTTCGTGTCGGTTATGACATAACGGTCATTAGGTAGAATTGCTTTTATTCGGTATGGCCCTCGATAACGTGGTTGAACTTTACGCGACTCTCCTGTTGAAATCGGTTCCTGCTTCAGGAGCACCAGATCCTCTTCTTGGTACCTTCGTGGGGCTTTGTGCTTTTGGTTGAAGTTCTTCGCTTGTTTCCTTTGTTGAAGTTCTTCGCTTGTTTCCTTTGTTTTTCATTAATGCGTTCTAGTATTATTTTCCTGAGTTCTGAAAGGGGTAGGTTCTCTTCGGTCTCGTTCTCTTCTTCGTCTTGCAGTGCTAATAACAGTTTGTTTTTCAGAATGGTCCGGGGGTGATATCCTAGTAGCAGCTGCTGTGGAGTTTTTCCCGTGGCTGCATGCTTTAGGCTGTTGATAGCCCATTGTATGTTACCAATACGCTGATCCCAATCGCGGCCATCGGCTTCTTCTGTTAAACTTGATATTGCTGATTTGATTGTTCGAAAGTATCTTTCTATCTGTCCATTTGAACGTGGTGTCTTGACCGAAGTCAGTATATGTTTAATCATATTGTTATTACAGTACTTTTGGAACTCTATTGAGGTGAACGCGGTTCCACGGTCACTGACTACTCTCGTTGGCATCCCGAAGTATGGAGTAATTTCATTGAGAAGGTTGATTACCCCGCGGGTATTTGCTGATCGTGTTGGCTTAAGGACGATGAATTTCGTAAACGTGCAAATCATCCCAATTAAGTGGGTATTTCCCTTTTTACTTTTTGAGTACGGGCCTAAATGATCCAAGTGGACTGTATGGAATGGAATAGGCTGTCTTTCGGGTTCGTGAATGACATATCTTGTTTCATCAACACCTCTCTTATTATACAAGCACTCTATACACGCGTTGATATATTTCTTTGCTACCTGCCTCATATTCGGGAACCAGAAGTGTTTTTGTAACGTTTCTACAGTACGAGCATGACCGCAGTGTCCCATATCATCATGCGCCAATTTTAATACTCTCCAACGAACTCCTCTTGGCACCACAAATCGTAAGCCTTTATCAGTCTTCTTATATACGCGACTCCCTTCTAGTTCGTAGTTGCCCTTGATCCCATTTATATCTTCTCCACTAGTGATTGTTCCATTGAGAATATTTTTGATTTCCTTTAATCTAGAGTCTTGGTCTTGCAAGGTGGATAGCCAGTCTTCCTCTTGCATCCCTACTATTAGGACTTTATTGGCTACCGTCTCGATCTCATGTCCTTCTTCGTTCGGACAACGGCTAAGTGCGTCTGCATGGTTCATTTGCCTTCCTGGTCGAAACACTAATTCGTAATCAAACTCAGATATTCTAAGCCACCAACGCGCGATTCGCGGTACTAAAGTTTTTTTTTCCTGTGTCAGTCGAAGAGAGTTGCAATCTGTTACTATCTTAAAATGTTTATGAAGCAGATAGTATTTAAAACGCTCTAAGCTTTCGACTACCGCTAATGCTTCAAGCTCATAGCTGTGGTAACGACTCTCACAATCAGTCGTAGCTCTGCTAAAGTAAGATACCGGTTTAACTTCTTCGTCTGCTTCCTTTTGCATTAGAATTCCTGCTATTCCTTGGCTACTTGCATCTGTGTGAAGCTCATGATCAGCGTCTTTGTTGTATAGCGTTAAAACTGGACGTTGACCTAATTTTTTCTTCAGCTTCTTGAAAGCTAAATCCTGCTCCTCGGTCCATGCAAATTCAACGCCTTTCCTCAATAACTGGTTTAGTGGTGCGGCGATTAACGAAAACCCACAGATGAAACGCCTGAAGTACCCTGCGAGTCCCAAGAATTGTCGCACCTCTTTTATTGTTGTTGGCCTTTTGTATTCTGTAACTGCTGCAGTTTTTATTTCGCCTGGTTGTACTCCTCCACTAGAAATCGTGTGTCCTAAGAAGTTTATATTTTTTTGAAGAAACGTACACTTTTTGATGTTAAGGGTCAAGTTAGCTTTCCTTAGTTCTGAAAAGAAATCCTTCAAGATTTCAATGTTTTTCTCAATGCTTTCGGTCGCGATCAGGACGTCATCCATGTATGAGATTAAATTTTCTGAGTTTAGTCTCTTAGTTATTTCTGTCATTAATTTCGTAAAAACTGCGGGGGCATTCGTTAACCCAAAAGGCATTCTCCTAAACTCGTAATGCCCCTCAGGTGTAACAAACGCAGTATAATGTTGACTATTAGGATTAACCAGTATTTGATAATATCCATTCATCAGGTCTACTGTTGTAAAATACCGCTTATTCGCTAGACAATTAAGATTTTCCTCGATGTTAGGTACCGGAAAATGTTCTCGTTTTGTTATCGCATTTAGTTTGCGATAGTCCACACACATTCGCAATTCTCCACTTTTTTTTTGGTATCATGATAACTGGACTCGCATACTCTGAATTCGATGGCTGTATTACATCTGCATCTAACAGTTCATTGATTCTCTTCCTAAGAACATCTTTTATATTATAAGCTACTTTGTATGGGTGATACCTAACAATTTTCTTTTCTTTCAATTGTATATTGAGTTCTACGATGTTAGTTTTCCCCATCTCTTCCATATTATTTGAAAAACAGTCTCTAAAATTATTAACTACTTTTAAAAGGTTGATTTTAATTTCTTCGTCCAAATTCGCTGGGATATTTAGATCCATAATGTTAAAGAGCTCCCTTTCTTTAGATTTAGAATTGTTTACTCCTATCCGGTTTTTTATTATTTCAAATTTCCCCCATTGTTTGACAATAGTAATATCTGGCCTATCTAAAAAGTTTCGACCCACTATGACTGGAGTTGATTGGGCATCTTTCGGAACTACAAACATGACTATTTCTAGTTCTACATCAGATACGCAGAGTGAAGCTCTTATCTTTCCCTTTGCTCGACAACGATTTCCGCCAAACCCAACTAAGCTAATGTCGCAATCTTCCTGGTCCCAGTCATATTTTGTCACCAGTTCGTCCCAGATTGTGGAACATTCACTTCCCAAGTCCAAATAGCCAACTAATTCGATACCGTTGACCTTCACTTTGGGATGATATTCGTTTCTATTCTCTAAATTGTTGCTGTTTGTGACTATTTCCACATTTGAAATTCTTTTGTGTGCAGGACATTCCTTAGCGACGTGACCTATTTTTCGGCATAAATAACATACCCTGTTTTTGGGTGTTGCTTTACAACTACTTGCTATGTGTCCCCAATCACCACACCTGTAACATTTGATTTCGTTTCCTTTCTCCTTCGATTGATAATGTACTAGATTGGAGCTCCCTTGTGGCTGTACTTTTTCGACTTTTTTCATCGGTTGTGCGTCATATGGGTATCCCCGTCTAATTCTTAATATATCAGCATTTCTATGACTTGCAGTATGTTTATTTTGCTCATAACCCCGGAGCAAACGTCGTTGTGTACCGTGTCCCTCTATTTCTTCATATCTCTTAATTTGAATTAGTAAATCGTTTAGTGATTTACAGTTCGCAGCCAATAGCATATTAATCAGACTGGAATCATCCAATCCCGATATTATATATTT